>CM056386.1:43809413-43816913 GCA_029718625.1 Synaphobranchus kaupii | reverse complement strand
AGTCCACTCCCAGCTCCTTTATTTTATTCATATGCATATCAGACCATGCTAACACCACGCGTGGACACTTGGGCCCCATTTCCTGCCCAAACCGGGGGGGAGGAGCAAGAGGGGGGCGGGGGGTGGTAGCTCTGGGGGGGGCGCTGCTGTTAGCGCACACTGTACCTGGAACAGGGCCTGAGGGTTTTGAGATGAGAAATATCCAAATTTACCTGATTTATTTTCCCATTTTATTCTACTTTCTATTTAAACTGCACTGCGGCTCACCTAGAGGTGAACTCTGAATACTTTGCATGGATTTATTAGCACGGCCTATGCTAATCTAAAACTATATCCCCTAACCCATTTCATTATTTATAGTACTCACATCCTCTGTTTCCCTCTTGCGCCTGCTATCACATCTGATTTTGTGTCGTGGCCTGAAGACACACCTCTTCAGACTCCACCTTGACTGACATACTAATCTAGGACCTCTCATGATACTTGGTTCCCTGTGTTTTCTTGTCTGTTTGTTATAGTTTATTAATAGTTATTTAGAATAGAATTGTAGTATAGCTGATTTACCCACAGCTTACTGTGAACTACATTCAATGTTCATTACTAGGGATAGCTGCTACGCTATGGGAAGGATGTGCTTTGTCTTATCTGTTCTGAGTTACTTCAATGAACGTTTCTGTATGC
Organism: Synaphobranchus kaupii; assembly: GCA_029718625.1. Classification (NCBI taxonomy): domain Eukaryota; kingdom Metazoa; phylum Chordata; class Actinopteri; order Anguilliformes; family Synaphobranchidae; genus Synaphobranchus; species Synaphobranchus kaupii. Next base: position 43,816,232 of record CM056386.1, on the reverse strand, counting down.
ACTTATTGTATGTCACTTGGATAAAAAGCGTCTGATAAATGACTGTAATGTAATGTAATGTAATTATTGATTACTACTCCTATCTGTTGTCACTCTGGTCACTTGGCATAGAGCTCTGCTTGTTGCTTAAATCTGTATGTGTGCATTTATGTAAGCTGCGCCAAACGCCTGAAGGTAAATGTTAAAATCCTCAAGGTGTCTGTACATTATCTGCCTCCAGTGTGGGTGGATCTCCCATGCCTGGCCTGATCTACACTCTCCCCCCCACCACTGTGTCTTTTTGGGCTTTCCACACCTTATTCTCCACATATCGGGAAAAGCACCTTTTCAAAGTGGGGGACCACTTATGGACCATTGCGGTTGGTGGGGGGACGACCACCAAGCCTTCGCTCAAAAAGTGAGGGTGAATAATATATCTTTTGGTCAATTAAAAACAGAGCATGTACCCCCTTTTTCTCCTATGAACATGGCAGATGAATACAGTGGCAGTTGGTGTATGCTAACGCTCATATGCTACGGTCATATGCTAACGGTCATATGCCACGGTCATATGCTAACGCTCATTATGCCACGGTCATATGCTAAAGCTCATATGCTACGGTCATATGCTAACGCTCATATGCTACGGTCATATGCTAACGCTCATATGCTACGGTCATATGCTACGCACACAACTAAAACACTGAAATAGAGTTAAAGGTACCAGATGTCAACTCCACTTCAATTCAGGAAATTGATTGGGTTTAATGCATGAATTGAAAAAATTCCTCTGGGGATTTGTTAAAGTAATAAACTGAATCTAAGTAAATTTGGCCCAAAATGATGGATAGCTACTTACTGTTGTGTATCTGCACAGACAGATACTATTATTATTATTATTATTATTATTATTATATTCCATTACATTATACTCAATGATTGTTTTCTCTTTTTTCTGGTTGTATCCTCTCAGCGCCCAGCATGCACTTGACCTCACTCCCACCCCCACAACCCCCCCACCCTCCCCGCCCGTCACCCTTACTTGAGATGATGAAAACAGAGCGAGCACTTTTTACTGTGGCAATCTCACAAGGCAAGGTCAAGGACCGGCCTTTTTATTTAACTGACCAATCACAACAAGCGCAGTGCAGAAAGCCCAGTACCGTCAATTTAACAATCTCCTGTTTCATTTACCTGATGGGAAATAATGCAGTGCTCCGGGAGAGACTCTTCCTACTGGACCACACCCTTAAAGGGTGGGGGGCGGGGGGGTGGTGTCAAGGTTTAATTTTAACCCTCAAACATGATCCCTTTATGACTCACATTTCCCAGAAGCGTGATCTTTTTTTTCCACTTGAAATTTTATGCGTGGATCTCGTATCACGTGCGATTCTGCCTCCGAACCGCACGTGTGAAAGGGTACCTCGTTTGACATTGTCCTGATTGAACGTCACTTTCATTTAGGAGTTCCTATCACTGCTGTCTCTGCCCGCTGGACTTATGACTGGCCTTCAGGAGGGGGGGGGGGGGGGGGGGGGGGTCACGGGTCAATGGCAATGATATCCCTGTAATTACAATGCCTTATGGGTAGGCAAGACACAGATATGTGAGAATATGACTACAACACACACACACACACACACACACACAGTAATTGTGCTTAAGGAAATTAAAGTACAACATTGCATTCCCTATCTGGTGCACTTAGCGATAAAATGCCAAAGTCGTTTTAATTGAAAATCTGATATGGCATTGAGATTGGTCTCCAGTGTTGAGGTTGACATGTCCTTCGACTACAAGGCAGTGTGGAGTGAGAAAGGGACATTATAATTAAATTCACAAAACATGTTTTCCACTACATAAACTGAAACCACATTTTTGTGTGGCCACAGAATGTGTTGCTACCATAATTTATAATAGCCAAGCTAATTGTGAATATGGAGCAAGCACAAATTTGAGGTGTCAGTGGGTCAGTCCCATAATATCATTATGTAGTTACTTAGAAAAACCGCCTTATGCAGAGTCCAGTCTTTAAACACACCAGTCATTTATACAGCGATGTGATTCCCGAAGCATTCTCTGCCTGAGGTACCTCAAGTCAATGACACAATTTTAGTCTTCTTCATGAGAGCAAACTCTGAGTTTTAAGTCCAGTTTCCAAACCTTCCGGCGAATTCCATCCTTTTATTCTTCCCCTTCAGGCACGATATTCCTGGTTGAAATGGAAGAAGAGTGAGTGGGTTTGATTTAGTGAACCGGCGCGCCGTTACGCCCACATTGGTGACGCTCCCCGGCAAAGATGGGCGAAGCAGGTGGCTTTCTTGTTGTTTATTTAAATCGAACAGGAACAGCGCAAACATGGCTCAACAAGCCAACCCAGCCGTAATCGCTGCGAGGTCGTCGTCGTCATAACATTACGCCGCCCGGCGCATCAAGACTACGGCGGTTCTTAATCGCGCGCAATCAGTGCTAATCCAGTTAACCCGGTCCATGCCCAGGGCGCTTAATCGAACCCACCCAGTGAATGTTTGAGTACAATGGGCCTCAATCCGGATCCTGGAGGGCCACAGGGTCTGCTGGCTTGTATTGTTACTCAACGATTGAGTAGCACAGCAATTGAAGACCCTGGTGCTAAAAGTACAAAAAAGTCACAAAATGTCTATTTTGAGAAAATCTAATCCGAAAATATCATTGGTCCATAAAATCAGCCATTAAAAGTTTTGCCGTTTTTATGCATTGCTTAGGCACCTTTTCTGTTAACAATATTTATAGAGCGGAATTAGCTAAACAAATACAGCATGTTTCTATGCTCAACTTGAATTGTCTAAAAATGTGACTTCAGTACTTTTAGCACCAGGGTCTCCAATTGATCAGTTAGAGCAGTTGATTACACAGCTAACCCAGGTCACCTGGTTTGTTGGGGTGTGAATCGGTTGCTGATCTTAAGCCAAAACTGAAAAGCAGCAGACTGTGGCTGTCCCGGGACCAGGATTGAGTATCACTGCTTTGAGGGTTTGACTCTCTGTGGTCCCGGCAGGGACTATTGAGTGTGATTCTAAAGCATTGCAGTGTCAACACCTCCTAAAAATACGATACATATTGTTTCCTGCTTTCTGGACTTCTGCCATTATTGTCAGGAAAGGAAACTATTTCCTGTTGAATCTCAAACACCAAGTATACCTAGTAATATAACACAGGTTTGCTGTGGGGGTAAAAGCCAATCACATAGTCACGAGCACAAACATGTTAATTTAGTGATGTTACATACATGTATATGCTGGCTGTACGGGCTGAAATACAGTTTAGCTCTACCTGCACATACACTCCTGTAAGCAATCCAATAGCATGATAGCATGCTACAACAAACTTATAAAAATACATACAAGATTGGTGAATTAAGAAACACAGGTTACGCGTCTACTAGATATCAAACAGCCCTTTCTGTGTGCTGGAGTTATGGGAGGAGATAGACTGTTGCCTGTATTCAATCAACTATGTCCGTAAATTTTATGAAAAAGAAAACGTGAACATTACATTTTTTTTTTCACAAACTCAGTTTGACGAGCTAGCGCTGGAGATAGCGGACTGTGTTTATGAAGACAAAAAAAATGTAGATATGCATTTCATTCTAAGTCAAAGTAAAAGTTGATTGAATCCAGTCCTGGGGTCTTATTTACCCCGACATATCATATATCATACATCGCATCACACCACACACCCACTCGATCAAAATGCTTGTTTCGTCAACTTTCAACAGCTTTTTCAAAGAAATGATCACCAGTCACACAAATAACAAATAGGGCCTAAAATCAAAAGAATGCCATCGAACAAGGCTTCTGGAATTGTGCAAACATGGTGAGATCCTGAAACTGCCTGTAGTGCCTAAATGCATGGATCAGCAGAAAAGCAAGCTGATCTAATGGACACAAGCAGGTTACATTGGCAGACGTGTAAAATATTGTAAACACCCAAGCAAGTGGAAGTGGCCTTTGTTATTAGATAGTGTTCTATCATTTGCATATGATACACAATATTTAGGATTTGAGGGGAGAGGGCAGAGGGGATGCTGGGAACACGTTCAAATTGGAATTGTTAGATTAGATATCAAAGCATTAAAATTTTGAATGAGGTTGCTTTTATAGTATTTCTCACTTTTCATATCCTTAGCAGATAGTTTTTTTTACTCACAGAAAATTACTGAAATTCCATGTTACATATCATAGATTTATACATCTGCGCTGGAGGTTCAGAGTAAAATATCGGACCTATAGGTGCTGAGCTAATGTGTTTTTTTGCCCGCTGTATAGCAATGCTAACGACGATAGCACTGTAGCGTGAGAAACTAATCTGTGATCATCGGCGTTGTATTTCTCTTTTATAGCCCTTTATTCTATGTGTTTAAAAACGTTTAAAGACGGGGCGCTCAAGCAGGGCAAGGCTGAGGAAGGATGACCAGAGGTGTTAACGGAAAGAATTCCTGAATCCGAAGGTTTTATGGGTTCTTGGAAGTAAAAAATTAAGGAGGATATTAAACCATCGATCAGTTCAACAGTGTAGTCGCTACATGCCCTACAGTGTGGCCCAGCCCTACTCTTTTATTATTTCCTCTCCTGCTTTCTCAGATGGAGAAATTATCCAGTCAACAGATTAAGTGCCTCTTGTTTGTCTATGTTATTTTTTTACCGCCAGATAGAGAAATTGCCCCCTTGCTTGTTACTTAGATTAACCCATGAAATAATAAAATGCCTGCCTCCTCAAATGTATGGACTGGTGTTGAGCACTGCGCTACAATATATTATATATTATAATATATGTCTATTATGACGCATATTCATACGTGTAGCCTTCTGTGTATGCATTACGTGTATGTATGCGTGTGTGGGCTTGTTTGAGAAGGGGCTGCTGCATACTGTTTTATGTGTGTATATGTGCTGCGATTGTCTATGTAATGTCAGCAATGCTGAATTCCGTGTGTGTGTGTGTGTGGTGTGTGTGTGTGTGCAGTAGCCCATGGTGAATGAGAAAACAGAGAGCTGCAAATGTAGTCGTCTAAAAGTATGAGAAACATTGAGATGAATAAAGAGGTCTTCAGACAACCTTGTCTGGGTTACAAAAATACCCACTTCAAAACTACCGGCAGCTTTTCAGATCCAATCAGCGGCCCTGCTGTACATCACACTGGCCTGTGATGGAAGTCAGCTGACTCAGCTTATGGATCCATTGGAGGTGAACTATAAAACCGCCTACTGTGCACAGCTTTACCGCTGTGAAACGCACTCTAAACATCCAGCAGATAAATTATCGGTGGCGTATTCAAGCGCGCTTTTTTTTTTTACGAAGTCAATCGAGAACATGACGGCTGTATCGAAACGTGAAAAACGCGAAACATATTTCAAAAAACGCCGTCAATAAAAAGCCAGTCCGTTTTTCTCATTCATCATGGGACTCGGGGGTATATTTACACTCTCTACTTCAAAACGTGCAGCAATAATTCTTTCGCCGATCACCAACATGCAACCCTGTGCTGGTGCTGTACGTCATTGACATGTAAACCATCGCTCGCATGTTAACCTGTGGAGCTTCTCTCCACTGGGGAGTATTTCACAAAGCAGGATTACTTGGTTAGCTGGATAACTGCCCTAAGAAAACCCAGAACAGCTCTCTTTTTACTTTAGCCCATGGTCCAGATTTGGGAGGGTTCCAGGTTTTACTCAGTGCAGTTATCCAGTTAACTCAGTAATCCTGCATCATAGAATACCCCCCCAGCTGACGGAAGCTAAGCAAGGCTGATGATTGGTTAGTGTTTGGACACCTGCACCAATAGAAAATGAGTCTTTCTGCTATCAGTTTGTGTGCTCTAGTTTTGATCAAATGAATCCTTTCTCCCGGGAGTGGAAAGCAGCCATGACGGCTGAGATGCGCGCAGCGCTTAGTGCTATGTTATGTACTTTAAAATCATCCTGAGAACTTTGGATAATGAGACTGGTTTAATTAATGGTATTGAGATCCTGAACTAATCATTTAAATGTCCCTAAATTGCTTGCTTTTATTAATTTATTTATTTATTTTAGGAGGAACTATCTCACTAGACTGATAATCTTCAGCTTGGTCACGTACTGTAGAGCTGAAGCATTTGTGGTATGTCTCCATACTGCTCAATACTTTCTGTTAAAATGGAATTCTTGAAGGGCCCCTCAAGGTGAATTTGATTGCTGATAAGGAAGGTCTTTATCTTCATTCTGTGAATTAAATGAAATTGCCTTTTACCAATTGGTTCCAAAATGAAAATGGTTACTGTTTAGTCGGTTTTCAAAAATGTGAAAGTGTCCTAGTGTGCGTGTAGTCTCTTAAAGACAGATTGTGATTGTTGTGGGAAATTCAAAGGAAATGGTCCTCACCTGTGTGTGTGTGTGTGTGTGTGTGTGTGTGTGGTGTGTGTGTGCGTGTGTGTGTGTGTGTGTGTGTGTGTGTGTGTGTGTGTGTGTGTGTGTGTGTGTGTGTCTGCATGCATCATGTATGTGTATATAGGCTTTGTACTCAGATGTATAGATCCACATGAGTAGGTCACATTCATGCCCCCGCACATAAATAATATTCCTGTGTACATACACAGTTCTATTATGCACGCATATATTTATAATGAAGTTAACACAATTAGAAACAAACTTCAGCTAGCAATATCAATTTATTTGACGCTTGGCCATAGTACACTATGAGGTACGCTTGTGGTATTTTTCTTATAAACTGCCGCTGATTTGCGCTGTGGAATTGGGTGTGACTGCTCACCGACTCGTGTAATTGGTCCGTACACAATAAAACAAAATGCAATCACTTTGCATT
>CM056386.1:43426612-43808913 GCA_029718625.1 Synaphobranchus kaupii | reverse complement strand
TAGCTAGCTTGCTTGCTAACATTATCACTAGCAAAATACTGTCTGAGTGGATAACGTTAGCTAGCTAAGTTACATCGATTCTAGTCTCAGCCTCAGCCGCTTTGACGCACTTCGTACGCAGCGTCTGATGCATAGGCTTGCATAAGCTGGACAGGACTGTGAGAAAACTCACAGTTGGCGCTCATTGGCAAGTAGCACTGTCAATCACAGGAGTGGGTGCGTATTTCCGGTACGACGCAGTGCATTGGGTTTTATCAGTCCGTCGGGAAACCAGTTCAGTTCTACGCTCTTCTAACTAATCGGTAACTAGTGAATGCTGCGAATCCATCAAGAACAATGAGTGTTTCGGACCAAGAGCTTAACGCTGGATTGAATAAAGTTTTGGAAGTTCACAGGATTCCATCTCTGAAAGATATTCAAGAGTTTGTTTTGAGGCAGATCATTAATAAACGAGATATACTCGCATGTTTTCCGAGATATACTCGCATGTATTTCAAGCATGACCGACCCTCTGCAAACACATACCAGGCTTCTCAACCTATTTTGTTAGTCGTCTGCCCCCTTACATCGATAATGGAAGATCAGGTTAAGGGCAAACCAGGCAAAGGGTTGTCTGTGGCGTGTTGGGAAGAGTGAGGGAATCGCAGCAGGGCGATTCAACATAGTGTTTGGATCACCCAAATTACTTGTGGGCACCAAGAAATGGAGAGACGTGCTACAAACAGAAGTTTATCTGGAACGCCTCATCGGAATGGCAGTTGATGAAGTGCACACCGTAGTGCAATGGTAAGATATAATTGTCTTATTTCAACTACAATGGAAACAGTCTCGAATATGTTACAATGTTTTAGTCAGTTAGCCAGCTAACGTTACTCGTTAGAATAAATTGTTACAGGGCAAACGGATAAAACCACCGGTTCTGTGCTCTGCATGTAGGCTTGCTAGTGTGAACATTTGGTTTTAATATTAGTTTACAGTAATGTTTACAAAGATGTCTAAAAAGGTCCGGTCAGGTCAAATTCTGTATCTTTCTTCGGTGTGATAGACTGTTTTAATGGAGATCGCCGTGCCATTTTAGTACATCACATTTGTTTCATGCAGGTCTGGTTTTCTTGTAGCGCTGTTTCTGAATCGACCGCCCTCTGTAGCGCCTCAATACGTCACGGAACATAGACGGTCTGTGGTTGGTTATCTTGCACGTCAATCAAATGCGCCATCTTGTCAAAGTGGGCGGCTCTTTACCACGTTAAGCAAGTCTATGGACCAGACTTTGTGTTCATCACTGCCTTCGCCAGACAACATCGATTCAAAGTTGACTCCCGGGGCTGATCTAGCTGGTAACGTTAGTTTGCTAGCTTGCTGTTTACAAATTACTTTACCAGCTAATGTTCCAGGATAATGCCAAAAACATCTGTTCTTTCAGAACCTGGTATGTTGTACATTTTATGTGCAATAACTCCAGTCTACTCACGTCTACTCTACTCCCATTATCTGTTTATTACTAACATTAGTTTAGGATTATTCTTGTCTCAACCATACACCATAAAAAAATAATACTCGCGCTGTGATATCAACCCACTGTGAGATCCACAGCGCTGATGTATCATACAGAGAGTTGATTACTGCGAATGTTGCTCGCTCCCGTTGCTGCTGACTGCAGTTCACTTTCTTGTTACATTTAGCCCCTTTAACTTTGACTTGCAATTTAGGACAGCAGAATCTGCGGCCATTTTTCCAATTCAATTTTTGTCTTCACATAATATATTTTTCTTTACAAATGCCGTTTGGTGATTTGCCAACACTTACTACCAAAACAATGTTTCTGAAGAAAAAATGATTTATATGAAAAATTTAATTGAGAACAAATATTGATTGAATCCAGGACATATAATTTTAAGTGCCCATTACTGAATCTGCTACAATCGGTGGTTTTTCCCTCTAGCAGAGTGATGACCATGGTCCCCAGTTGTGGAGAAGTACTGCCACACAGGTGTGTTTACCTGTGTGCTCACTGTTTTTTCTTCCTCAACCTGAACAGATGGCGATTAGCAGCAGGTGTCTTTTTCTTTTTTCCATGGCGATTAGCAGCAGGTGTCTCATGCCTTATATGGAGACAGGTTCTCCAATCCACACTGGAATGGGAGGGACTATGCTCATGCTCCATTTTCCTGGTAATACTTCAATAAAGCATCATTTAAATGCCTGCTTATCAATAGCACAGGGGCACAATTGATGCAGAAAATATGCTGGTAACCTGCACATGTTTACATGAATACCTTCTGTTTGTTGGTATATGGTGACAGTTATTCAGTAATCACTGCTTGAAGTGCAGATGGGTGAGTCACGTTCCTGCAGTGCCACCATGCAAGTAGATAGAGCCACCAGCTGAACTAGGAAAGATTCTTCAGCATGAGTCCAATCCACAGGTAAATGACAAGTCTAGATGGACTGAATGTTCTGTTCTTATCAGTATATATTCGTATGTTCTAAATAGCCTGTTCTCCTCATTATGTATGCTTATATTCTAGATGGGCTGAATAGCATGTTCTCCTCAGTATGGATTCTTATGTTCTAGATGGGCTGAATAGCCTGTTCTCCTCAGTATGGATTCTTATGTTCTAGATGGGCTGAATAGTCTGTTCTTCTCAGTATGGATTCTTATGTTCTAGATGGGCTGAATAGCCTGTTCTCCTCAGTATGGATTCTTATGTTCTACATGGGCTGAATGGTCTGTTCTCCTCATTGTGATTTCTCATGTTCTTGTGTTTTTATGCTTTGAATGGCCTGTTCTCCTCAATATGTGTTCTTATGTTCTAGATCAGTGGTCCCCAACCCTGTTCTGTGGAGATATACTGTCCTTTAGGTTTTCATTTCAACCCTAATTTGGCACACCTGATTCTTCTAATTAGCAGTTCAACAAGATCTCCAGCTGTTGAATGAGGTGTGCTTTTCTAGAGTTGAAGTAGAAACCTACAGAATGGGAGATCTCCAGGAACAGGGTGGGGGCCACTGTTCTACATGGGCTGAACGGCCAGTTTTCCTCAGTATGTATTCTTATGTTCTATATGGGCAGTGTGGCCTGTTCTCTTCATTAAATATTATTATGTTCTTATGTTCTACAGGGGCTGAATGGCCTGTTCTCCTCATTATTCATTGTTATATTCTAGATGGGTGATGAATGTGTTCTTATGTTCTCATTGCTTCCTCACGGTCCATCTGATTGGAGAGCTCCTGACACACTCTGTGGCATGCCAAGGTCCATATAGCACTAAACAGATGGCATTCCTGTTTTATCAAACACAGATTTCCTGCCTCCTCCCTGTGGGATCCGTGACCTTTCCGCTCAGGCACAGAATACAGGGAACTTGTCCCTTATTGGAGATCTGTCAACTACAGTGTCCAAAACTGCCAGCCAGTTGGGTTGGTCTTTTCGTCTTCCACCCAGTGTAACCCTCCTCTCTTCCTGACACCGGAAACCCACCGAAGAGTAAAAACGGATGGATGGTCCGTAAGGGACAGGAGAGAATGGGAGAGGTCTCATGGAAAAGGGAATGTAGGAGGAAAAGAGGAGAAACTGCGAAATGTCAGGGGACAGGATGGAGAAAATTCCCCTGGTCTGGGAATAACAGTGACTCATCCACAAGGATTAAAACGTCAGGGATGGGACTAATGCTCAGTCAAATTGGGGGTTCCTCTCTCTTCCCACTTATTTTCATTGAGAAAGCAAGAGGATTTCTGTACATTCTGTACTTATCTCACTGCTGTGGAAGAATGACATCCAGTTTCCTACAGACCTTAGATGTTTCCTGTCAAACAGACAGCTATGAAGGAGTTTGCGTGAAAGGGAGTAGGGGACAGGGGACTGCAAGCTGCAGCCTTTCTGACTATGAGCATCATTCTTGTGTGTGTGCGTGTGAGAGATTGTGTCAGAGTGTGTGTGAGCATGTCTGTGTCTGAGCATTTGTGTGTGTGCATGTGTGTATATGTTTATGTGGGTGTGCATGTGTGTGTATGTCTATGTGGGTGTGTGTGTGTATGTGTATTTATGTGGACATAAATACATCAGTGAATACATAAATACACACACACATTTATGTGTGTGCACATGAATGTGTGTGTATGTATAATCATATACGGTGTGTGTGTTTGCACATTAGTGTGTGTTCGTGCATGTTTGTGTGGACGTGCATGTGTGCACGTGAGTGTATGTATGTTTATGTGGGTGTGCGAGTGTATGCATGAGTGTGTACGTTTTTGTGGGTGTGCGTGTGTGCACGTGAGTGTGCGAGTGTATGTTTATGTGGGTGTGCGGGTGTGCAGGTGAGTGTGTCTATGTTTATGTGGGTGTACAAGTGTGTGTATGTTTATGTTGGTGTGCGGGTGTGCACGTGAGTGTGTATGTTTATATGGGTGTGCGTGTGAGCATGTTTACACGTGAGTGTGTGTGTATGTTTATGTGGGTGTGTGTGCACGTGAGTGTGTATGTTTATGTGGGTGTGCGTTTTTTTTGTGCACATGCGTGCGTGTATATGTGAATGTGCATGTGTGTATATATATGTGTGTGCAATACTTTGGTCATCAGCTACTGATTTCCTTCCTACTTGTATAGTATTTTTATTAACATTTTTTTACCAAGCAGTGGCAAAAAAAAAAAAACAGTAAGAATGACTGTGGGCTAAACTTTAGATCAATATTAATGGAAAGTTTATTAAATTTAGACTGTTGCCACGTTAATCTTTAGCGTATCTTTGGCAATAATATTGCAGACTCTCTTTGTAATTACCACAGAGAACACTGGGGATGACATCTCTTCCACTGAACAATGAGGCCAGAGATACCTTATTGAGATGACAACTGCTCCGAGTCCATGCTGGGGACGGTAGTTTGCTTTGCTGTAGCATGATTATGCCTGATAGTTGTCCGCCCAGAAAGTTTAAATCTGTACTGCACAATTAGCACTTCATTTGGGCTAGCAGAGGAGCCAACATCACCGTTGCCAGCAGCAGCCTGGATTTGCTCTCAGGGATTAGTCAACCACAGATTAGTCTATCTAATGTCAACCTCTTATTTTGAGTATCTGTCTATGTGTGTGTATGTGTGTGTGTTTATACATGTGTGTGTGTGTATGTTTGTGTATAGTGTACATGTGTGTAGTATGTGTGTATTGTGTATGTTTGTGTGTGTAGTGTGTATGTGTATGTAGTGTGTATAGTGTGTATGTGTGTATAGCATGTATAGTGTATATGTGTGTATAGAATGTATAGTGTGTATGTGTATAGTGTGTATGTGCGTGTAGTGTGTATAGTGTGTATGTGCATGTAGTTTGTATAGTGTGTATGTGTATAGTGTGTACGTGCGTGTAGTGTAGTGTGTATGTGTATATGTGCGTGTAGTGTGTATGTGTGTGTAGTGTGTATGTGTGTGTAGTTTGTATAGTGTGTATGTGTATGTGCGTGTAGTGTAGTGTGTATAGTGTGTATGTGTATATGTGCGTGTAGTGTGTATAGTGTGTATGTGCATGTAGTATGTATAGTGTGTATGTGTGTGTAGTGTGTATGTGCGTGTAGTGTGTATAGTGTGCATGTGTGTGTGTAGTGTGTATAGTGTGTATGTGCGTGTAGTGTGTATGTGTGTGTAGTGTGCATAGTGTGTATGTGTGTATAGTGTGTATGTGCATGTAGTGTGTATAGTGTGTATGTGTGTGTAGTGTGTATGTGCGTGTAGTGTGTATAGTGTGTATAGTGTGTATGTGCGTGTAGTGTGTATGTGTTTGTAGTGTGTATGTGTGTGTAGTGTGTATAGTGTGTATAGTGTGTATGTGCGTGTAGTGTGTATGTGTTTGTAGTGTGTATGTGTGTGCAGTGTCTATGTGTGTGCAGTGTGTATGTGCGTGTAGTGTGTATAGTGTGTATAGTGTGTATGTGCGTGTAGTGTGTATAGTGTGTATAGTGTGTATGTGCGTGTAGTGTGTATGTGTTTGTAGTGTGTATGTGTGTGCAGTGTGTATGTGTGTGCAGTGTGTATAGTGTGTATAGTGTATGTGCGTGTAGTGTGCATAGTGTGTATGTGTGTATAGTGTGTATGTGTGTGTAGTGTGTATAGTGTGTATGTGTGTGTAGTGTGTATAGTGTGTATGTGTGTGTAGTGTGTATAGTGTGTATGTGCGTGTAGTGTGCAGTGTGTATGTGCGTGTAGTGTGTATAGTGTATATGTGCGTGTAAGTGTGTATAGTGTGTATGTAATGTGTATAGTGTGTATGTGCATGTAGTGTGTATAGTGTGTATGTGCGTGTAGTGTGTATAGTGTGTATGTGCGTGTAGTGTGTATAGTGTATATGTGTGTGTAGTGTGTATAGTGTGTATGTGCGTGTAGTGTGTATAGTGTATATGTGTGTGTAGTGTGTATAGTGTGTATGTGTGTGTAGTGTGTATAGTGTGTATGTAATGTGTATAGTGTGTATGTGCATGTAATGTGTATAGTGTGTATGTGCATGTAATGTGTATAGTGTGTATGTGCGTGTAGTGTGTATAGTGTGTATGTGCGTGTAGTGTGTATAGTGTGTATGTGCGTGTAGTGTGTATAGTGTATATGTGTGTGTAGTGTGTATAGTGTGTATGTGCGTGTAGTGTGTATAGTGTGTATGTGTGTGTATGTGCGTGTAGTGTATATAGTGTGTATGTGTGTGTAGTGTGCAGTGTGTATGTGAGTGTAGTGTGTATAGTGTGTATGTGAGTGTAGTGTGTATAGTGTGTATGTGCGTGTAGTGTGTATAGTGTGTATGTGCGTGTAGTGTGTACGTGCGTGTAGTGTGTATAGTGTGTATAGTGTGTATGTGCGTGTAGTGTGTATAGTGTGTATAGTGTGTATGTGCGTGTAGTGTGTATAGTGTGTATGTGCGTGTAGTGTGTATAGTGTGTATGTGTGTGTATGTGCGTGTAGTGTATATAGTGTGTATGTGTGTGTAGTGTGCAGTGTGTATGTGAGTGTAGTGTGTATAGTGTGTATGTGCGTGTAGTGTGTATAGTGTGTATGTGCGTGTAGTGTGTATAGTGTGTATGTGCGTGTAGTGTGTATAGTGTGTATGTGTGTGTAGTGTGTATAGTGTGTATGTGCGTGTAGTGTGTATGTGTGTATGTGCGTGTAGTGTGTATGTGTGTGTATGTGCGTGTAGTGTATATAGTGTGTATGTGAGTGTAGTGTGTATAGTGTGTATGTGCGTGTAGTGTGTATGTGTGTGTATGTGCGTGTAGTGTATATAGTGTGTATGTGAGTGTAGTGTGTATAGTGTGTATGTGCGTGTAGTGTGTATAGTGTGTATGTGCGTGTAGTGTGTATAGTGTGTATAGTGTGTATGTGCGTGTAGTGTGTATAGTGTGTATGTGTGTATAGTGTGTATGTGCGTGTAGTGTGTATAGTGTGTATGTGTGTATAGTGTGTATGTGCGTGTAGTGTGTATAGTGTGTATGTGCGTGTAGTGTGTATAGTGTGTATGTGCGTGTAGTGTGTATAGTGTGCATGTGTGTGTAGTGTGCAGTGTGTATGTGCGTGTAGTGTGTATAGTGTGTATGTGTGTGTAGTGTGTATAGTGTGTATGTGCGTGTAGTGTGTATAGTGTGTATGTGTGTGTAGTGTGTATAGTGTGTATGTGTGTGTAGTGTGTATAGTGTGTATGTGCGTGTAGTGTGTATAGTGTGTATGTGTGTGTAGTGTATATAGTGTGTATGTGCGTGTAGTGTGTATAGTGTGTATGTGTGTATAGTGTGTATGTGTGTGTAGTGTGTATAGTGTGTATGTGTGTGTAGTGTGTATAGTGTGTATGTGTGTATAGTGTGTATGTGTGTGTTGTGTGTATAGTGTGCATGTGTATGTGTGTATAGTGTGTATGTGTGTGTAGTGTGTATAGTGTGTATGTGTATGTGTGTATAGTGTGTATGTGTGTGTAGTGTGTATAGTGTGCATGTGTATGTGTGTATAGTGTGTATGTGTGTGTAGTGTGTATAGTGTGTATGTGTGTGTAGTGTATATAGTGTGTATGTGCGTGTAGTGTGTATAGTGTGTATGTGTGTATAGTGTGTATGTGTGTGTAGTGTGTATAGTGTGTATGTGTGTATAGTGTGTATGTGTGTGTAGTGTGTATAGTGTGTATGTGCGTGTAATGTGTATAGTGTGTATGTGCGTGTAGTGTGTATAGTGTGTATGTGCGTGTAGTGTGTATAGTGTGCATGTGTGTGTAGTGTGCAGTGTGTATGTGCGTGTAGTGTGTATAGTGTGTATGTGCGTGTAGTGTATATAGTGTGTATGTGCGTGTAGTGTGTATAGTGTGTATGTGCGTGTAGTGTGTATAGTGTGCATGTGTGTGTAGTGTGCAGTGTGTATGTGCGTGTAGTGTGTATAGTGTGTATGTGTGTGTGTAGTGTGTATAGTGTGTATGTGTGTGTAGTGTGTATAGTGTATAGTGTGTATGTACATGTTCCAGTGTTTCAGCGTACCTTTCCTCACATTCCCGTCTGTGGCTCTGAACTCGCCGGTACTGAGGAGGAAGCAGGCGCGGTCATGCTGGAAGCGCTCTCGGCCCACCCCGCTCGTCGCCGGGCTCTTCTCATCTGGCCCCAGCACCTGGTCGATGGTGGGGCAGTCCTCATTGGCCAGCGCCGCATTGGCGGCGTCTCCATTCTGCTTTGAGTCTGAGGAGGCGGGGCGTGGAGGTAGCAGATAGGGGAGATGGGATCATGAAATAATAGAGGATTTGGGTGAAGAATAAGAGGATGCAGCAAGAGAAAGTAAAAGATGGGAGGGGGAACAGGAAGGAGAAGAAGGAAGTAGAGGGAGTTGAATACGTTAAGATTAGGGTGAGAGCAGGAGAGAAGGAGTTGGTGTTGAATATACCGGAGAGGTTATATAAGAGAAAGTGATTGAGGAGGACATGGAAGGAGTCAGGGGAGGAGTATGGAGGAGGTGGGGGAGTCAGAAGAAGAATATTAGTTTCCCACAGTAACAGAAGTCATCACAATAAGATCACTGTGCATGCATAGACAGGAGGAGAGCTTGACAAAGTGATGCACAGTACTGTACTGAATGGGGGACACTCTTATGCCAACTGGTACAATGTACTGGGTGACGAGAGTGAGGCTGGGAGGTGCTGGTAAGGCAGAGATAGCCACTCAGTTGATACTGCCCACAGACCACACACTGACTGGCATTGCCGCTCTGGCTCTGGGCCAATCAGTCTAAACTGAATTGATATTGAGTTGTTCATCGATGTACAGTAAAGGCAAGATTTATTTAACGAATCAACATATTTTTAATGTTGTGGTTACACTACAACACAGACATTCAAATATGTCAAATATATTTTTGCTAATTCAGTGAATAATCTGTTGAATCTGTCGATGTGGAAAGATGCTGATTCAGCATTACTTTGCACAGTGGGAACAGCTTGACCCTGAGACATGGGCTGGGTCACGCCCAAAACTGTGCTCACTAAGGCAAGGAAGAGAGGTGACCAACACAGCACAGTGTACGGCGCACTGCGCACAGCACACTGGCTAGAGAGGACACTGCAGCACATTTATACTGCACTGAGAGAGAGAGAGAGAGACAGAGAGGGGCAAGAGAGAGGGGAGGAGAGAGAGACAGAGAGAGAGGGGAGAGAGGGGGAAGAGAGAAGAGACAGAGAGAGACAGAGAGAGGAGAGGGGGGGGGGGGGGTGTGCTGCTGCAGGGTAACTTGTATTTAGAGCTTCTGACACAGCTGCCAAATCTAATCTGACATGAGTTACTGCTCAACAATTTATAGAAATCACCCGTGGCAAAGTTTACAAAAAGAGAGATAGGAGAGGAAACAAAGTGACAGAAAAGGGTGTTTGCAGGGTAAAACAAATCTGATATTTCGAAGAACAAACAGCTTAACTGTTTAAAAATTAACCCAAAAAATTAAAAATGAATCCACAGAATAAGAATACTAATATGCACACACTATATGTACGTCAATATTATAATATTATACCAGTAGTATAATATTACACCAATTACCATTCGAAAGGCAAATCTGATCATTTAATCTGTTGATAAGTACATTGCAATCCCCAAAAGGACAGTAGAGTGAGACAAGTTTCTGGACAAGTTATACCAAGTAAAATAAGTTATAGCACAGAAGAAGGGTTACCGTTTATCACCTCTGGGATATAAGGACACGACATATACAGTCAAGCCGGACTTTCACCTTCTCCACGTTTTATTACGTTACAGGCTTATACTACAATAGATTGAGTTCATTTTTTGCCTCAAACATCTACACACAATAGCCAATAATGACGAAGTGAAAACAGGTTTTTAGAAAATATGCAATTTTATTTTACTGACAAAAATAGGTTATTTAGGGGTTACATATCTGTACACACCCTTAGCCTAATACTTGGTTGCTGCACCTTTGGCAGCGATTACAGCTTCAAGGCGTCTTGGGAAAGAAGCTACGAGCTTGGCACACTTGTTTCTGGACATTTTTGCCCATTCCTCTTGGCATATCCTTGCAAGCTCCGTCAGGTTGGATGGGGAGCGTCGGTACACAGCCATTTTCAGCTCTTTCCACAGATGTTCAATTGGATTCAGGTCTGGGCTCTGGCTGGGCCACTCAAGGACATGCACAGACTTTCTCCGAAGCCACTCCTTTGTTCTCTTGGCTGTGTGCTTCGGGTCGTTGTCATGTTGGAAGTTAAACCTTCGCCCCAGTCTGAGGTCCAGAGCGCTCTGGAGCAGGTTTTCTTCAAGGATCTCGGTGTACTTAGTTGCATTCATCTTTCCCTCTATCAGGACTAGTCGCCCCGTTCCCGCTGCTGAAACATATCCCCACATCATGATACTGCCACCGCCATGCTTCACTGTAGGGATGGTATTAGCCAGGTGATGAACGGTGCCTGGTTTCCTCCAGACGTGACGCTTGGTATTCAGGCCAAAAAGTTAAATTTTGGTTTCATCAGACCAGACAATCTTGATTCTCATGGTTTGAGAGTCCTCTAGGTGCCTTTTGGCAAACTCCAAGCGGGCTGTGATGTGCCTTTTACTAAGGAGGGGCTTCCGTCTGGCCACTCTACCATAAAGGCCTGATTGGTGGAGTGCTGCCTGGATGGTTGATCTTCTGAAAGGTTCTCCCATCTTCACAAGGATACGCTGGAGCTCTGTCAGAGTGACCCTTGGGTTCCTGCTCACCTCCCTGGCTAAGGCCCGTCTTCCCCGATTGCTCAGTTTGGCCGGGCGGCCAGGTCTAGGAAGATTCTTGGTGGTTCCAAACTTCTTCCATTTACAAATGATGGTGGCCACTGTGCTCTTTGGGACCTGTAAAGCTGCAGATTTTTCCGTACCCTTCTCCAGATCTATGCCTTGACACAATCCTGTTTCTGAGGTCTGCAGATAATTCCTTTGACCCCATGGCTTGGAGTTTGCTCTGACATGCACTGTCAACTGTGGGACCTTATATAGGCAGGTGTTGGCAATCCCCAATCATGTCCAATCAATTGAATTTATCACAGGTGGACTCCAATTAAGTTGTAGAAACATCTCAAGCAGTATCAGTGGAAACAAAATGCACCTCAGCTCACTTTTGGGTGTCATATCAACACACTTGTGTACATATATTTTACATTTTGATTTTTAATACATTAGCACAAATGTCTAAAAACCTGTTTTCACTTTGTCATTATGGGCTATTTTGTGTAGAATTTTGAGACAAAAAATGAACTCAATCTATTGTAGAATATGTCTGTAACATAATAAAACGTGGAGAAGGTGAAAGGGGTGTGCAGACTTTCCGGCTTGACTGTATATTTGAGAACACACATACAAGCAAATAGGAGGTAAAAATGGAGATATTAATGAGATTTGTTTAACTGTGCCACTGAACAGGGTCCTGCAGGTGACTCAGCACAGGCCAGAGTTTGGCCAGGATGAGGAAATCCCGCTCACCTGTAGAGCGATCCCATCATAACAGACACGGACACACACACACGCTCACGCACACACGAGTGCACACACACACACACGCTCACGCACACGAGTGCACACACACACACACGCTCACACGAGTGCACACACACACACACACGCTCACGCACACACGAATGCACACACACACACACACACACACACACACACACGCTCACGCACACACGAGTGCACACACACACACACGCTCACACGAGTGCACACACACACACACACGCTCACGCACACACGAATGCACACACACACACACACACACACACACACACGCTCACGCACACACGAGTGCACACACACACACACGAGCGCACGCACATAAACACATACACAACCACATGCACACACACCGACCTGATCTCATGCCAATAAGTGAATTCTGAATAAATTCCCCATTAGGTTGTGTTGGGAACTACTGCAGCCTGGTCTCACAACTCGTCGTGATTTGAGTTTCTCCGAATCAATACGAACCAAAACGAAAAATCCACCATGTTTCTTTCACCAGTAAGCCAATGGTAATGTATTAGCTCAGACATTTATAGAAAACCTTTCTTATTTCATAATTGTATTTTAATGCAATATGATGTATTATTCCGTAGTGTTTTCATTTCTCCTTTATCTGTGTGGGTGTCCCAATTGTCTTGCATTTCCAATATCCTAGGGAGCTACCAATCAGTATCCTGCATAGGTAGCTATATAGCCAGCAAACTAGGTCCGTTCAGATCAGTGCATAGGCTTCAGACTGGGCTTTCTTTTTGAAGCTCAGTTCCTGGTTGGGCTGCTCACTAGCGCCACTGCGATTGGCTCCAGTATAGGTCTTTCACCATGTAAGTCAATGGCAGCAATGTGGTCAAAATACTCAGTCAATAAATTTTTCCCACAAAGAAATTTAATTGCAATAGGTGCTTTTCCTTCATCTACTGCCTCTCCATGTGCTGATTTTTTTAATTATTGTGTCGTTTGGACAGGGTATTAACATTTGTTCAGGACCAATCAGAGGGACAGGTTGAGTCATTGCGGTCACTGGTTCTATATACTGGTTATATCTATGGTCACTGCACATACTCGGAGGGGCGGGACCAGAAGAGGGAGACAGCAATCATTGGTCTAAAACGCGTAATGCCTGGGGTCTTTTGACAAGAAGCTGTATTTCTGAGTGGAAGTCTAGTCGATGGAGAAGATCCCTTAGTAGCCTGCCCTGAACAAGCTGTTGTTTTGTGGACACAAAGTAGGTGCATCCAAAGCCTTTGGGTGTTTGTCAGGAAGTTCAAGCTTCATCCGCAGTTCATTACTTGAATTATAATATTCATTAATAACATAAATACCATTATTTTGCCTTAATGATGACACTAAATGCAATAAAGCTGTCAGGTTGCCAACCCATAGGTTCACGCATATTTTCCTTTGTTTTATAATGTCCTGTTTATGGAAATGTGACCAACCTGTTTTACTGGTAGCGTAATGCTTTAAAACAATCCACTTTCCCAGGAAGACCATGAAAAGTGTGATTTACAGCAGGGGAAACAGACCTGCTCCTGCCTGAAGTTAAAGCGCACTTGCAGAGAATGGCATTAAAATTAATTGTGAATTAATTGTGTAACGTGCTGCAAATTTGTTTTTGTTTCTAATTAGACGCTTAGTTCTCTTTAAAATCGTTTTGTTCAGTTATGGAGTAACAGGTGAAATCAGCGGGGTTTTAATAAGCTGAGAGTATGGAAACCTTGTCACTGTAATTGAAAAAATATTGAAATTCTATTTTTTATCTGCATTTATTTATTCATCCTCCCTTTCTCTATTGTAAATTATCTGTTTGGTGTAAATGTCTGTTTGTGAATTGTAGAGAAATCTGTAGCAGCAGCGAACATTTTAAAACCTGTACATTTTCTAATGTAAACTTTACAACAAAGTATAAACATATCCTTTCTGGAGTGTAATTATTTGTCAACTGTTTAAAATATTAATTGAAATGATGTTGTTCCATGAGGCCATTTTTGTTATTTGACATTTAAAGTTTGAATGACCACAATCTCTTCACATGCTAAGATGAAAAAACACAGGGCCAAGTTGCAGTAAATAATTTAGGAAAGTTTTGATAGCGTTGCTTTGGAATAGAGCTCATTTAATTAGTGTGAGCTACGATAGGCAATATTGTTAGTTGTAACTTGGCCACATTTTGATATCAATACTTTTAAAGGCAGGCCTAGTTTTTGCATGTTGGAATTAAGGACTTAAAGACTTGGCATTTTTTTAAATGTTGAAAACTTTTTTTTGGTGAGATAATAACCATAACATAAGTAGCCTAATGTATTTAAATATTTCTGTATTTCTGCATGTGATGGAAGTATGCAGTGCATGCAGAGGGCCCTGCAGTAGTGTGCAGGATGCTAGGAATTATCTGTGCATGTGATAAAAGAATGCACTGCACATGTAATGGAATAATGCACAGTGCAGCTTTGAAATTCAACTGAATTTGTATTAAATTGGGTTTTTTAACCAAAGCATGCTGCAAGATCTAGAATTGCATTTTATTTGTATTTATAGGCTAACTTTTGCAATAAAAATCGGTCAAAACTTCCTAAATTCCAGAGCGTATCTTCACATGGCATTCTTTGAGGAAGCTAACAAGTGTTTTGATTGTAACAAGGCTTATGATATTATATACCTAGATTTCCAAAAAGCATTTGATAAGGTACCACATGAGACTCATTATCAAAATGCATTCACCATATAATTGTATGTACCATTCTTTTATTTCTGCTGCATACATTAGTTGCAATTTGCCTTTACAGAATTTACAATGCATTTAACATGTAGGCAGGCATTTACATGTGAGAACGTTGTTTCTCAAGGCATGCACATAATGAGAGAAATGTATATGGTTATACAACGATTGCTGAATAACGGCAGAAGTCCCATTCAAAATGGATGTAGGCCTTGGGCTCAAATGCAGTAGTGCGGCCTCGATAGCTTTGCTGTAGTGTGCAGGATGCTGGGAATTATTTCTGCATGTGATGAAGAATGCACTG
The DNA here is from genome assembly GCA_029718625.1 of Synaphobranchus kaupii. NCBI lineage: Eukaryota > Metazoa > Chordata > Actinopteri > Anguilliformes > Synaphobranchidae > Synaphobranchus > Synaphobranchus kaupii. Next base: position 43,793,897 of record CM056386.1, on the reverse strand, counting down.
CATATGTAATGGAAGAATGCAGTGCATGCAGATGGCCCTGCAGTAGTGTGCAGGATGCTGTGCATGTGATACAAGAATGCACTGCACATGTAATGAAAGAATGCACAATGCAGGTTTGAAATTCAACTGAATTTGCATTAAATTCGTTTTTTAACCAAAGCATGCTGCAAGATCTAGAATTGCATGTTATGTGTATTTTCCAACTAAATTTATGTTCCATGTTATAGGCTAACTTTTGCAATAAAAATTGGTCAAAATTTCCAAAATTCCAGAGCGTAACATCCCATGGTAAATTTCCGGAAAGTTTCTGGAAAAAAGTAGAGTGATGACTTTGTAAGAAAGCTCCAGTAAGAAAGCATCCATGTTTGCAATATAATGTTGAACTTACCAAAATGTTTGCAATCTGTTAACTTTTGTAGGCTGCTGGAGTAATGTACTATACTGGTGAATGTGATTATTAAAAAGTCAGATATTATTGGTCATGGGACCTTAAGGTCTATGGGACCTTAACTATGTCTTGATATGAATGGGTTATAAAATATAAGCAATATTGAAAGAAGATTCACTGTACAATTACTCAACAAAGATAACTTGGCTGATTGGTATGCAGTAACATTTGATGCTATGTCTAGGCTTTACGGCAATTGTAATGATAATAATTTAGCCTAAATAATGAATGGTTCCGTGAATGGTTACTAATGTTATTTTCCATTAAAACGTGAACAGGATGATTCAGTAATGATACAAGAAACTATTTTATTATCATTTATTTATTATCGAACATGTCATAAAACACTCACATCACACAATATCAATCTACAACAAACCCTAGCTATTGGTAGCTGAAGGTTTGTATGTCAAATAATACCATTTGTTTGGTATAAATGTAGCGGTTCTCTGCGATTGCTGCTGTTCTGAGACATTCGCCGGGGAAAATAAAGACTCAAACACGGGCGATGCTAGTGCTTAACGTGTGTGACGGAATTGTGGAGAATGCGCATGTGTGTAACTTACGGAATTATGCTTTCGACACGCCCCCTTTGCTTTCAACACCCCCCCTTTCTTTCGACACGCCCCCTCCTCTGGTCTGCATGCACCAAAAAATCTAAATTCTGGGCAAAACACCTGGGGCCACATGTATAAACAGTGATGAGCAGAAAAATGGAGTTTCCACGCAGAAATTCAGATGTATAAAATAACACGTGCTGTGAGAATCTGCGTACCTCTTCACACGCTGGACACGATATGTACACAATGTTTGGCGTCAGTGTGATATGGCAACATAGTGACCGAAAGGCAGAGGTAGAAAATGCCAAACTTTTTTTAAGCAGATTTCCAACTTTCACCCTGAGTGTTCTTTTACGCATTCTTTTACTCAGAGTTTTATACATGTGGCCCCTGGTGAGTTAATCGTGTTTTGAATAGGCGGATTTCGACCTTACATAATGGGATAAAGGTGTTTACATGACCATTTCAATAATCAGAGCCATAATAAATGCAATAAATGGAGTATTAGTGTGCATGTAAATGTTTTAGACAACGCATTGCACAAGGAAGAAACCTCGATAAATATGAAAATAGCGAAAGAAAAGACGGTAAGTTATAATCTTGGAGTGTAACAATTCTATGAACATGGTTTGTTATGGAGTGTAATGTTGGAATTTAGGCTAGTAAATGCTTTTAAAACAAGTAACTATGCCTAAACCATTTTAAATCTATCACAGTGACGTCTTGCTTAGTTAGTGCTCTTACAAAGAGAATACCAGATTCTTTGAGTTGATTAGTGTAAGGTCAAGTTAGGTTTAGCTTACTTTCATTCTAACAACCCTTTGGCAAAGGTGCATTGACCCTGTGTCAAACTGTTATCTGCCTGACTCCTCCTTCTCCAGGTCATATTTACTCAATTTTATCAGAACTGCAGCGAAGTCTAGATCAGGGCTACCCAAAGGGGGAAGGTTGTGATTTGTATTTATTTATAGATCCCTTGTTTTCTATACACAACTTTTGAATTTCTAGTCCGTTTATGCCTTTCTGCTCATGTAGGCTACTGTCTGTCTGCCTATTAGTGTTTGACCAAATGCACTGAAGCCAGACCTATGCTCTGAGTTGCTGACCCACACTCTGGCAGCCTCTCAATCCACCAATGTCATCGCTGCCCTGTTCTATTCCAACTGCCAATAAAAGTTTCATATCAGAAATTAGTGTATTTTCCTTTGTCCTAGTTTCATAAGAAATTGCAACTTGGCCAACTGTAGTTCCTGTATTTTCAAGATTTACTTTATGGAAATGCTACATTTTTGTGTACTAATCAGAACATTTTTTGATCTCTCATAGTTCCATACATTACCTACTAGTGTTGTCACGATACCAAAATTTTGACTTCGATACCGATACCAGGTTTAGTATCATGATACTCGATACTGAAACGGTACTTGAAACTGAAACGATACTGATTCGATACTCGGTACCTCTACTGAAATGACCTTAACCCTATTTACTTTGGCCCTTCAGAGGCAATTTCCTCCTTGTTTCTACTAGTTTTATTTAAATGTCAATATCTAAATAAATATTCCCTGCACATCCATGGTTTTAAGTTCGAACTGAAGAAGAAGCTGTATCATTCAGAAATTTGCTACAGAATACATTTATTTCAGAATAGTCACATACAGTACAGTGTTTCCCCTAGATTTTTTTTCAGGCCGGGTGGTAGGCCCCTCGAAACTACCAGTGTTGTTGCGCGTACACGGTGTCATCAAACGCGCATGCGGGGCCGAGGTAGTATCATCGCGCAGGTCGGGGGTACGGAGAGTCGTCGCACACATGGGGAGGGTGTTGGTAACAAAGTGGTACATTTCTCCATTCTGAGCTAAAATAACATTTGCTCACAAAGTCGTATGGTAAATAAATATTAGTTATTTATAATATTAATAAACTTAAAACAGAACTTATATACAATAAACCCCCCTTAGCTTCACAAATGATATTCAGAACTATACAACTTAAACCCAGGACAAGGAGTTTGTTTCTACCGGTTTTTAAGGACTGTTTCTGGATCAGCTATCTTTGCAGCACTGTAGAGCTGCTTTTGAGACTCCTCCATAGTGCTGATCCATAATCAGTCCTTAAAAACAGGCAGAATCAAACTCCTGCCTCTGCAGTATTAGCTTTTACTCTACACTAAAATGTAAGAGTTCTGGTCAGATAGCGAAACGGACGAAAGTGCGCCATTTTGCGTAGAGGCGGAAACTATAATTACACCCTCATAATATCAGCGCTGCCATTGAAAATTTAATTAGGCCTAACGGGAAACCGAAGCTGTTTTGGCAAGGGTTTTTCCAGATGCTATTTTGATCATTCCAGCATTCTGCGGTAAGGGAAATATTGCAGCTACATAAAAAAAAAAGAAAAAAAAGATTATATTAAAAAAAAGAATAATATAAATTTTTTTTTTAAAGTACCGAACGTCGGAAAATTCTAATACCGAACCGTTTTTTTTTTTAAGTATCGAAAAAGTACCGAAGTTTCGGTGTACCGTGCAACACTATTACCTACTGTGTGGAAGTATGTGGAAACACATACAAAACCAAAACTAATTCAATTTTCATGCTACAGAAGAGTGCCATAAGAATTGCAAATCAATTGGATTATTATGAACCAACCAACGCATTATTTATTAACTTACATGCTTTAAACTTTTGTGATCTAGTTGATCTTAAAACTGCACAGATAATGTACAAAGCACAAAATAATTTACTTCCTAACTGTATTCATTACATTACATTAGAATCATTTGGCAGACGCTTTTATCCAAAGCGACGTACAATAAGTGCATATTGAAGGTCATTGACGCGACTACAGAGGTTGTTTGAAATTAGAGAGAGCCAGTATGAACTTAGGGGAATAGGTATGTTTAAAAAAACAAGGGTAAGGACAAATCTAAAATATAGCCGCAAGCCGGAATTGGGGGTTTGAGCCGTTAAAAGCCTAAAGAAAGTCAAGTATATAAGACATTTAAGAATATAAAAGCAATATGACATGCAGCTGTGCAATGATACACATTCTACACAAATCAGAAGAATATTTCCTGTTTAACATTGAAAAACAATGTATGTCTATGGGAATCTTTGTGAATGTAGTCCATTGACTCGAGTGGCTAACTTTTGCGTTGGTAGACCAGGTACATCAGAATGCTGTAGGTTGTGATGGGAGGCAGTAGTTATAGCAGAATGACCAAGCCAGAGACCATGGCGTGAGACTAAAACCTCTCCCTTCTCTTTAATTTGAAGCAATAATCAATTTTTCTATTAAAAAATAAAGTGTATTATTACACTGTAATATCTCTAGTAATTTACTTACTTATTTGTTTCCTAATAAAATCGATTTGTTTCCTAATAAAATCTCTATTTTATCCTCTAATTCATTTTATGTATCATCCATCAGTCTCTAGTGTAAAGGTACAGTATCTAAAGCAAACAGTTGAAAAATTGTCTTGCAGCAAAGCTACTAAGATGCCATCTTACATTATCCATGTGCCCCACCGGCTATTGTTTATCCAAATAAAATGAGCAGAAAATTAAGTCACTATCAAATTTAAAATACCATCATATTCTAAATACCTCAATGCATTCAGTATACATTTGCCTTTTCATTTTACCTTTAACTGAAATATGGCTCCTACAAATATGTTTTCAGCTATAGCAGCCTTAATAACCATGTCATGCTGTGTCCAAATCAGCAACCTTCCATAGCCTACTACTGAGTAGGCAGGACGAGAAAGTTGTTAAGTAGGCAAAAACATTTCTAAATGTAGTATACTTAAAACCCCCGTATGATATACAGTGAGAACCATAATTCATTGGATAGTGACACATTTTTTAGAGCCGTTTTGCGGCGCCACAAACTTATTCGCTCTGACCCTGCAACACATGCGCTCAGCACTGAGGCTGCTGGCCGGGGGCTAATTGCACTGAATTGTCGGCAGGTGGGTTTCCCTGCACTCAGGCTTCGGGTGGAGAAGAGAAGGAGCTGGGCTTTTGCAGCCTCCACATGTACTATGTCAACTAATTGTTTTTATTAGTGTTTTAATTAGCAACTCCAATTGCATAATTCTTTTAATTTTTTCCTCTCAATTGGATTCACTTGATTGTGCTGTTTCAGTGCCTACAGAACCCCACTGGAGGATAACAGTTGAATTACGAGTTTAAATCCCTGCGAGTCATGTGGTTAAGATAAACCGGTGGCCCCAGTGATAGGTCATGGCCAATTTCATATATTCCAGCCCTGGACCATGTATATAGAATTTCAGGATTGTATTGAGCCATTAATTAGAAAAACATTTTTAAGGTTTATAGTGGACTGATTTGAACATACTTTGGTGGTATCCAACAAACGTTATTCTCAAGTTTTGTTCAAATTGTATGAACAGTCAATGAGTTATGGCCATTTATTTGATAGGCCACGCCCAATCTCACCTTAATTGGCTCACAGTTCCCGAAGTTATTGTCCGATATAGCTGGATTATAGTTAGCAAGTATAATTAGGTACACTAATGATATGTACCAAGGCTGGTCCAAATTGGTCAAGAAACAAAAAAGCCTTAAGGAAAAAACTATTTTGCATATTATGCAAATGAGCAGAAAATCCAATACGGCGGACTTTCATGATATTGTGCATGCAAGTACATGTGCTTCCAGGCAATACTCATAGCATATTTGGTGTGAATTCGACAAAGGGTGTGGGAGATATTACATTAAAACTGTGAATAAATATAAAATGTAATTATAGCGCCACCATGAGGCTGATTGAGGTGAGATTATAAACACTCTTCATTTCATACATTTATGATGAGTGTGCCAAGTTTCAAGTCTCTAAGATGTACCATCTCACGGGAAATTTTGCAAACACGCGGAGAAAAACTTAATAAATAATAAAACCAGTGGAAAACAATAGGGTTTGAGCCCGAAACCCTAAAAATAGATGTATATCTATCAAAGGGGTAAACTTGTGGAACAGTTGTGACAAGGAATTAAGAATGTGTAGTTCACTTTTCAAATTAAATAAAATGTTTAAAAATAAGGCGGTAAACAAATATAAAACTGAGGAATGATTATTGTGTATGAAATGTTTGGAACTTTTCTTTTTGCTTCTGTTTTGTTTTTGTCTTTGTCTTTGTATAGCGTAAAGCTAGTAGTAAAAGGGTTGCCTATTAGATTATGTTATGTAAAAAGGGTACGTACAATAAGCTAAAGCTTCAGCTTACAACTTTTCGGTCAATATTATTTTTTTTCCTTTTAATTTGCCTTATTGATATTTATTTATTTTTATGTGCATTCATTTTGTAAAATTGTTAATAAGGACCAAAATAAATTACTACTACTACTACATGTCAATGTGATATAAATGATTTAAAAAACTCTTCTTTTTAGTACTGATTAAACTACAATTCATTCCTAGTCTTTACAGCCATTCTGGCTTCAACATTTGATAAATGTCAGCCTGATTGCGAGAGATAACGTTGTCGTTGTCCCCAGCCGAGTGTCAGCCTTAGCTACTAAGACAAGTTGAAGTCAGTAGGCTACTGTTATTTTGTTTTTCTAACTGTAACATTAGAACTTGTAGTTACCACGGTTATAGCGCCGCAATGATGTATGGGACTTACAGGCTTGAACGGCTGCGAAATATCGGTGCAGGCTGTCTATAAATAAACATTCCTTAATATTTTCAACATGTAGTTACAAAATGTAACTACATATAATTATAAGAAAACGACCGTGGCTACCCATTTATCCTGATGATATTATGATACAAAATTCTAGGCGTGTTTTACTGCCATATAAAAATGACTCTATCAAGTTCCATATTAAAAATGTAAGAAACGTAATTCAGTGAATTAACGTCATTGAATTGCATTTTGCAGAGTTCACATCGTCCATGCTCATAGCAGCTATCACAACAGAGAAAAAGCTTGGAAAAGTGCTGGAAATATTCAGAAATTCTAAAATATTAGCCTAAAAGTTAATTACAGTGGACTACCCCTTTAATTTAATCCTTATCCCCAGTCTAGCGGCTTAAGAATAATATTCTTGTATGTTGTTATTTACAAAGACTGCTTCGCTAATCACATGTTGGTATTATTCATCTTTGTGGAATTATCGGTAATTTTCACTGTTAACTTTTGCATTTTTCAATCGTGTATATATAATAAAAATCTTAATAAAAAAACTATAGCTAAGTATAACAATACTACAATACTCTAGTAAATGGGGAAATAGACAAGTGACAAATTATTTCAATTGTGCATGAATAAATGATTAGCAATAACCTTAAGAAAAAGAACTATAGTTAATTATAAAAATACAACAATAGAGACAGGTGACATTATTTCAATTGTGCATAGGCTATATAAAATATTACCAATAACCTTAAAAAGAGCTATAGTTAAGTAGGCAATACTACGAAACAGTAAACAGGTAAACGGACAAAGACAAAATCTTTCAATTGTGCATACATAAAATATTAGCAATAACCTTAAAAAGAACTATTAAGTATAACAATACCACGATAACTAGTAAACGGAAAGAGACAAGTGATGCGTCCTCTAAAACAAGCGGTTACGACCGTAACCATGTTCTATGAGTTCCGGATGACCATTAGGTTCGTCAATATGGATTGTCTTCTGTGGCCAGATGCATCAAGACTTTTATACCAGAATTGTCATGGAACACGACCCCCGCGTAGTGACGCAATTCCGGAAGTCGGAAGTCCTCAGAACAATTTTCTCACCCTTAAAAAGGTCCAGAGTGACGATGATCCCTAATGGTCATCCGGAACTCATAGAACATGGTTACAGTCGTAACCGTTGATTCTATTTCGTTCCTCCGACCATTAGGGTCGTCCATATGGATGACTTAATACCCAAAGTGTCAGGAGGGATCATCATCGTGGATGCCAAGGCTGCAGGTAAGACGGTTGCACCGAATGTTGAGCCTGGCACCACATTGACGTGATAAAACCTTGTAAATGTGTACAGTGACGTCCATGTCACCGCTTCACAAATTTATTTAAGAGGTATGCCTTCCAGGGCTGCCCATGAGGCAGCTGGTGGATCGGCCCTGGATATCAATAGGCGAGGGTTTAGCGCTAGCCTCACAGGCCATGGCTATTGCCTTCACTACCCACCGGGAGAGGCTTTGAGCCGAGAGCGCTGTCCCTTTAGTCTTGCCGTAGCAGACAGAGAGTTACCCTGTACATCTGAAGGAAGCGGTAGCTTCGAGGTAGCATTGCAGCGCACACACTGGACCTATCAGGTATGCTTCCTGCCGGTCTTCGCCTGGCGGGGGGCGAAGCGCTGCAAGCTCGATTGGCTGGTTGATTTGAAATGCCGAAACGATTTTGGGCAGGAATGATGGATTAGGCCGCAATGTGACTCCTGAGTTGGCCGGTCTCCACGTTAGACACTCTGCGCTGATGGAGAGAGCGCAGAGTTCACCAACGCGTCTTGCTGATGCCATCGCTATCAGAAACGCCGTCTTAAAAGAAAGCCACTTCAGGCTGATCATCTTGAGAGCCTCAAAGGGCTGAACTGTGAGCGCTCTCAGTACCAAGGGGAGGTCCCAGGAGGGAGCTACAAGTGACCTTGCAGGTCTCACCCTCTGAGCTCCTTTCAGGAATCGGCTGACCAGGTAATGGCTCCCTGCAGGCTTGTTATGCACCCAGACATGCCTGTTGAATATGGCAGCCACATAGGTTTTCAGTGTGCTGGCTGCTTTCCCGTTATCAAGTAAGGACTGTAAAAAGTCGCACTCGGGTCGGGCTCCTCAGTGGCCATAGTCAGAGACTCATCATGTTTAGTCAATGGGCGCCAAACAGTGCGGCTCCTTTGTGCTAAAAGACCCTCCCGCACTGGGTGGATCGTAAACAAGACAGAGGACCGTGGGAAACCAGGGTTCCATTGGCTATCTGGGGCCTACCAGCAGGAGCGGCTCGTGCTGAACCTGTGCAGTCGCATTGATTAGCGACTCGGGAGGAAGCGCGTATAACAAGCCGGCTGGCCATTCGTGCGCTAATGCGTCTACCCCCAGGGGACTCGAATACTCGTTCAGGGAAAACCACTGAGGGCAATGAGTAGACTCATGAGAAGCGAACAGGTCTTCTTGAGCAAGACCAAAGCACCGCCATATCTCCTCCACCACCTCAGGGTGGAGATGCCATTCGCCGGGATGAATCCCCTGGGGAGTACATCTACTGTGCCATTCCGAATACCTGGTAGGCGAATGGCACGCAAGGAGGTAAGTCTGGGAAGTGCCCATGTTAGCAGCCGCTGGGTCACTTCCAACAATTGGCGGGAGTTATTTAGACCACCCTGATGATTTATGTGATATCCTGCTGAGGCGTTGTCTGCCCTCACTATCACACGTTTGCCCCGTAGTACGGGCAAGAAATGTCTCAGTGCTAGAAATACTGCCAGGAGTTCGAGCATGTTGATATTGCCCGACTGATGCAGTCGGGACCATAACCCCTGAGCTGGGAGGTGCTGGCAGACAGCCACCCAACCGCTCAGTAAAGCATCCATCGTAACGACTTGGGGTGCAGCGACTTGGCGTTCAACCAGCGTTGAAGTGGCCTGGCTGTCAGGAGTCCAAGAGGTACAATTGTGAGGCGGCTGAGATTAGGCACATAAACCTCTGAAAAGTCCCAATTGCGAGGAACTGATTCACTCGGAACTGAGACACCGCGTCCCGACAGTGCTGTATTGGAAAAAGCTGGCTGTTGCTGTAATTGACATTGATGTCCAACTCGGCGACATGCTCCAACGTCTCGGCAGTGTGTAAAAAGCGCCGTACCGTACGATTGTGCGTACATCAGCCAATCGTCTAGGTATGGTATGATTCTCAGCCCCCTCAGCCTGAGCAGCGATAAAACCACGCTCATGCAGCGAGTAAGTACACTTGGGGCTAGAGACAACCGAACGGGAGGGCATTGAACTCGTATGCCCGACCTTGGAATGCCAATCGTAGGACGATGATGCTCCATCCCCATGTTGTCTAAAACGGTTTCTCTAAACTGCGCATGTGTTGTCTAAAACTGTGGCAATACACGTCTACAGCTGGATGCTATTTGACCTATGCGGGATACTGCTGGTTAGCTTGCAAAGATATTGGTAATACAAGACAATTAGGACGCCCACACTGATAAATGCAAGACAATGATACATCATATTGAATTAAAATGCAACTACAAAATAAGAAAGGTTTTCTATAAATGTCTGAGCTAATACAGTACCGTTGGCTTACTGGTGAAACAAACATGGCGGATTTTCGTTTTGGTTCGTATTGATTTGGAAAAACTCAAATCACAATGAGTAGTGAGACTAGGTTGTGGTAGTTCCCAGCACAGCCTCATGGGGCACTTATTCAGAATTTGTAAACATGTAGTGTACATGTACTAAACGAGTGAATGTGGGTAACTGACTGACTGACTGGTTGGTTGGCTAGTTGGTTAACTGGCTGACTGCCTGATCCCCCGATGTTGAAAGCGACGTGTAAATTTCGAGTAATTACGGTAAAAGGTTTGCTGTCCAACTCCCCGTCCACTTTTACTTGTACAAGTTGTAACACCCAAAAAATCATGTATGAACAACTGTGGATATGTTTAAAGATACAGGTCAATTGGCTGAAATGTATAATCTCTCTCGTGGTCGTTATCGCCCAGTCAATATGGTTTCAGCAGGAGGGGGACTCCATTGGTATTGAAATTTTACTCACAACTGTTTATTCAGGGAAGTCAGGCCAGATAGCTACACTCTCCAGAGTAAGACATCGCCCATGTTTTAAACTCAGTCAATGTCAGAGGAGCAACAACTAATGAAAAGTAAGCTGAGTTCAAAGCGGATTATTTTTTGACTGTGGTCCTGGCAAATACACGACCTGTCGAATGACGAATAAATAAATAAACAGCAATTCAAAGCATTTAGCCTCCTGTTCATCGAATGGTACATCGACAAGTTTTCTGCACAAAGGTACAAACAACGACATGCCTAAATTCTGCACAAAGTCCAACATAACATGTCGGCTAACTGTTAATGCTGATATACAGTATATCTGAATTAATGTTCTGTAGCCTTTAATGAACTTGGCGGATCGCTACTTCTAATTTATTTGAAGAAATCAACAACACGGTTTGGTGACAGTCCAGATTTAAATGACGTAAGTTTAGCTACCTAGAAAATGAGAAAACACTTGAAAACAACAGAAAGCCATATGTTTACATTGAATAATAATGAGGTTGAGCGCATCAAACAATACAAGAATCTAGGTATTTAGACAAAGAAACTTAAACCTAAACTTGGCTTCCTTTTTAAGAATAAGTCTTTCCTGTCTATGGATAGTTGGAAAAAGAATATGCAGGCTGCAATATTACCAGTGTTAGGTTATGGTGACATTATATATATACGTATGCCCCCATGTCTGTTTTTAAATCTCTGGATGCCATATATCATAGCGTGCTACGGTTTATCACAGGTGATGGGTTCAGAACTCATGATTGTGACCTGTACCTACCGCTCAGTGAGTTGGTTCTCTCTAGACCTGCGGAGGAAACACCATGGTATTTCATTTGTTTATAAAACTTTACTTACAAAATTCCCTCTCTATTTACCCAAGCTTCTTTCAATTAAAACCTCAAATTATTCTACTAGATCACAGGGTTAGATCTCATTAACCACGTTTTAGGACTGAGTTGAGTATAAATGCCTTAAGTGTTTCAGCACCTTATATGTGGAACGAAATGCAAGAGCCATTAAAGTTGACCTCCTTGGTGTCTTTTGAATTTTTAAATGGTTCAGAATCCTATTTGAGAAATAATTGGAGGCAATCAGGATTGCTGACAATGCTGTGGTGTCTTAACAGTTATTTACATTTCAATAGAAACACATAAAATAAAATGCTACTAAAATGGGAATAAAAACAAACACAAAAAAACTGCTAAATACTAGGAACATTGCAGGAAGGTTACAGGCCAACATTGCAGCAATGTTGCTGTGCAACATTGTAGCAACTTCGCAGCAATGTTGTAGCAAAGTCTCTTGGAAAATGTTTTATTGAGATTATTAGATGATGAGATTATGTTTGAATGTGGCTACAATGTTGTAGAGCAAAATTGCAGCAACATTGCACAGGGTTGTAGTAGGAAGGTTTCTTAGTTTATGTTACACCTGTAACCTTTGTCTGGGGCTTTTGTAAGATATTTCCAAAACTTCCAAAACTTCACTGTTGAAAGTATAACTATTGGCAGAAGCAAGACATTCTAGGCTGAGTGGTACCGGAGCGAACTTGAGCTTGCGGAGTGGTAACGTTCTAATAGTGCTCATCACTCTAATTAAATTATGTCCGCTTCCCCTCCTCGCTCACTCCCGCTCACATACTCTGCCATACACATCTTTGAGAATCAGATGCACTCCGTCGCCCAGTATGCAGGCCAACCTGCATGCTCCAGAACAATATCCGCCGTCCCTTGTCACATGTTCCTCACTGGCTGCATACAGGCGTCCGGGCTGAGCTAGGCTTGCCTAGTCTTGTTTTGAGACACTAACAATTGGTACATATTTCCAAATGGGACAATGTCCATTTCTATTCTTTGATCACTGCATGACAAGGTTATCCAGATTAATACAGTTTGCAAAATGTTTATTAATTGGTCATTATTAGCTATAGAGCTAAATTAATATTATGGAAAACAAGTTTATTAACTTTAATAAACACGATAAATAAACAACTTGCCCCCCCTGCCTTTTAAAAATATAATGTAAGTATTCTTCTGACAAATCAATAAAGATTTACGTCACTTGTGTCCTTCATATTAGAACTCCTAATTGTTAAGAGGAGACCAAAACCAGAGACCAAAATCTCTGCCAAAACCACGTGCATTAAAGTGTGCATAGTGACCTCCCCATCTGTTCAAAAACTGTGCTGCCTGCATTTGAGAACATGACTGCTTCAATGAAATACGCAGTAACGCAACAAATATAATAAATGCTGCAAGTGAAATTGTTGCGCAATTGACTTTATGGCATTCACAGTTTCTGGGGGTAAATCCATATAGATGGTTAGCCTAGCATACTAACTGATGGTTAGTATAATCGCCCTCGGATTAATTTTGATAATACTTGGGCCTACATTTTTTCACCGTATTTATACTTGGCTGACAGACGGCGTGCTCTCGGCAACATGAGCTCACCAGGCAATCATAAATTCCCAACTCAGCGCGGAAGACGGCTGTCCTCCGGGGTAAGAGCTCCCCCAACTTCCTCGGTACAAGCATCTGAAGAGAACGATTAGCAGGTGGGTGCGCTTTTGATTTAAAGCCATTTTATACGGCGGCGAGACTCTCGACAGGCATAATCCCCCGTCTAAGTTTAATTAGATTTCTGTCTTCCATCAAACTCAGCTGTATGACAACTCCATTTTACAACCAAATATGTATACTGCGTGCCGCCCTAAGGCGGCAAAATAAGAAGCAGCAATTTAAAGATTACTGGATCACCACGTGAATTCATAGCTGCATCTGGTTAGTGTCGAAATTAACTTTTCACAGACCGGTTTTTTCAAGGATTATAAATCTGCACGTCCAAACACACACAACTGACATACACAAGCAAATATGCGCGCATACACTCGCACGTGTCCGGTTTGGGGAGGGTGTTACGGGCAAATCTGTTTCATTTCCCACTTCTTAATTTTCAGTTTCATTGTGCCAGCTATGCTTAACTGTGCCTTTTTCTTTTACGACATGGACAATTACATGAATTCAAAACAATCACACTAAAATCAATGTAATGATCCTCAGCGGAAAATTCCAGAATAGGCTAGCTCATTTGACAAATGCAAGCGTCATTGGACCTCTGATGATATTGTCATATTGTGACTGGATGCAGAGAAATGCTTTTGCTGATGTCCATTCACACATATGAATAGTGGAATCACACAGAAGTTCCACTGTAGATGTAATTAAATATTTCAAGCACATTTTTTCAATGACAAAGCCAGTGTATTCCTGGCTACCAATTATTTGACAAAGAATCAGGGTTGTTCATTCATAATGTTTCAAGGTTTAAATGATAAAAATGTTTGGAGTTTTCCCAGAACAGATAAATTTCATAAAGTTCATTTGATTTTTTTTTCGCTATTTGGTTGCTGTACCTTTCAAAAGCCATGTGGCATTCAGGCCTTATAGAGCACTGAGAGACACCTCACTCATCAGCGATTTCACCTCACAATGATCCCTGGATTTTGTTTTAGTTACATTTTTTTATAAATAACATAACCAGACATCATCAATATCTGAATGTCAGTAATGTACAGCTGTTTAAGAGTTCTGAGATTTTTACTTCATGGCAGAGTACGTGGTACGTTGCAAGTAGATGCATTTTAAATAAACTTTGCCTCTGAAAGTGTGTGACTTGATGGTGATTGTGTGTGGGACACAGCTATTAGATTAGGACACATTCCAGAGGAAAGGAACGCTAAGATGGCTGTCTCACAGTCTCTCTTCTCCGGACTCAAGTCCCAACACGGAAAAGTCCTTTTAAAGCTGGAATATCTGGTGACAAAGCTCACAGAATGCCACTTAGGTTTGCTCCAGCTGACAAAGCCAAGCACTGACTTGTGAAAACAAAGCATTGGGCAGTGAGCAGTACAGTGTTTCTGAGATAAATATTTATCATATCATGAACTTACTGGATATTATGGATATTTCAAATTCAATTTAACTTCTGATTGTTGTTCTTTAATCATTTAAAGCAAAATTGAACTTTGGTAGAACTTAGGGTTGTGTAGTTACCTGGCCATGATATGAGTCCAAATGGTTGGCGAAATATGTTCATTAGTTGCTCTGTGCTCCCCTGGGGTGATAATCCAGAATTGTCGTTCTCCATTCACTTCTCTAGCACAGCTAAAATGGTCTCAAAATGACACTTCTAGTACGTATACGAACGTGAACGAAGCGGATAATTACACAGAACTCATAGAACACATATTTATCAAAATAGTAATGCTGCCATGTGTACAGGGCATCTAAAAAAATCATTTTGTGCTTTGTCTCAAGGATGAAAAGGTCACATGTGGGCATATTTGTAGAATCTTGAAACTTTCACAATTTAAAGGGTAATTTCACCGAAAATCAACATTAACCTTATTTAACAGATTAAGGCACAACTAATTTAGTCTCTCTTTGTGGCTGGCCAAAATAATTTCTGTACTGAAATATCCGCAGATAAAGATGAACTCATCTGCATTTTTTAAAAACTACAGTGCTGTCAGTGGGCGTGTAAGTTACATACACGCATAGGCAGAGCCAGCGAGGGGGTTCTGAGTAGGGACACATTGTAGATCAAGCTAACCATCATTGCCATTTTGTTCTAATGTCAGAAAATTACATTGACACGTTGTTTCCTAAAGATATTTTGGCAAAAGAAACCAAACAGGACTCGAGTGCTGTCCTCAGGGGCCTCTGGTATAATTCCTTGACATCTCATCTGCCTTATTAAATCCCCCAGTAAGGAACCATGTCAACTAACGTTACATTATGATCCATGACCATGAAAAGTAGACTAACATTAGCGAGCTGACCATAATCAAATGGTTTCACTTTGAGCATTCAATTACAGAAGAAATTTATTTTTTCTGGGCTAGTGCGTCAGCTGCTGTTAGCCACGGCTTCTTGGCATTAAAGGGAATTTCCACCCAAAAATTATGTTTGGTTTGTAGAAATGTAGCTCTCCTCCTGATTAAAATGAGCTCTCAGCCAACTTTCTACCTGTAGTGAGAGCAGAGATTTAGCCCCAAACTACTGCGCATGTACCAGGTACCTGCTTTACTGTGAACTACAATGGCCAAGAGTGCCTACAGTTTATGGGCGGAGTCAGACAACGCCAGTCACACTGAATAACATTACAGAAGCAGAGGCCAAGGGGATGGGCATTTTACTGCTAGTGTAGTGCCTGTCTGCAGTCTGCACTGCAGCATTTCTAAGTTAGAGACGAAAGAGGCCACGTAACTCGCTGGCAAGTTAACCACTAATGTAACAGTTATACTGAGAAAATACCACCATCATTAGCTCAGTCTCCAGAAAAACGGAGGAAATACGGCCCTTCATTTATCTACGTTTGGTAGGCTATCGTGAAAACATTAACCAGCCAGCCAGAAGTCTGTAACACTTAGCTAGGCTACGCACCCTGGTTCCATGTAGGGCTGGGCGATATATCGTAACGGTAATTATCGATTGCAATAACGGCCGCTGCCAGCATGTGGGGTATTGCCTTTCTTTTCATCTTTTTTTCTTTAATTATACCTGATGCGGTAGTAATCTAAACTTCAAAACCCGTGTGAAATTCTTCCGGGAAAAAAATGTTATCACTGTCTACTGCGTGTTGATAAGACGGACAATCACAGAAAGGGAGCTATGTCTGGTGCTGTGTTTCTCGGTTACAACAGCAGAATGGTATCTCATTAGTATGCATATGCTAGGGCTGTGATAGGCCGAAAACATCACGTGTGAGGGTAGTAGGATATGACGTCACGCGTCCCACTGCTTTTCTTGGCAAGACACGCCATGCATAGCATTCAAGCGCTAGGATTGGCCAGGCGTCCATGCTCACACCTCGGGGTAAAGACGTGGTTCGAAGGGAGCACACGAACCAAGATATATGTCGAATTCAAAGACCCCCTGGTTTTTGTGAGTTTGTGATTCCCGTACTCCACCCACAACCCCTAAACATAACCTCACAGGTGTTCACGTAACTCGGGCTCATGCCCGAACTGTTAAGATAGTGGGGTTTTATGCACCACGCTACTGTGGCATTTCCGGTACCCTGTTTCTCGGTTACAACAGAAAAGGTGTTGTAGGAAGCCGTGTTGTCGGCCTGTGACATACCTCCAGAAAGGCGTTGCGCTTTTCATGCGATTGACAAAAACACATCACATGATCACGTGAACGCTGTACGACCTTGCTGCTGGTTGGTTGTCTTATCAACACTCAATAGATATCAGCGGTGATGTTTTTTTCCGGAAGCATTTCACGCGGCATCTGGATGTTTAGATGTTTACTGCCGTATATTGGGTTTACTTCAAGAAAAAAAGATGAAAAGAAAGGCGCCCCACACGGTGGCAACGGTCGTTATTGCATTCGATAATTATCGATGTTGTATATCGCCCAGCCCTAGTTCCATGTCGGATGGAATCAACCCCTACCTCCCGTTTTCAGTGTGAAATGCTTTTGTATCGACCAACATGCCGATACAGAATATTAAACATATACAATTAAAAGTTAAAACGTCATTGTTGTAGGCTACTTGTTAGCCGTTTTAGCTAGCAAAGCCCAAACTTTCCCAGTGCAACTTGAACGCACTGATGTCGGTAAAAACATGGAAACGACGCATTTATCACCCCGATATCCGACCTCCTTCCATTAACGAATGCAAGGTTAGCTACTATAGCCTTCTACATGGCAAACATTTTAAAACCAATTTGTTTAATAACAAGAAACACGTTGCTAACAACAGCTAATGCACTAGCCCAGAAAAAACATTGCTTCTGTAATAGAATGCTCAGAGCGAAACCGTTCAATTATGGTCAGCTAGCTAATGTTGGTCTACTTAATGGCCATGAATCATAATGTAACATTAGTTGACATGGTTCCTTACCGGGTGATGTTCAATAAGGCAGAGGAAGATGTAGGGAATCTGGGAATACCGGAGGAGCTCCACTCTGTAACGACAGCACTCGAGTCCTGTTTGGTTTAGTTTGCCAAAACATCTTTAGGAAATAATGTAGCCTATCATATAATTTTATGACATTATAATAAAATAGCAATGATAGCTAGCTTGATCTACGATGTGTCCCTACCACAGAACCGTCCCTATTCAGAACAGTGAGATCCAGGCAGTAATTCTTCCCTCGCTGGCTCTGCCTACTTGCTATTGGGATGGCAGGTATGCCATCCGCCAAGTTACGACTTGGCGGGGCATGCCCCATACCTATACAGCACCGAGAGTTTGGCACTTTTCAGGGTTTCCTACAGAAGTAACCACAATGACCATAGACTCTCAACCCTTAAAAACATTAACTTCTGTATGTTCTGACCTCATGTAACCACACAGCATTCAGATACAACTTCACACATCCACACAATAAAGCCCCAAACTTGGGGTATTTTGCCGTTTTTCTCCTTCCACTTCCGCTTCTTCTTCTTCTTCTTCTTCTTCCCATTTTCCTGCCAAACTGCCTGCCTCCGTCGCAATGTTATCCAATGGGGAGAATTATTTTTTGAGGGTATGGTCCGTATACCTGCTCATCAAACTTATCGCCCAATAAAAACGCTTCATACTAATGTTTTTGAATGTTAATACAGCTAATGGCTTCATGTTTTCCACAAAGGTACTGTGGCTTAATGATTAGAGTTGCAGTCTCTCACACAGAAGATTGTCGGTTCGAGCCCAGCAGCACAATGTGTAACTGTTAAGTACTTTTCATTTATTACACTGTTATTATTTTCACATTAACGTATTTTTATTGCAAAGGCAAAAGAGGTTTCCAATATTAACTGTTCAATGTTTCACTTGTATTTCACTTGTAGCCTACTATATCACACCCTCCCCAAACTGGACGCTCGCTCTTGTCTGGTTTGGGGAGGGTGTTACGCTCTGCTCTTGCGGTCATGACTGACTGACTGAAACCGAACCTCAATGTATTGCCCCGGCCAAAATTATGTCTTCATTCATTTCTTCACTTCAGCTCTGTTCAGCTTATCCTTTTCACACATAACACAATGTCACCATAAAATTCACTACTAAGAAAATTAAGAGTTTACGATAATAGCCTTCATTAAGAATTGATAATAGCCTCCTATAAGCTGCAATCCTTTATATAATCCTGCAAGGATTTATAAACGGCCAATTCCCAAAACATATTTCATCCATGGTTAGTCACTTTAAAAAAACAAAAAACAATAGCCTCCGAATGTGGCTCTAGTCTACGCTACTCTGCAGATAATGTAGCTTACTGCAAACACTTTTAATTATAATAATAATAATAATAATAATAAGAATAATAATCTCTGGTACAGTGCATCCGGAAAGTATTCACAGCGCTTCACTTTTTCCACATTTTGTTCTGTTACAGCCTTATTCCAAAATTGATTAAATTCATTTTTTCCCTCAAAATTCTACACACAACACTCCATAATGACAATGTGAAAAAAGTTTTTTTGAGATTTTTGCAAATTTATTAAAAATAAAAAACTAAAATTTCTCATTTACATAAGTATTCATACCCTTTGCTTTAACATATTTTTAAAGTATCATATTTCATATTTGATCGCATATCCTTTACATGCTGTTACTTCCTGAAGTCTGTGACCATCAACATCAAAAAACTGTCGATATCTTATTTTCAGGTACTGTTACAGGCGATACTATAACCTCTCTGCATTTGAATGGATCTCTATGGAAATTGGGGGGTGAGACTAGATTCAGCTGTAAATTACACTGGTACAGTATGGAACACATGGCTGGCTAAATGGCTGTAAGTTATCAAGGGTCTGAGCTATCAAACAAGCCCCAAACCATCACTCTGTTGCCAGATATGGAGTAGATGTGGATGGATCACTGCAAGGGTTATTTCTCCGGACTCATTTTCCTATAGAACTCTATGGGGAAAAAAGTCAGGAGAAACAACCCTTAAAGTCACAAAATTCTGTTCGCAAATATCATAACTATTATTATGTTAAGAATTATTACTTATTTTCCATCATCTGACCCACAAACATGTCTGGATACGTTTGTAAAAATGCTATATGTACGCTATTTAAAAACTATTACTTATTTTTATCTGCATTTATTTATTCATCCCCCCTTTCTCTATTGTACATGATGTTTCTTGATATAAATGTCTGCTTGTGAATTGTAAAGAAATCTGTAGCACCAGTTAACATTTTAAAACCTGTACATTTTCTAAAGTAAACTTGCCAACAAAGTATAACCATATCCTTTCTGGAGTGTAATTATTCATCAACTGTTAAAAACATTAATTGAAATCATATGTTGTTCCATGAGGCACAATCTCTTCATATGCTAAGATGAAGAAACACAGGGCCAAGTTGCATTAAATAATTTAGGAAAGTTTGGATAGCATTGCTTTGGAATAGAGCTAGTTTATTTAGTGTGAGCTACGATAGGCAATATTGTTAGTTGTAACTTGGCCACATTTTGATATCAATACTTTTAAAGGCAGGCCTAGTTTTTGCAAGTTGGAATTAAGGACTTATAGACAGCGCTCTGTAGGGTATGCGTGAGTAACTTGGCTTTCTTTACATCGGAGACGTTTTTGATCAGATGTAATTTACACGCCCACTTGAAAACACTGTAGTCTTTCAAAAAGAGCAAGTGGTAGAGGTATACGGCATTTTTATGTATACCTCTACTGAATTTTCAACTTTATATTCAAATAACTCAGTAGTCAGTACAAATAGTTTTTTTGGCCAGCCACAATTCCCCTTTAAAGAAAGGTGCAAATGCTGGTTTTTAAATCTGTTTACCATGCAGTAGCTAGGCCACACATCAGCTTTTTGCCATTTCGAAAATTGCAATGTTTTTAATATATTACTAGATTTTGTCGTAGGTGGAAGGCTTTCTATTTCAAACCCGAATAGGCAACAAGGCCAGATCCGTAACTGAATGCGCTGCCAATCCAGGACTGTTTCGGCATGAAACTGTGCCCCGGTACCACTCATTGCAGCAAACATTTTGACTACAGTTGGTATTGCGGTAGTTACCGTATGTAGCGAGGCTAGCTAATATGTTTTCACAATACCAAAAGTAAATAGGCTAAATTAAGGGCTTTTCCTAAGGTGTTTTCCTAAATTAATGCCATGGCTGTATTTCCCCCATTTTTCTGGAGACTCCAGCCAATGGTGGTGGTATTTTTTCAGTAGAACGGTTACATTAGTGGCTAACTTGCCAGCGAGTAACGTGGCCTCTCTAATCTAGAAGAAACGCAGCAGGACTAGTAGTAAAATGCCCAGCCCAGCCCCTTGGCCTCCGCTCTGGTAACGTTATTCAGTGGGTGTGGCAACCTGTCTGCCGTTGTCTGACATCCCCCATAAACTGTAAGCGCTCTTGGCATTTCTGAGATGTTCGCCTTGTTGTTTGAATTCGGTAGGTTCCGGAAAACTCGGATTCTTATGAAAACATTGGCGGCATTGCATTGTGGGGCGCGAATACTGCCTTCCTTCTGGATAAAGGACGGATAAAAGGAATTGTGAAGCTCCTTTCCTTCTCAATATAAGAAATTCGAACGGTCCTTAGCATGGCTGCCCGGAAACTATTTCCGGTTCATGCGATCTAAAGGATCCTTCCTTGCTCGAATTTGATTATTCGAATGCAGCCCGAATATGATCCCTTCACCCCTTTGAGGGCGCATATTTGAGTGAACTTTGCCAAAAAGCTTTTGAGTGGGTGACTTTTCTCACAAATTGGGGCACTTAAAATCCCAGGATGAAACCTTATTTCCGGAATTTTGTTGAGGGGATTCAGGAGCACACTCATCCACAGAACTGTGCACTCATCCGACAATTTCAAGGAAGTAACCCGGAAGTAAAACCTACAACTTGTACTACAAGGCATAGAGTGTATATGCATGTCTATGGTATAAGAGCGGGAGTTGCTAACTGACTTCATGTCTACCTTGTTGAAAGTCACGCGAGAAGTGGCGTAAATAGGCAGAGTAAATGGTGGTAGTATACTGATCTCGCGGTGTTTATGTGTAAGCACGGTTACCTAACAACCGACGCCACTTTTTTTTTTTATCGTGCACAGCTAATCGGTAACATGACAGTATAGGTGGACACAATGCTGGGGCAGAATATTCAATATTTCAAAAGTAATCAACATCAACTTGTAATTTCAGAAGCTGAAATGAATGATGAAGGACACTTGTTTAACTTTGAATATCTTAGTTACATCAACACTGAGCTAGCTAAGCAGTGTGGTGTAAATATATGTCATGACTCCGAATCGCAAAGCTGATGAAGCTATAACCCCAGTAAATACGGTTTTCCCAATAAATAGCTTCATCAGCTTTGCGATTCGGAGTCAGTGTTACAGAAGTCTCAGCTTGGTCAATCTCAATTTCATCCTCGTTTACCACTGGCGTCATTTCGGTTAGCCATGTCGGTATGTTTGCTAACGTTAGCTAACTTGCGGCCTGCTTAGCATACAAATACATGAGCCTCTGCTTAGCATAAATCGAGAACTCAGCTTTCAAAGTTGCAAGTCTGGAACAAGCACGTTTTAAACGGAGATGGGACCTGCGACTGAATGGGGTACCCGAGAAAGAGGGCGAGGACACCAGGGCTGCGGTAAGCGAAATACTTACCAAGGTTGTCCCTCAGTCATCGGAAAAACTGTGCAACTATGTGGATATGGTGCATCGTCTTGGGCAGAAGAATCCCAACGTTAACAGACCCAGACAGATAATTATACACTTTGGATTGAGGACTGTTCGTGACCAGGTTGGAGCCTCTTTTTGAGAGAGGCTTTTTGAGAGAGGGGTATGCCATTATTGACAGTCGCTGTGTGGACTCTTGAGGAAAAATGGAAAAAAATCCAGGTAAAAGTTTGGATATAGGATGGCCATTTAACAACAAGCTTATCCTGTTGAGTTTTATTTTTATTCGATATGTAAACGTAGGCTTTAAAACTGTTAAAATCCGTTAAATCAGGTTAAAGGTCTCTGAAATTATTATTTTGAAATGGCAATTTTATAGGCTTTGGTTCTTGGTTGTGGGGTGGGTGGAGGTAGACGTCATGTTTTTTACTTATGGGTGGGCCATATTCTCCTGGCTTTGGCTATCTTTAGTTCTTATTCTATAATAATTCATTTTAAGTTGAAGGATGAAGCGGACTATTGTATAGTCACGGACAGTAACGTACTGTGTCTTTGTTTGGTAGCCTATGCAGCTAGCCTAAACACCTATAAACACGTGGCTTTATCTTTTTATGATATAGGCTAGGCTACACTTTAAAGTCTGTGTAACGGTTTTTTAAGGCTCGAGTCCATAATGTCAGGATGTTGTTTATTTTATTAATACATTTTTATTTTATGGAGTGGAAAATTGGTTTGGTCCTCATCAGCCCCGGTTCTAGACTGCTGTGATTGGGGGGGCAGACAGAAATTTAGGGGGGGCACCTTTTTATTTAGGGCACTGTGTGTGCCATACAGTTCCCAGGCTTTTTCCCCTCGTTTGCATATATTTGTGTGTGTGTGTGTGTGTGTGTGTGTATATCCTTGCAACCACACGCACGTGTGTCTAGATGGGAGCAAGGCCTATGATATTATATACTTAGACTTCCAAAAGCATTTCAGAGTGGGTTCGGAACTGGTTACGGGATAGAACACAAAGGGTAGTAGTAGGAGGGATCTTATCTGAGCAGGGTAAAGTGGGAAGTGGAGTTCCACAGGGTTCGGTTCTGGGTCCACTGCTCTTCCTCATTTACATAAATGACCTAGATGCGGATATTGAAAGTACATTAGTTAAATTTGCGGATGATACAAAACTGGGAGGTTTAGCCAACTGTCTGGAAGCTATTAAGGTAATCCAAGGAGATTTAAACAAATTCCAGAAGTGGGCAGAAACCTGGCAAATGAAATTCAATATAACTATATGTAAAGTTCTACATGTGGGGAATAAAAAACATAGGGCAGGATTACTTTATGCGGGGTACAAAACTAGAATGTGCACATGCAGAAAAAGACTTGGGAGTAATAGTCGATCAAAGCCTATCAGGGTCTGGTCAATGTGCTGTAGCGGTAAAAAAAAGCTAACAGGATGCTGGGATACATAGCCAGGAGTATTGAGTATAAATCTAAGGAGATCATACTCACACTATACAATGCCCTTGTCAGACCACACTTAGAGTACTGTCTGCAGTTCTTTTCTTGACCTTACTACAAGAAAGATATAGAGGCGCTGGAAAAGGTCCAAAGAAGGGCAACCAGATTGATCCCGGGTATAAAAGATAAGTTTTATGAGGAAAGGCTTGAAATGCTAGGACTTTTCAAGCTTAGTAAAAGGAGACTTAGGGGGGATTTGATTGAGGCGTTTAAATTTATTAAAGGGATCAACAAAGTGAACTACCGGCAATTATTCAAGTTGAGCTCGGTTAGCAGAACGAGGCGGCATGAATGGAAACTGGCAAAGAATACATTTCTCACAGACACTAGGAAATATTTTTTCACACAGAGAGTGGTCAATACGTGGAATAGCTTGCCTGAACATGTGGTGGAGGCAGAAACGCTGGGGGTGTTCAAGGCCTGGCTTGATTCAGTGTTAGACACTATTGGTACAGTTTAAAGGTAAGAATAGACAAGCATTGTTGGGCTGAATGGCCTGTTCTCGTCTTTCCTTGTTATGTTATGTTATGTTATGTGTGTAGGGGTGTTCAGAGAGGCCACTATTCGTATTTCTTGAGGCCTAATTATGCGTGTTTGTATTCAGATAAAAATGAAGTTAGCAGTTTGCAGCTCTGCAACAAAAAAAGAAGGAAACTTGGCAGACAATACTGTTTTTTGGCACTGACATTCCTATTGTTGGAATATTAAATCATTTAACTCACTTTTCTATAATAGCCTAACATAATATTTGAAGTATAACAACAGTCTTACATGTTATGCAAAAGTAGAAGGCTAACAGCAGAGCTAACTATTGTATACCACCCTGGCAAATGACAGCTGCTTTATGCAAATAAAATGGGGTAAGCTCCACAAACTTAATTATGTTGTACCAAAGTGAAATAAGGTTATCCCTTTAAATAAAAGCTGAGTGTGCTCTTTAGCTAAATCAAGAAAAAAAAAGTCTTTGTCCGAAACATGGAGCTTACAGTTGCCTACATCACCCATTCAGTGATTACGCTGAACTACCACTACACCAAATCTCAGGACTGTTTTCAAGAAATAAAGCAGCAAGCACTTTACAAACAAAGGTAATGCCAAAAAAAAAAAAAAGATTTGTAGGCTATGGTTTCTCTTAAAACTGTTGGAGATTTCTAACAATATGGTTAAAAGAAAAAAGAAGGCCTAGCTATTCCCACTGCAAAACACAAAGTAATTGCCTCAAAGCATGAGTCTTCTGTTTGTTTTCATAAAAGCCCTAACAAACTCATCCAAATCAATACTCTTGGTTATTCATTTTTCATGTGCCAGAATCACCAAATTCCTTTTTCTCTCATGCAGCATTGTGCAGCGGAAAGGTGTTAGGACACGTGTCAGAGTGGAGAAAGAACTCTCACATGATGCTGAGGATACTCCAATCATCAGTGCAGTTGCATACACTGCATGTAGCTCTGGAAAGGCTTCCTTATAGCCCTGTATATGTCGACACACTGTTGACAGGTCCGCGTCAGTGGAGAACTTCTTGAGCAACATGGATTTTGCCACATCAATTTAATTTTTCAGACTATTGGTTGTTGCATCAGTACCGGCAAGTAGCTGCAGCGGTTTCAATAGGGCCAACTCTAGAAAAGAGGTAGACTGGGGAACAAGACAGCTTACTGCCCTCATCAGGTCAATATTTCTCCTCGAAAACCTGTCCTCAATCTCTGCAATAGCTCTGTCCAAGATGTTTAGGAGGGCTCTTCTCAAAGACTGGCTGGGAGTGTTGGAGGAATCGGACTCAGTCTGACCAACGGTGGAGAGAACAAAACTGTCTATGAGCTGTTTGCTCATTGTTCTCCTTTTTGTAGCAGTGGGGCTGTCTAATATCTCGAAATTATCCCATGAATCATCTTCTCGGATATCTTTTAAAGCTTGCAGTGAGGCACTGATAACCTCCCCAGCACTGCAAAGATCCACAGCCTTAGCCTGCAGAATAGAATTTGCTGGCTTCAAGACACCAAAGATTTTGATGAGGAATTTACCAATTTCAAAAAAATTATGCTTCCTGAGTTGTACTAGGAGCCCTGATGCCTCTGTGCATAAAGCCATTGCTGCCACACTATCTTCAGAAATCGCTGACAAAATGTTCAAGATGGCATCCTCATTGTCTACCAGACATTTTGTTACATCATAATGACTGGTCCACCGTATCTCGAGTAACCTTTTAAAAGAGGCTTCATTATAGTTCTGGGCTACATAATGATGGCGAACGAAGGAATGTAGTGAGCCGGAGAGTTCAAAGAATGTTTTGGCGCATGGCTCTTCCTGAATGGCATGCACCACTGCTAGGCGCAGCTGATGGTTGTAGCAATGTACATAAGGAATGAGCCTGCCAAGCTTCTGTTGCAACAATGCTTGAACCCCACCCCTGATCCCACTCATGACTGATGCGCCATCATAACATTGGCTGATTATATTATCAGCACTGTAACCTTCACTGGACAGGTGTTTGAGCATTTCTGTTGTTATATATTCTGCATCCAACCCACTCAAGTCCAGTAAACCAATCAAATGCTCCTCAGGAACCGAATTACAGACAAACCGAATCACAAGTGAAAGATTGTCAACAATGCACCTGTCACTGGTTCCATCAAATTTGATGCAGAACCCTACTGTATCTGCATTATCATATTTTCTTTTCACCTCATGCAACACCATACTGGCTAGAGTGTTAATTATCTCATTTTGAATGCCTTTTAATGTGTACTTTGCATTCTGAGGGATGTTTTTTGCTATTTCAGCAAGTTTGGAATCCTTAGCCAGAGTGTACTCAAACTATTTCAGGAACAGCCCAGCAGAGATATCACTGTCATCGTTTATTTCGGACTGACTTTCAGTGCTTCCACGAAAAGCAAGTTCGTTCACAGCCAGAAACTGCACCACTTCCTCTATGCTTCTGATGCTTCTGAGTATCGGTTTTTCTCAACCTGAGTTTTTCCCAAGAGACATGATATAGTGTCACCAGTTTCCACTCTCGTGTTCAGTTCTGTCCATGATCGTGCAGCATTCAAATGGCTATGGCTAGATGCATGCCTGTATAATCCCCTGTCCTTTTCTAATGCCGTTTTCCAGTTAATAAACCCCGTCTTGGTAAAAACTAGATCTGTCATTTGTGCTTGAAAAGGTGCGACAGGGGAAGCAGAAACATGCTAGTTTCACTGAATATTCTAGCCATGATCGTGACTGATACCAGCTTGGGTTGAAAGAACAAGACTTTTTGCCAAACCCCCGTTTGGGAAATACTTTTAGAACTGGCTGAGATGGTGTGTTATCATTTAAATCGTGGCCGAGATCCACGGAAGCACCCCTGACTGCCTTTTCTTCCGAAATGGGACCGGGCACAGGATCCGATACTGAGCATGAAGATTCTGAACTACCGGTATGTACAACTAGAGCTGCATTTGTGTTAACATTACTGTGCTTTGGTTTAGTAATCAAAAATCGATGCATAATGATTTAGGCTAATACCGTATAAGCAAGGAGGGTAACTGTCACCAAAAGGAAAGAAGAACTGTGGAGCACAGAGAATAAGAAAAGAAAGAAAAACACATTAGCGACCTAACCGTTAGTTAGCTTTAGCTATAACGGTGACAATTAGCTAGCTAACAGTTAACGTTACCTAGCTAGGTTAGCTAGTCTAACGTAAACTAGTACTGTAGCTAGCTAGCTAACGTTGCGTAAAACCACCACCACTAAGCCCCTCAGACAGTAATAACACTAAACCACTAAAATGAAACAAGACAAGACTCAAAATACACAGGCTTAATTATAAACATTTAAACAGAATAACTTTTAGACCTATATTATTTTTATTTATTTTTGCTGTGGGCAAACGTTAACCTCTTCAAGTGACAGACAAACACCGACAAATGTAGAGAGTGACAGCAGTAGTGTTGTGTCGTTCGCGAACGATTCGTTCAAAAGATCGAATCTTTTGGGTGAACGAACTGAACTGAATCACTTACTGAAAAGATCCGTTCATTTCTCAGTTCAGTTGAGCTCTCGAACGGATCTGATCAGCAGCGAGCGTGCAGGGAGGCGGAGGGACTGCCGCGAGCAAACGTGATTCGTCCCCTGCGAACCAGTTCTGCTGTGCTGAACGAATCATTCACGGGCGGGCGGGCACCGAGCGAGGCAGCAAGCGTGCAGAGTGGATTCTGCGAGCAAACGTGTCGTGATTCGTTCACTGAAGGCTACTAGACACAGTGAGTTAATGTGACGTGATCCTGAGTGATAATCAGCAGCTCAAACTGCCAGAATCAGGCCCAGCAAGTTAAGACTTAAAAGTCATTGAAAACCAGCGTTCACCTCCAATATTGATATTCAACGAGGAAACTTTTAAAATATCAAGATTTGTAAACGGAGTTTGGCGCGTTTGTCAAAGCGACAGCACTTCCGCATGAACCGTTCGGCCGTTTCAGTTCACTGAGTGAGTCGGACTACACAGTACGCAGTCGGAGCTCCGCCCAAGCACTGAACGATTCGGTGAATGAATCTTTTGAACAAATCTTTTTAATGAACTGATTCTAGTGATTCGAGTCACTGAAGTGAACTGTTTTGCCCATCACTAGACAGCAGATCGGTCTGTCTCCCAGTTTTAAACTCCCAAACCAACCAATCAGAAATACATTGCCAAGTTGTTGTTTTTTGATATTTTGAATAGAACATTATGATTGGCTAAGTCTCCTGAACTGAGAAAGAATGCAAAATATCGGGTAAAAAAAAAAAAAAAAAAACTTGGATTTTTTCTAGGGATCGATCAAAGCAATTGATTATTTTAAGTCAATGGTCAAAGTTTTGGGGGGGCACAGCAAAAATTTGGGGGGGCACGGCCCCCTCTGGTCCCCCTCAAGATCCGGCCCTGGTCCTCATACAGTAGCGACATTGCGTTGCTTAAATAAGTTCTGAAGGTTATTTCGCTCATTCCTGCATTTGAAGTAGGCTTATTATCAAACGCATTCAAATTAATTCTCTTTCTTTATGTTATCGGTGTTATCATAAAATGTCAGGGGGCTACAAAATAATACCAAACGAAAAGCAATTTTTCTTTTTTGTAGAGAGCAGCAAAAAATGTATTGTTTTATTTTTCAAGAGACTCATTCAACAGAAGCCGATGTCAGATTTTGGAAATCTCAATGGGGTGATAACATGTTTTTCTGTCATGGGACTTCATACTCTGCAGGTGTAGCTGTTATATTCAACAGATTTCCTGGAAACGTGATCGACTCCAAGTGTGATAACGAGGGATAACATAATGGTTACTCCAGAGATGGATGGTCAGAACTACATTTTGATAAATATTTACGGTTTTAATAACAGAGCAAAGAATAAACAATTATTCATCACTTTCACCAATCTGATTGCAGACTGGAAAAATATCTTTCTAACCAACAAAGTTAATAGTTCCTGGAGATTTTAACATGACTGGCAGGATCGTTTCCCTCCCAGGGGTAATTGTTCTTTATTCAATCCTTTTATTAATGATTTTTCCAGATCGTTAGATCTTTTAGATATTTGGCGTTTAACCTATCCCCTTAAAACTCAATATACTTGGTACAGTTCGGCAAGAAGTTCTCAATGATCTAGGTATCTTATTTCTAGTAACCTAGTCAATTCGGTCTTTTCATGTGACATCCTTCCTTCTCCTCTCACGGATCATTGTGCTATTACTTTATCTCTGAAAATAAATGAATGTACCTCTAATATTAAAGCCCATTGGAAATTTAAGTGCAACTTGTTGAGGAGCAATTTGTTCTGTGAGGAAATAAAATCTTTAATCCAGGAAATAGGAAATTTCGATAATATGTCTCCATTAAATAAATGGGAATGGTTCAAACATAGTGTAATGAGAGTAGCAATTAAAGTAAGTAAAGAGGCTTCATTATTTAAAAAACATAAACAAATTGACATCATTAAGAAGATAAATAATGTATGTAGTAAATTGGATTTAAACGCAGCAGAGAAAGCCAAATTATATTCTCTGCAATCCCAGCAAGATGAGTTCTATATTGACAAGGCAAAAGGGGCATTTATTCGTTCTAGAGCCAAGCGGATGGAAGAAGGTGAGAAGAATTCAACGTATTTTTTTTAATTTGGAAAGAAACAGGCAAAAAAAAGAAAACTATTAATTGTATATCTATTGATAACAATATTATAAATGACCAACTATTAATAGATAGATTTCCCATTTTTACAACACGCTTTATAAGTCAAAGTTCTCCAGTAATGATTGTAATTATTTCTTTGACTTTGATAAAATACGTAAAATTGATGAACAATTCAGAGCAATCACTGAAGCTGACTTAAGTCTTTCTGAATTAGACTCCGCCATAATTAATATGGCTAATGGCAAATCTCCAGGTCCTGATGGCTTAACCGTTGAATTTTACAAACATTTTTTGGCCTGAGATTAGAGTGATGTTATTTGAGGCCTTCATTGAATGTCTCAATGTTTCTAATATGTCACCAACCATGAAACGTGGCCTCATAGTTCTCCCTAAACCCAACAAAGACAGACTATTGTTAGATAGCTGGTGCCTGATCACACTTCTTTGTTGTGATTATAAGTTATTGGCTCAGATATTTGCCATTAGACTTAAAAAGGGCCTAAATAAGATAATTGGAGAATATCAGTCAGCGTTCATAAAAGGCAGACGTATACATAACCATACTCACCTAGCTCTTGACATGCTTGATTATAAATCCTTTATTCAAGAAGATAGCTTTATTTTGTTTCTTGATTTTTTTAAGGCATTCGATTCACTTGAACATTCATTTCTATTTTGAGTATTGGAGCATTTTGGCTTTGGGTCATTCTTTTGTAAGGCTATTAAAATGTTTTATTATGATATCAGTAGTTGTGTCTCTTTAAAAACTGGTCTGTCACCACGGTTTACAGTCTCTAAGGGTATCAGACAAGGTTGTCCCGTGTCACCATTATTATTTATTTTAGCAAGTGAATTAATGGCAATTATGGTTGATGGCTCCAAGGATGTTCATGGCATTAGTTTTCTTGGTAGGGAATTTGTGATAAGCCAATTTGCTGATGATACAGCTCTTTTCCTGAAGGATGAATCCATGGTATCTAAAGCTGTTGACCTAATAATGTTTTTTCTAAAGCTTCAGGTTTATGTTTAAATCAAAAGAAATGTGAACTATTACCAGTTCATTCATTCTTGTTTCATTCTAATTATCTAAAATAATGTAATCCAGTAATTCAATCATTTTTGTAATTTATTTGGAAAAACAAAACCCATTACATACGCAAATGCCAGCTGGTTAGAAAGTACGAGAATGGAGGATTGAGCGCCTTAGGTTTTGAGTCACTGATCGTGACATTTAGAATTAATTGGTTAAAAAACTTCTTATCTCAGTCTCAGTCCATGAGGTACCATATTCCGAGTAAATTATTCGATAAGTTAGGGGGTATCTCCTATTTGCTGAAATGTGATTATGATCTATCTAAACTTCCTGTATCATTGTGCAAATTCCATAGACAAGTTTTACTCTTCTCCAAAATGGTATTTTCCCACAATTTCACGCCTCACAACTCCATTTTATGGAACAATAGGGTCATTACTTTGAGCAGGAAATCACTTTTTAAGGTGGATAGGTTTTCAAAAAACATTATTTTTGTAACAGATATTTTGGATGAAAATTGATTCTTTTTAATTTAAGGTCAAGGTTACATCCTTTGAATATAAAAAGGTTTGCAGAACCATTCCTACCCCTCTTATACAATTGATAAGGAACTCTCATCTACTATGACAGTTCAAGGTCAATACTGGCCCTCAAAGTTAATGGGTTAGATCTTTTTCATAGAAAGGTTAACAATACATTGATCGCAGGTTCAATTGAAGACCCTGGTGCTAAAAGTACTGAAGTCACATTTTTAGACAATTCAAGTTGAGCATAGAAACATGTTGTATTTGTTTAGCTAAGTCCACCCTATAAATATTGTTAACAGAAAGGGTGCCTAAGCAATGCATAAAAACAGCAAAACTTTTGATGGTTGATTTCATCATATTTTTGGGATATTTTCGGATTAGATTTTCTCAAAATAGACATTTTGTGACTTCAGTACTTTTAGCACCAGGGTCTTCAATTAGTTGTAAAATCTTTGGAAATTTGAATGACACAATTTGTATACCGAAATTTGAAGACAATATTCACTTGTTATGTAAGGCATTCTTATGCTAAATCTCATATCCAATTGCACCTAAGGCTAAAGAAACACATTTTAAAGTAATGACATCCATATACCTGGTTGGTGTTTTTCTGCAAAGCAGGTTCAAATTTGATTCATTGAGTCATTAGAACAATTTTGGAGGGTTATACAGGCATGGGTATCTTTAAAAATGACTGCTGTCCCAATATTTGAATATTCTCATGTAAGATTCTTTTTAGACAACCTTCCATCTAATATCTTTGATATAATAAATTTGGTTCTTCTTATGGGGAAATACCATATCCATAAATCTAAGTGGCAAGGCATTAAACCTTTGCATGTCCTTTTTATGATTGATTTTGTTAATTATTTTAAAGCTCTCGAATTTATGAAAAACAAGAACAAAAGGACTATTAAGATTTATAAGACAATATCACAACACCTTTTGTATTGAATGCTGCTCCTGTATTGTCAAGCTAACCTTTGTCATTTAGTAATGTGTTTGTTGTTATTTTATGAGGATTGTACACCCCTGTATGTCTTTCCCCTGTATGTGTTATTTACTTGAATTGTACTTTTGTTGAATTTTCAATAATAATCAGAAAAAATATATACTGTTCCAGTGTAATTTACAGCTTAATCTAGCCCCCCCCCCCCCCCCATTCCCATAGAGATCCATTCAAATGCAGAGAGGTTATAATAACTCTTGTAAGAGTATTAGAAAATAATATATCAAGAGTCTTTTGATGTTGTTGGGTCACAGACATCAGGACGTCATGGTGTAAGTCATCATGTAACAGAAATATTAAATATGAGGACTTTATTTTTATGTTAATTTGTCCAATTACTTTTCGTCCCCTAAAATGGGGGGACTATGTATAAAAAGGGCTACAATTGCTACACGGTTCACCCGATATGTATGTAAAAACCCTCAAATTAAAGCTGAAAGTCTGCACTTTAACATCATAGTCACTGTTCCATTTCAAATCCAATGTTCTGGAATACAGAGCCAAAACAACAGAAATTGTGTCACTGGGGGCAAAAGTTTGTTTTACACCCTACTCACTGCTGGCAAAGTGAGAGGAGAGAGCACATAGTAGACAGGCATATAAGTGGACAGGGGGCAGGGAACAGGTGAGGGGACAGGGCACATAGTAGACAGGCATCTAAGTGGACAGGGGGCAGGGAACAGGCATCTAAGTGGACAGGGGGCAGGGAACAGGCATCTAAGTGGACAGGGGGCAGGGAACAGGGATCTAAGTGGACAGGGGGCAGGGAACAGGCATCTAAGTGGACAGGGGGCAGGGAACAGGGATCTAAGTGGACAGGGGGCAGGGAACAGGCATCTAAGTGGACAGGGGGCAGGGAACAGGGATCTAAGTGGACAGGGAGCAGGGAACAAGGATCTAAGTGGACAGGGGGCAGGGAACAGGGATCTAAGTGGACAGGGAGCAGGGAACAAGGATCTAAGTGGACAGGGGGCAGGGAACAGGGATCTAAGTGGACAGGGGGCAGGGAACAGGGATCTAAGTGGACAGGGGGCAGGGAACAGGCATCTAAGTGGACAGGGGGCAGGGAACAGGGATCTAAGTGGACAGGGGGCAGGGAACAGGGATCTAAGTGGACAGGGGGCAGGGAACAGGGATCTAAGTGGACAGGGGGCAGGGAACAGGGATCTAAGTGGAACAGGGGGCAGGGAACAGGGATCATATTCGGTCACAGCCCCTGGCTTTGACTTTGCCAACCTTGCCCGGTTCAGAAGAAGCTTATACCCCACGTTGAAATGTCAAAAGGTTGGTCTCACTTTAAAAATGGGAATCTCAGCTTTCTGGTGCTGTGATCCTCCTCATTGTGGCGTGAAAAACGGATCTGCTATGGGTTGTTGAATGTGAAAGTCCCATATATATCTTTAATTAACCATGAAGGAATGTCATAAGGGTAATGCCACATTCTTCACATTAAATGTATACAAGACATCTGTAATGTGAAAGTTATGAGGCTGAACAAACATGCCCACATCTGATTTTCTAACATTGAAGATATAGCATTTGTATAATGGTTTCTATACATGCTTTGCTTGTATTTTTGCTATTCATATGTTTGTATTGGTTACCTTAGAAATCATTAAAAAAAACAGGTATCTCTATTATTTAAAGAGTAAATGCTATCTGAAAATGTTATTTCAATAAAATATGGTCATTCTGGACCTAAAGTGAACCTTTATAAACTATTAAGAAATCAAGGTTCAAACTTCATTTTCTTTCATATGGGTGGTTGAAGAATGTGTACACCAAAAATAAACTGAACAATAGGCCCGCCACCCTCATTGAAACTGTGTGGTTTTACTCATAGTGTATATGTTGCCTTTTTTCATATGAGGAAAAACTATTAATTGGGAAATATCGTGGACATGATGAAGTGAGAAGGCAGGATAACAACTGAGCCTAAATCTATGCGGGCTCTCCTTCAGCATGGCTAAAGAAGAAAACAAACCCTACATAAGCAAAGCAAAGACTGCACTCACCCGCACGGTTGATTTCAATAATCTCCTCTTGTGCCAGGGGACAGTCCCCCCCTACGCTTCCTGACCCGACAACCCCACCCAGCACATTTCCCAAGAGCCTGTGGGGTGAGGCTGTGGCCATAGCCAGCGCGTCAGGCTTGCAGTAGTTAGGCGAGCCGGGCTGGGGGGCCCTTGGGATATGCTTGTTCTTCTTCTTAGGGAGCTTCTGTTTGGCCATGGCCAGAGAGTAGTACATCCCGAAGTTGTTGACGATGACTGGGACGGGCATGGCAATGGTCAGCACGCCGGCCAAGGCGCACAGCGCGCCCACCAGCATCCCAGACCATGTGACGGGGTACATGTCCCCGTAGCCCAGGGTGGTCATGGTCACCACAGCCCACCAGAACCCAATGGGGATGTTCTTGAAGTTAGTGTGGGCGCTGGCGGTGGGGTCACCCGGGTCAGCACCGATCCGCTCAGCGTAGTAGATCATGGTGGCGAAGATCAGGACCCCCAGCGCCAGGAAGATGATGAGGAGGAGGAACTCGTTGGTGCTGGCCCTCAGGGTGTGGCCCAAGACCCGGAGGCCCACAAAGTGGCGGGTGAGCTTGAAGATCCGGAGGATTCTGACAAAGCGGACGACACGGAGAAAGCCCAGCACGTCTTTGGCTGCCTTGGAGGACAGGCCGCTCAGTCCCACCTCCAGGTAGAAGGGCAGGATGGCCACAAAGTCGATGATGTTGAGGGTGCTCCTGAAGAACTCTCCCTTGTCCGGGCAGAAGATGACTCGGAGCAGTACCTCGATGGTGAACCAGATGACGCACATGCCCTCCACATATGTCAGCCAGCTGTCGGTGACCACCTCAAAAACTATTTCCTCCCGTGTGTTGTTGCCCACCGTCACGTTCTCCGTCCTATTGTAGATGGTGTTGAAGGCCTCGTGCGTTTCCAGGCAAAACGTGGAGATGGAGATGAGGATGAAGAGGAGAGAGCCAAACGCTACGTACTGGAGGGAGAGAGAAAGAGAAGAGGAACAACAGAGTTCATGACAGGAAAACTGAGATCTCTAGGCAGTTGTCCCAGAATCACACTCCTTTATCACCAGGGAGTGTGTAAACATCCCGAGTGTCTTCCTAGTTTGGTGCAAAGGAACTTCGGTTTGGCACTGAGGAACTTCAGTCACTGTTTAAATCGCTAAAACCGCAAGAGAGATGGAACCTTTAGTTCTATTACACAGTGGCATAACCTGTAAAACCGCAGTGCCGGGGCTCAACAGTCTTTGCAGAGACTAAGACAAGAGACAACATTACTGTAGCTGTAACCCTGAAATCAGAATACATTTCCACAAATTAATGGACACAGCGATCATCATTGAACCTGGGAAAAAAATTATGTTGGAAAAAAACTGCACCAGCACCACGCTTGGGTGCGCAGATCTGCAGAGAGTCTGAAGACAGGGGGAGCCAAACACCATGAAATGGTAGAGAGGGAAAGAGGGTGAGAGGGGGAGGGGGAGAAGGCTAATACAGCATAAGCACATTGAATGCTGCAATCTCATTGACACTGCGCTGGGAGAGAGGGAAAGAGCAAGCAAGAGGGAGCAGGGGAGAGAGATAGAAAGAGAAAGAGAGAGAGAGAGAGAGAGAGAGGGGAGAGAGGGCTGAGTTATGGGGATGTGGATTCACAGTCACCATTATCAAAGCAGGGATGTCATGTTCACGCTTGCACAGATATATGTCTATTGATCCGTCTGTGTGTAGCCACCAGTATAAAGTGTGTGCCATTCTCTCTCTGTCTCAAACCTATCAAACTAGATCAATACCCCTCTGTTAATCTGCGTGTGTCAAGGCAATCGCTCAGTCTTGCTTACAGTTGTTTATGTATATATGTGTGTGTGCGTGTGTGTGTGCATGAGTATGTGCCTGTTTTTGTGTCTGTGTGTTTGTGTGTGTATGTGCTTGTGTGTGTGCCTGAGTGCGTGCCTGTGTGCCTCAGTATGTGCCTGTGTGTGCCTCTGTGTGTGTGCGTGTGTTTGTATGTGTGTGTATGTGCCCCAGTATGTGCCTGTGTGCGTGCGAGTGTGTTTGTGTGTCTCTGTGCCTCAGTATGTGCCTGTGCGTGAGTATGTTAGTGAGCGTGTCTGTGTGTGTGTCTGAGTGTGTTTCTATGTGTGTGTGTGTGTGTGTTTGTGTGAGTGTGTGCTCCTATATGTGTGTGTGTGTGTGTGTGTGTGTTTATGTGTTCTGTGTGTTTTTGTGTAAGTGTTTATGTGCCTGAGTATGTGCATGTGTGTGAGTGTGTTGATGTGTTCTGTATGTGTGTGTGTGTGTGTGTTTAAGTGTTTCTTTTCGCTCTCTGCAGTGCTCTCATCTCCTTTCTCCTCTACGATAAACCATTTATTTTACACAAAAATAATTTTCTGGCTTCTGGCTGCCACAACCTCCATCCCCCCCTCTCTCTCTCTCTCTCTCTCTCGCTTTCTCCTTCTCCCATTTGCTCCGCCTCCCTTCCCC
This sequence comes from Synaphobranchus kaupii, assembly GCA_029718625.1. Lineage (NCBI taxonomy): Eukaryota > Metazoa > Chordata > Actinopteri > Anguilliformes > Synaphobranchidae > Synaphobranchus > Synaphobranchus kaupii. Next base: position 43,756,733 of record CM056386.1, on the reverse strand, counting down.
TTCCTCCACCCCCACTCCCACCTTCACACACTCTCCTGACATCTATGCAGCAAGCTGCCTGTGTGACTTGGGGTCCTTCAAGAAGCTTGGCCATTGTTCAGGAGCTGTCTTGACAACTGCCTGATCATATCTCTAGAGACATACGGTGCAAAAAACAAAAACAACAACAACAAAAACAAGCAAAACAAAAGAAAAAAACCATTGGCTGTACCCATGTTTGTACTGAATGGATAACAGGCATGGACACATTCAATTTTTACACTGATAGAAGGTACTTACACAGGTGAGTTAAAAACGCACACGATCAAAATAAAAGTACCAATTTGCATTGGTGTGTTTCGGGACACCTCTTATTGGCATCAGCCAATTTTCACATGAAAGCAAAAAGGGAGTGGAATCAAGGTCTGATTTTGTCCCGTGAGATTCCCAGCTCTGTCAGATTAATTCCCAGTCCCTATTAGCCTGGACTAATTTAACAATCCATCACACTGCGCCCTCATAAATCAGAGGATAATACTGTTGATACACTGAATAAAGTAAAGCAATGATGGAACAATCTAGTTGCTTCGCTCACTGCACTTTTGAGATTTATGTCATTTCCTTCACTACACAGTTTGTTGCTGTGGTCAAATAAATACGGTCAAATAAATACGTCTTTCAGACACTTTCAGTGGATATTCAATGTATATCATATATGCTACAGAAACTGTCCTCAGGATCTCAAAGGATGGTTGTTTCCCATTCAGAGACTGTTAATATACAGTCATGTGAAAAAGTAAGTACACCCTCAAACGGTAGTCAGTTATTTTGACACATCTGGACACAAGTTTATTTTATTGTAATTTCAACCATACTGATTGATTGATTAAGGTAAACTAATTCAACAAATGATGCTAAAAAAGTAGAAGTAAAATTTATGTCTGGTTCACAAAACAGGTGTACATGATTGTCCAATTATTAGATAATAATTTGGAAGATATCTTATATCTTATTTTCAGGTACTCTAACAAGCAATACTATAACCTCTCTGCATTTGAATGGATCTCTATGGGAATTGGGGGGTGGGAGTAGATTAAACTGTAAATTACAAGGGAATAGTATGGAACACATGGTTGGCTAAATGGCTGTAAGTCATCAAGGGTCTGAGGTATCAAACAAGCCTCAAACCCTCACTCTGCTGCCAGATATGCAGTAGATACAGTTGAAGTCGGACGTTTACATACACTTAGGTTGAAGTCATTAAAACTCATTTTTAACCACTCCACAGATTTCATGTTAGCAAACTATATTGTTGGCAAGTCAGTTAGGACATCTACTTTGAATTTCACACCTTGAATTCCGTTGTACTGCTGCACAATGACAATAAAGTATTCTATTCTATTCTATTTACACGATTTCTTAAATTATATTTTTATTTTATTATAACGTTCCGATTTCAATGCTGTATGATGCGGCGGTTATCCTATATGACGCTGATTTTACTGTTGTGGCCTAGCCTACTACACAAAACATTTAAATTTGTTCAATTTAAATAGGCTAGGCTACATGAGAGAGAACGTAAAAACTGGTCTTTTTAGAGGGTGTGCGAATACAGTGAGTTCCGACAGTAACCTATCTATACAGCTGTAAAATAGGCTACCTCCTTTCCTTTCTAGTTTTTAGCATTTAGCCTATAATCCTCAAACACAGAGAACTAGGAAATGTCGATATCTGTATCTAGCCTGGTAATTGCCTGACGACCGAAATCACAGACAACCACTGAAGTTGAACCATAATTCAGTGGTTTCACAGTCCCCTGTAACGCCCCTTTCTTTGAGGCCCCGCCTTGATGGGCATGCTTTGACAGTTCTGAGTTTTGGCAGTGTTTTTGCGTGACCACGCGGAAATGATAATGTAAACGGATGCAATGCCATTGCATTTGAATTATGTCACTCTTGTACCGCAAAGCATGAAAACAATATGTTAAATGGCGAATTGAATTATCATTTCCTTTTTGTCATGGATCATGCGATTGCAATAAGAAACTGCTAATGCAAAAGTGGTTTTTAATTTTCATTTAAATTATGGCAGGGTTGTGTCGTAGAGGGCGAGAAAAAATAAACGTGAAATGGATTTGCATTAACATTTTCGAATTGTCAGATAAAGTGCGTACATTAACTTGAAAATGAAAACGCAAAATGGCCTTTTGCATATTCATTTGAATTTTGGTGCGGATATGCTTCCATAGTGGCAGGGGTTGTAGTTAATAAGTGCATTCATTCTCTCACCCAATCAGATTTCCCCAGATAGCAAAACTGACAAACGGCCAATAAAATAACCACACAGCATTGACTGACGCTTCCAGGATAACCTGCACCTGTCCACAGACCTGTCTAAACAAGCTCTGGAGGCTGCCTGCCTGGTGCTTTATTGAAAACAGATTAAGTATCGAAAAACCTTTGCAACATCATTGCTGAAGTGTCTTTCTGTGGTTGTCTCCCAATATTGCACAACAATCACAGGATGCAATTAAACACATTTATTGAGGCCTATCCTATATATACCATGGTAATGATTTTTAACTGAATGACTGTATTTCCTGTCAGGACAACGTTTGTGTTGTTCCCAATGCGGTTTTATGTGAATCACAGCAAAGAAAACTGAACTGTGTCAAGATCTGTAGCAATTTGCGTTTTCTTAATAAAGCAAGGCTCACAGAACTGTGTACACTTGGAAATGATGGTCAAAGCCCATACCTACAATAGTATCACAGAACAGAGGACAAACACTACAGGCCCAAAATAGAAAGGTGAGCTTCCCTGCACTCTTCTAATTCCAGTCCTTCCTGTGAGTTTTCCCTGATCTCTCGCTCAAGAACGTCATTCTTTTCTATTCTTACTAACTCCTTTTTTTATTCTTTTCCCTCCTTCACAACTCACAAAAAATGTGAAAGCCCTTTATTCTCCCCATACCTCTCTCTATTCCTCATTCTCACTTTCCTCTCTTCATTTATCGCTTCCTAACACATCAGGAGGCTCTTATATCCTCCTCTCTCTTATCCTCTTCTCTCCTCCCCCCTTCATCTCAGGAGCGCACGTGCATTTCTCCATCCCTAATTAAGCCCCAGTGTGATAACCCGAGCACGTGCGCGCTGGTTTGAGTGAGCGAGAGAGAGCCGCGCCTCATAGCCCTCAAGAGTCGCAGTATGTGGGTATGACTTACCACCAAAGCCGTTACACTGAAGGCCCAGCTTCCACCCCAAATAACCAAAATAAATAACCAGCTTCCACCTAAATTAAAGTAAAAAATCACACAAGTGCACATCTAAGTTACCTCTTTTATTGGCCAGATGAGTCATCAAAGCCCTGGCAACTGTTTCTACCGCTACAATCCCGGCCTGAATGGTGTACTCCTAATAAGTATATCGGATTGGTTGATTGATTAATTGACTCGTTAATTGATTGATCGACTGGCTGATTGATGACTTGACAGTGATAACTGATCGATTCTACAGCTATGTGGCTGGGGGTGGTGCTGACATTTTCCTCAGTGCTCTAAGGTACAGATATATTGAACTCACTTGACATTTCCCAAAAGCTATGACTCTAGCAGCAGTCACCCAAATCAAACCCTTTGGCTTTGAAAAGGCCAGATGATAAGATAGCCAATCAGCTGCAAGGTCGTTCAGCTTACATGTGATCATGTGATGTGTTTTTGCCAATCACATGGAAGCCGCAAGGCCTTGCTGCTGATTGGCTGTCTTATCAACAACAATAGATATCAGTGGTCATTTTTATAGATTTTTTCTGGAAGCATTTCACGTTTAATTATACCTGATGCAGATATATATCTGCATCAGGTATAATTAAAGAAAAAAAGACGGCAAAAAAGGCAGTATGACTACACCACATGGTGGCATTATTGCTCTCAAAAATATATTAGATAATTATCAAACAAGTATATCGGCCTGAAAAGTGGGCGGAGCCATACTGGACCGATATAATGTCAGAATTGGACAGACACGGGGGATCATAATTAAATTGGTAAAATGGATAAAGGCAAAAACTCAATGAATAAATTAACACCTCATAAATAAGTAATGTATCTATAAATATTCTAGAAGAATGGCTATACTGGCATGCAAATGGTGCATTAAGTGACCAAAAAGCCCACAGAAAAGTAAATAAAAAGTAAAGGTTCCGTTTTAGAGACTGAATGATCCATGTTTTACGGCACTGATGAGAGTTTTGCTATGCAGCGCACAAGTGTGCAGTCAGGGTGGGTTAGTAGGATGTGCATCACAAATACATTTAATCATCATCTTCATTGTTTCCTCTTTTGACGCGTTCTACTGTCCGGCCAGGTTTTAGTGTAGACCAAGGTGCAACACGAGTCTACAGCAACAGCCCTGTCTGCCCTGAGCTATACCTGCCTGCAGACATGCAATAGAAACTGATAGAGCGACTCACTCGTTCTGCGGATATATCCCAGATTATAGACTTTTTTCTCTCCCTGTTCAATCTTCTCCCTACCAATTTCTCCCTCTCCTCCTCCCTCTCCCTCGCTCTCTCCCCCTCCTCCCTCTCCTTTGCTTTTGCTCTCACTCTCTCTCTCTCCCTCTGCTGTCTTTCCCACTAGCCGCAAAGTGACCTACTTTCCAGATCTCTGCAGTGCATTCACTCTCATGGCCCAGGTTTTCTGCCAGCTCCCCTCCTCTCCCAAATTCAAATTTATAGATGCTTCATTGGCTCAGTCACGCTAACAATTCATAAATATTACGTGAACAGCAGTGATGATATGGTCTCTGTTAATAATTGTGCATCTTTGTTATTTTAGTTAGTCTGCTCTTTGACAGATCACACAGTTAGTGCATCAGTCTCACACTGTAGAGGATAACCCATAGACTGTAGAAAGAAACATGGGCAACGTGACCGAGATGTCACGCATTGTCTTTCCATGGGCTTGTGAAAAGCGCATAGAAGTCGCGTAAGTGCAGTTCTGTGCTGCCATGTTGTACAAAAATTGAAGCCATAGACTGCGCAGTAGGGAGAAGGGGTCCCTTATATGGTCATTAAGTCATTAAGTTAGTGATGCGCAGTAACAAGAAAGTGCCGCAAACTGTCCCGGATTGGTCCACAAAATATGAAAAAATATTGTACAAACGACACGACACTTGGGTCTTGGGGAGACATTAGAAGAAGAGAAAGCACCTATTGCGACAACATGTTCGTGGAAAGATTTTGGAAAAAAGGCATGCGCGCACACACACACACACACACACACACACACACACACACACACACACACACACACACACACACACACACACACACACACACACACACACACACACACACACACACACACACACACACACACACACACACACACACACACACACAGAGCAGCCAGAGCTGCAGTCAGCCTCAGGACCCCTCAATTATCACACAGTATTAAACAGGCGTTTACCGTGGGCAGCTAAGCCCTTGATCCTCGAGGCCCAGGGCATGCAGAGAGGTTCCTGGCCCAGAGCACTGTTGTTATTTAAATTCTGCTTTCTTCTGGGAGTATGTAATATCATAAGAGAGCTGGAGAACCTGACAGACTGCAGTTCTGGGTACCTCTGAGACTGCAGGACACCGTAAGGTTGTGTTACGTGAGCAGGTCAGGGTTTTGCAGAGTGAGGTGGGTATGGTGGAAGGGGCCAATAGAGTGAGCTCTGCTCTAACAACAAACACAGCAAACACACACACACACACACACACACACACACACACTCGGACACACACACAGATGCACAAACATGCACAAATCCATACAAACACAACACATACACGCACATACACTTACACACGGATACACGCACAGAGACACACAAACATGCACAAATCCATACGAACACACACACACACACACACAAATGCATAGACACACTTGGATACACAAGCAAACACACACTGCTCAGATACACACATGCATATATATATATATAATTTATTTTGAAGATGATGTGTGTCACAGTTATTGGCATCCCTGTATTTAGTACTCTGTGCACCCTCCCTTTGCCAAGATAACAGCACTGAGTCTTCTCCTGTAAAGTTTGATTAGGTTGGTCAACACATAGCAAGGGATCTGAGGCTATTCCTCCATACAGAATCTCTCCAGATCCTTCAGAGTCATTGGTCCTCACTTGTGGACTCTCCTCTTCAGCTCACCCCACAGGTTTTCAATGGGGTTCAGGTCAGGGGACTGGGATGGCCATTGCAAAAGCTTGATTCTGTGGTCAGTGAACCATTTTTGTGTATATTTTGAGGTATGCTTTGGACATTGTCCTGCTGGAAGATTCACCCACGACCCACTTATAGCCATCTAACACAGGTAGCTAGATTCTTCTAAAATCTCCTGGTATTTTATGGACTCCATGATGCCATGTATCCGAACATGGTTCCACGGCCCTTAGAGGAAAACAACCCCACAACATCACAGATCCACCACCATACTTCACGGTAGGGATAAGGCTCTTTTCTGCATAACTATGCCTCTTATTACACCAAACCCACCTTCGGCATTTATTGTTAAAAAGTAAAATTTTTCTCTTGTCTGACCATAGCACTCAGTTCCAATCTAAAACATTCAGCAAACTCCAGGCGCTTATGTTTGTGGTATGATGAGGCTTTCTTCTGGCAGGCCTTCTAAATAGCTTGTTGGCATAAAGGTAGTGTCTAATTGTATTTTTGGAGACTTGGTAACCACAAGATGCTACCAACTTCTGCAATTCTCAAACCGTGATCCTTGGATAATTTCTGCCTCTCAAACCATCCTCCTCACTGTACGTGGGGGCAAACTACACTTGTGTCCTCTTCCAGGCAGGTTAATCACAGCTTCTGTTGTGGTGGAAATAGGTAGTTTCAGGCATGAAGCTATTTTTCTAGAGCCATTGCCCAATTTATTAAAGTCAGAAACTTCTGTCTCATTTCATTTATGTTTTCTGATCTTCTCCATGTTGATGGATGCCTAAAGGGTTTTGGCCTGTGTGTCACCTCATATTTATACCCCAGTGAAACAAGAAGTTGAGAATGACCACATAATAGTTCCTAAAGCTGTGAGTAGCTGAAAAGTAAAATATGAATAGGAATATACTTCAATTAGCTTTTGTTTGTAACTAGTTCTAGTTTTTTTAATTTAATGATTTGACCTAAATTAAAGATTTTTTTTGACATGTCTCATATTTTGAGTGAAAGGTCATGCTGATAAACGACAGACATTTTTTTAGCCTTTTTTTCTCAGATTTTCCAGGGTTGCCAATAATTCTCTCGGCACTGTCATAGTTCCTAAAGACACATGTGTGCTTAAAAACAGTAAATCATGAATGGGAATACTTTAATTGGGTTTTGTTTTTAACTAGTTATAGTGTTGCCAATAATTGTGTGACATGTTTTTTTGTTTTTTTAAATATCTTTTTTTATGAAGAATTTTTTCTTCTTTCAATAATTTCACTTAAGTGAAATATTAGATTTGTTCTTATATATTGAGTGTAACGTCATGCTGATAAATGACAAAGATATTTTTTAATAGCCTTTTTTGGTCATATTATCCAGGGTTGCCAATAATTATTGTGGGCACTCTATACAAACACATGGTGAGATATACACAGGCATACATACACACATGCACACTCAGATACACACATGCGGGCATAAAAAACATACTATATGCATGCATAAATGACACATACATAGATACACGCACACACACTCAGATATACATGTGCACACATTAAGATACACATTCACAAACATTCAGATACACAGTTGCATACACACACACAGACTCAGATAGAGATGCACAAACATGCACCCATATTCTTGGAAACACAGACACACAAATACACATAAATGCTCAAATACTAAGACACATGCACACACAGAGATACACACAGACAGACAAGCACACTGACAGACACACAGATGCCCACACACACTGACAGACACACACACACACACACCTCGGGTATGCAAACTGACAAATTCATACAAGTGTTCAGTTTCACATAGGTACACACATACATATAGGCTATTCACTTGCTGGGCGTACGCTAGCGGTTTGACAAACTTTGCTGCATTGATTCTTCTGCAGTGCTGTTCACAGAGGGGAGGGGGGAGAGAAGTGGTGGGGGGGGGGGGGGGGGAACAATCCAACAGATATAAACGGTGGTCAACACTGCCCTCTGTTGATCATCAGTGGTATTGCTCCAGTATTTTTTCTAAGAAGGTACAAAAGGTATAAAATCTCAATTCCTTCCTCGGTTTCCCATTCCTCTTGAATTCCTGAGGCCCTTTCATTGTAAAACACTGCACAGTCTCTTCTTATCAAACAGTGACTTTACATATGGGCCTGAGTAATTAGCATAGACCATAGAAAAATTAGTCATAGCTCATTAACTCCTTTTTTGACCCTGGTGGAAGCTCCTGCACTGATCTGCCCTCTCATCACTTTTCATAGTGAAAACAGCACCTGCCCCCTCAGTACAATGTGTGTATATACATATATATATATATATATATATATATATATAAAGCGTGTTGTTAAGGTGTTGGGCCACCATGAGCCACCAGAACAGCTTCATTGCGCCTCGGCATAGATTCTACCTCTAGTTTAACATAGATTCTAGTCTCTGGAACTCTACTGGAGGGATGTAACACCATTCTTCCAAAAGATATTCCCTCATTTGGGGTTTTGATGATGGAGGTGGAGAGCACTGTCATACACGTCAGTCCAAAATCTCCCATAGGTGTTCAATTGGGTTGAGATCTGGTGACTGTATATGCATGTACATACAGACTGTATATATATATACATACAGACAGGTGACAAATTAAAGGAAAAACCCTACAGTGAGGGGGTCCAGTGGCTCTGTTATACTGACATTTTCCTGGCATGGTTTGGGTCCACTTGTCCCATTAGAGGGAAGGGCATTGACTGTAAATCAATACAAAGTTATTCTGAGTGATCACCTTTATCTATGACAAAACATTTCTATCCTGATAGGAGTGGTCTCTCCCAGGATGACAATACCCCCATCCACAGGGCACGGGGGTCATTGAATGGTTTGATGAGTATGAAAATGATGTGAATCATATGCTATGGCCTTCGAAGTCACCAGATCTCAACCCAATTGAACACCTATGGGAGATTTTGGACCGACGTGTTAGACAGTGCTCTCCACCACCATCATCAAAACACCAAATGAGGGAATAACTTTTGGATGAATGGTATTCCATCCCTCCAGTAGAGTTCCAGAAACTAGAATCTATGCTAGACTAGAGGTAGAATCTATGCCAAGGTGCACTGAAGCTGTTCTGGCAGCTTGTAGTGGCCCAACACCTTACTAAGACACTTTATGTTGGTTTACCCATTTTGAAGAATTTGATATTGTTTTACTTACCCCAAAATGGTATGTAAGGCTGTAGTGATTCTGTCCTGGTCTCACCGTTGTAGCTATCCTGAACTGGAGCAATGCTAACAATTAGCATCTTGCTCTCGCCATTGGATATAATTTTCTCCCGCCTAACTTGCTTTAAAAATAACCACCTAAATCAACTCAAATAAGGTTTAACAACAGCTTTACAAGTGTCGTTGTTGGAAATGAAAATGCACATGTGGTTACTGAGTGCACAATGACAATATCTTCGCTCAAATTACTGAATATGATTATGTCGTTTCAGCCTGTTCAGATTTATGAACATCGGGTAAGAGAGCTGGAAACTTGTAGTATCACTCAGCGGGAGAATAGTGGCCAGCGTCACATCGTGAATTCGTGACACAGAAGCAGACTGGAAGATAGCTTGCTAGCGTTTAGTCTGCCTATAAACAAAGGAGAAGCAGCTAGCATTTGTGTTCTTAGCGAAATGTCTGATTATGAAGAAGATGATGGAGTGGAATTTTGTTGAACCATAGCCTACTTGTTCCGTATTGCAATGTGACGCTGGCCAATGATCTCGATACTAGTGATGTGTCGTTCGCGAACGAGTCGGCTCTTTAGGTGAACGTTGGGAGCCGACTCGCATATCTGAAGAGCCGATTTGTTTTGTAAATGAACACAAGACAAGTGCTTGTGGTCTTGGTGGAACTTTTATTCATTTTTTTTCTTCAAGTTCCATCTGTAATCAAAGAGAATAATTTTTTAGGCCAAAAATAAATAAAACCACTATAAGAAAATAACATTAATAATAATTTTAAAACCAGTATAATTGTTGGTCAGTTTAATTGTTCTGATGCTGCAGTTTTGCACATCTATTTTTTTATGCATTTATTTATTTTTCTTTGTTATGTATATTGTGTTCTATTTTATGAATGTCTATTTTGTTTTGAGATGTTCAACTACGCACTGTGTTTATTGTGCAATTTATTTCAAGACATAAAAATGCCCTACTTTCAATGCACATGTGTAATAGCGTCTTACTGTTTTTACATTTATTTCAATAGTTTTTACAACAAACAAAATGCAAAATAATGTTATTTTGGTAATTAGAAGGTAGAGTAAGATTCCTTTGAACAATTTAAGTGATAGATGTGCACAAACACCAATCATAGGTCAAAATATCACTAACTTTGGCCGATTTTGAAAAACCAGAAATGCTACTGAATGAAGAGCCGTTTGGGAGCCGAAAGAGCCGGCTCTTATTGGTGAGCTGAGCCAAATGATCTGACTCACTGAAAAGAGCCGGAATGCCCATCACTACTCGATACTAAAGAGTGATAGCTCTCTTACCAGATGTTCATAAATCTAAAAAGGCTGAAACGACATAATCATAGGGTTCATTCCAATCGCTTATTTTCACTCCTTGCATCCTTTCCTCATTCTTTAGCTCCGCCCAACGGAGGACGCGAGGAAAGGATGTAAGGATCAGATTTGAGGACGGAGGAATCGAGGCAACATACACGTCCTTGCTCAATCAAGCATCAGCGTCATATTATTCTAACGTGCTTAACTATTTTTTCATGAATACACGGCTTTTGTTGAGTCTCATTATGGATTAGCGCTTTAATGGAAAGGAACGGTAAGATAGCATTTGTGTGGGGTGTGCCTGCGACGTGGCAGATGTGGAGAGTGCTGGATAAGTTATACAGGTCATGCGTTCCGAGAAAAGGCTTCCGCAAAGGCTACACTTGTGTTTCCTCACTGAAGCATCCACCGGGAGCCTCCTCGTCTCCACTCCTCGCTCCTCTGAGGAGCATTTAGCGGTTTGGAAGGTCCTTAAAGATGGCGGACCTCAATCGATTTCCCGGGGCTGCGTTCGGATCCGAAATTTATCCTTTCTTCATGTCGTTCCCTTCCCTTGCTTCAATGGGGGAATCCCCAAAATGCCAGGATGAAATATGCCAGCCACACCAAGTGTGATTCGGATCCAATTTAAGAAAGGGGAGGGAGTAATTATATTCCCTCGCTCCCTGGTTTATCCTCCCTTCCGCCAAGGGTATAAAATACAAGCTTCCAGCAAGAAGGGAATCCCACAATGCAATGCTCCATGTGGAAAAAATGGGCCGTCACCACCATAGAACTATATATTTCTATGGTCACCACAGAACTATGTGGCGGTCACATTTCAACTCTATGGTGTTGCACTTCCGAAATGTTGCGAGGGCGGTTCGGTTCCGTTTTTGTTTGTTTCTCGTCAACCCTCCCTTGCAGAGCACCTTTTAAGTTTGCTTGCTGCACGTAGCAAATTGCGTCACAAGATAGCTCCCTCGAGGGAAGCCTAGGGCTGCATTCGAATAGTAAAAAAATAGCCCCTTTTTCCTTTCCTTGCAACTTTTCTTGACCTCGCCAGAAAACGTCATGGGGGTAGGAAAAGTTGGAAGGAGAGATTTAGCCTACAGGGAATCTAGCGTCTACTGTGGAATTCGAACCTCCTTCTCTACCTTGCGTAATGGTGCGACGTCCAGTCGTATTGACGTGACTGTTCAACATAGCGAACTACAACTTAACGAAAAATGGCGCATCGTTGCTGTCTGCATTTCACTTGAACTGTTCGTTTTATCTCTGCAAAATGTAGACAATACATTTGGTGTATTGTCTGATTGTGTCATTGTTTGTTTACTTTCTAAGCCACTACTAACCAACAATACTAGCTATTCACATTTAGATTTCTGGCATTTCTTAGGTGTTCGCAAGTTAACAAAATATCCAATGGCAAGATGCTAATTCATAGTTTTCACGTGATGTAACAGCCCTATGGGAACGCCCACCTGGCGGGCAAAAAGCCGCCCACCTTCCACTGCCCGCCAACGACAACTCCGCTTTTCCCAAAAGTTTGCCAAAATGCCGGATAGTTGTTGTTCAATTGGATGCACTAACCGAAGAGGAGACAAGCCTGGATTGTGTTTGTACAGAATCCCGTCTGACAAGGAAAACCCAGAGAGGAGGATGTTGTGAATCCCTCCTTCTCTACAGCTACCCAGGCTGTCAATGGCGGGTCATTTAAGCTGTAGGAATGGTTTACCTGACAATGGAAAAAAGTTTATATTACATGTATGTCACAATATGTTGTGTTACCTTAACCAAAATATTACTGCCCTAGAAAAGCTAACTGCAGTAACGTTAGCTGACTAACGTTACACTGACCACCCATGCAAGCAACGTTAGGTAGCTCACGTTAGCTAATTAGCACTCACCTTCGCTTTGACGATGAAGAATTTATTGTCCTTCACCTCCCAAACAACAGCATTATTGACCCATCCAGATCGAAAGTACAGATAACTCTGTACCTTTGTACGCTTTCATCTTTGCGGCAGTGTAAGGGGATGGATTCTCCACAAGATAAATGTAAACGTCACCGAAGTACAGCAGCGACTTCGCGGTTTTTAATAATTGAAATAAAGCAGCGGGTGCTGTATATGGGTCACACGTACCTAAGACGCTTAGTTTGTTTGCGTATCTTTGTTTTTCGTCTTTTGACAGGTGATCTAAACACACGTGTGTTGCAAAAGAAGGACATTTGACAGGCTTCTGCGGTAGCTCTATGGGGTTTCCAGTGTCGGTCCGCATTCTGGAACGTTGTTTTGCCCGCCAGGGCTTCGCAGCAGTCACGTGACTGAAAACTATGAATTGTTAACATTGCTCCAATTCAGGATAGCTACAACGGTGAGACCAGGGCAGCATCACTACAGCCTTTTCATACCATTTTGGGGGTATATAACAATATAAAATTCTTAAAAATGGGTGAACTATCCCTTTCATAAAACATTTTGTACAATTCTCTTCGCGCCTATTGTCACATCAATAATGCTATTATTACTTTATTGTGACTTAACTCATATATTTCTACAGAAATTGAAATTCAAAGTCTTGCTAGCAAGCTTACCAGATAGCGCTGCCATAACGTTAAGTGTTATAACACAACATGTCATGTATTTTATCATAGCTAGTGAGCTAGCCACTGTTTTTAGGAGATAGGCAACTGAAATTTCCAAAATATAAGTGGACGTGGTCGCTAACTGAATAATTGTAGCCTAACGTTAACGGGTGCTTTCTGAAGCTGGAAATAACCTTGCTATACTAGCCATTCGTAGCCTGTTTAAAAGTGACATGGTTGCAGTCTTCCAAATAGGAACAGCTAATTCGCTAGGCTTGGATTCATCTACTTCAGTGGTCTCCAACCCTGTTCCTGGATATCTACCTTCCTGTAGGTTTTCACTCCAACCCTATTTTAGCACACCTGATTCTACTAATTAGCAGATCAATGAGATCTCTAGCTGTTGAATGAGGTGTGCTGTGTTAGGGTTGTAGTGAAAACCTACAGGAAGGTAGATCTCCAGGAACAGGGTTGGAGACCACTGACCTTCTTGCTTTCTCTTGAAAGCTTGGCCTGCGTGGTGCATTATTAACTTTTTTTAAATTTTATTTTTCTTTTCATTCATGAAACATGAGCAGAACGAAATTGCATGTAAATCATTAGTATTAGCAATTTTGTTTGTATTTTGGCATTCATCAAGGTTTTCGTATCTCAGATTTGTTAGTAAGTACAAACAACATTTACACCTGCTCAGGACCACATGCACTGAAAATGCCGCTAAATGTAGCTTCTGAATGTCAATTAGAATAGGCCTGTGAATTTATTTTTATTTTCAGTTAAATTCACAAGACTAAATGTAGCCTTTCATGTAGCCTTTGATGTGCACAATACAAACGTAATAATTATGACTGTAAAAAGCAAGCGCTATAGATAAAGCCCATTAATCAATTGTAGGCTATGAATTTCTTTAATTAGACCCATTACTTAATGCTCCCAGTAGGCTACTATTTTTTCTGAATTGATTAAATTGAAATGTTATATGACGTTGAATATGCAAATTAAAACACACATTTAACCATTGAACGAAATTAGCTATAAAATGACTTACAGGCCTGTATAGCCAGCATTGCAATGGCTGACCTTGTGCTGTTGGAGGAGTTGGCTACTCAGGAAAGAACCGAACGCATCTTTAGGATCGCACAAAAGCTAGGCTATTTGTAGGCTGAGAGTGATGTATGGTTGGTTAGTAGTTTTCGGGTTTTTATGAAATTGCCAACCTGTCAAATGTTATTGGTGCCATAACTGTACCGTAACGTAGCCTCAAGGCTTCATCCGAAGATACGTTTGCAAAATATGCATAGAAAGGGCTGTCACATCTGAAATGTATTGCTTAACGTCCTGGCCCGGTTTTTTGGAGGAACCATAGACGCGGTCTGGGCCAAGCGCGCAGCCAAGGGCTCAGGCGCTCAGCCTGGGGTACAGGAACTCAGCCTGGGGGGGAAAGATGAAGCCTGGAGGGAACGAGGGAGCGAGGGAGGCTGGAGGCCTGAACATGAACAAGACAAGGAGGACCAAAACAAGAGGGTACAAGACAAGACCACAAACGGGGAAACCCAGCTCACAAGCAAACATGACGAGCAACACAAGACGGTCTGGCCCCAAACAAAGTGACTGGGCAGACTATATACAAGACATGACGAGGACAAAACGAGCAACAGGTGGGAGAAGGCTGACGACAACACGAGAGGAAAACACAATGCAGGTGTGGGGAGTGCAAGACACAAGTAGGAGGGAGAGAAGGAAAACCCGGGATGGAACCCGGGTGCCTCATAACTACTATTTACTTTATGACAGCGGAACGGACAATACTAAACTATTTTTTTCCCTTGATTGAACATCTGCTAATAAAACTTCGATTTCAGTGTCGGAATAATTCTTTCTTTTACTTTTTCTGCACCATTTTGACTTATGGACCTTTAAATGGAAGTGACAACCTCCATATAAAGCTATTCATGGGCGTGGATTTATGGTAATTATAAAATAACGGGAACGCACTTGTATGAACATTCATACGTGAATACGAAAACAAAACTGCCTTTCCCACATGGTTTGATAAATCCGCCATATATTTTTCATACCAACTCGTTTCGTACAAAAATGTAGGCGCATATTTTGGAACGTTTCATGAATGAGGCACAATGTGTAGTAATAAAATAAGTAAGAGCTTTGTCACCGAAAAGCAATATTGTCTCATTTTCATTATTTACAGGAAAAAGTAGGCTACAATATGGGCAAAGACAACCTTTCTAGCCTACAATTTGCTGTGCTGTAATGTTGCTATTATCTTGAACTTTGAGAACGCAGTACAAAGTAGAAATTATCAAAGAAGATGTCATTGCCTAGTGCTAATAAATGTACCACATCCCTTAAAAACTCCCGGTAATGCTTTATGCCAGTGTTTTTTGTTGTTGTTAGGGATTGCAAACTCACTGAAAGAAAACATTTCTATCCTTCTAAAAGTGGTAGGTAGCCTGCAATTAAAAGCTGAACACGACATTGTTACTATCTCAAATTAACTGGAACAAACTAGCATGGAAAGAACTTGAATGCAATAGCGATATTCTATATGAACTCTTTAGCCACTGATGTGATGTTTGGCCTATGATAGCACACAGGCAAATTTTTGCGCTTATGCCTATTTGTCGTCATCTTTGTAATTGACATGTTTATCCTTTTCATCACCACTACTTCACCTTAATGCTTATTAAGGTGAAGTGGTGTTGATGATGAAGATGATGCTGTCCCAACTTTTTTGGAACGTGTTGCAGGCATCAAATTCGGAATTTGCTTATATTTACAAAAATCTATGAAGTTGATAAGGTAAAATATAAAATATTTTCTTTGTACTGTTTTCAATTAAATATATATGTAAAAGAGAATTTACAAATCAATGCTTTCTGCTCTTATGTGCATTTTACATACTGTCCCAAATTTTTGGGAATTGGGGTTTGTATTAGCTAGCTAGCTATATGGTCTGCTAATGTTACGCTACTTATTCCACACACGATTATTTCTTTACATCCCAGTTTTAAATTTAATGTTCAGAATAACATTAGCCAAACATTGAACAAGCACACCATTTTTTCAGCCAGACATTTATGGCACTGCGCAGGCTGAATTTCTCACTGCCACGGTTTAAAACAGGAAGCGGTCCTGAGATCACAAACTTGCAAATGGATTTGATACAAATATAGGTTGGCCTATAATGAAATAAAATTGTTCTTTATAACTTCTGATTTTCTCAACCTGGTGTAATTTCTGCTCGCATGAATGATTACAGCTTTGGAGTGTTTTTTAATGATCACCTTGATTGTAGCCTATGTCATCCACTCCTGCACCAGGAAGACAGTTAGAATCCTTGAAACCACTGGCAACATTTACATTGCAAACATAGAATCCCCAATAACAACTACGATCGTCGGAGACAGCAGTAACAATGAGCCAGATATATGCTTCTTAGCATAGATGCTTTTATCCATTTATTTTGACCACAGCAAAGCTAAAAATCCTGCACCTTTAAGTGCAGTTATACCAAATACTTATTATTTTTTCATGTAGCTGCCTTGTCATGCAAGCTCAGGACTCAACTTTATTGAAACTGAAATAAACCAATTTTGCGAAGAGCTTGTACAGTCAATAACTTATCCTTCAGACGCCACGTGAAGGTACTTAGCCTAGATTATTAGCTGCAGTTGCATTGATTTTGAGGATTAATTACAACCGTTTTATTGCTACCTCATTCAAAACCCATAGGGCCTGATTTACTAAGACCTTTAGCATGTGCAAAACCTTTTAGCACACGCAAAACCAATAACATGACAAATGATTGGTCATGGTATTTGTTTTGCACCAATCACTGGTTGTGTTATTAGTTTTGCGTGTGCTAAAAGTTTTTGCACCTGCTAAAGGTCTTAGTAAATCAGGCCCATAGACAAGTATACTTCCAGAAAAAAAACATCACCGCCGCTGAAATAAAGTCTATACATATCAATTTCTAGGGCAGTGTCTTGTTTGAAATATCATTTTTGTTTACATTACATTACAATCATTTGGCAGACGCTTTTATCCAAAGTGACGTACAATATGCACTTATTGTACGTCGCTTTGGATAAAAGCATCTGCCAAATGATTGTAATGTAATGTAATGTAATGTATACAAAAATTATATTTCAAACAAGACACTGCCCTAGAAATTGATATGTATAGACTTTATTTCAGCGGCGGTGATGTTTTTTCCTGGAAGTATTTTAAGAATACTACATTTAGAGAAAATTTTGCTTACTTGACTACTTTCTTTTCTTTTGTCCAGTGTACTCAACAAGCATACTCAATAGTATGGATCTATGGAAGGGTGCTGATTTGGACCCGCATCAGGTATAATAAAAGATGAAAAGAACCCCACATGTTGGCGATGGCTGTTATTGCATTAGATAACTATCATCTCTGATTGGTTAGTCTACTCCTGACCAAGAGCCCAACGCCGAGCCTTCTTGCTGGCATAGCATTGGATAGTAAACAAATAATCCATAACGTGCAACCTGCAAATGTTAGGCTACTATACAAAATATCACAGCAAATTTTGAGTAAAATATGGTTTGCCTTTAAATTAAGAACTATACTTCCATGTAGGATTGGTGATAAACTATATATATATGATTATCAATTTTTTTTTAAAGTGTAATAACAATCATTGCCACCATATGACATATCCAATTTCTTTCATTCAAAACAGACAATTCACCTTAGGTTTAAGTCGCAAATTCAAGATCCTACTTTTGCAAGGTCCAATCTTTAATATACATTGGAAGAAAATCAATAAAATGCCGTTGACAACGGTATTTAACGAACACATACCATTGCGTGAATTCATACCAGTGTAAAAATTAGGTACCACCCTGTCCTATGGCATTGTGACATTAATATCAAGGCAGATAGCCAAGAAGCTAACTATGAGCTGCTACTACAATGTAAAGCAAATTGTGTGCCTTCATTTGAATAAAACGTAATATTAAATATTTTATTATTATTATTATTAATAATAATAATAATAATAATAATAGCCTAATAAACATTATTTACTGTATGTCGCACATTTCATACATAAATGTAGCTCAAAGGGCTTTACATAAAAATATGCTACAGATTAAACTAAGAATACAGATTGAAAAAACAAATGTTTTTGCACTCACGAATGTCTACTGAACGAATAACTGCACTTACGCAACACTTGTGGAATCACATGCATTTACATTGCAGATTTTTGAGACAATCCTCACAGCAAGAAATCCACAACTATGTGTTTTACAAAATATGAGTCTACTCGAGCCAATCAGATTTTAAGACATCCTTTCGACAAACGCTCATATTACTCAGACGAATCACAGCAGGTTTCAGGCCAGAGTTTTGTGAACCTCTCTAGCTCAATGTACCTTCCTTCCCTCAGTGACTACTGGAAGGCAGACGCCACCTCCAAATGCATTAAAGTTATATGGAAAAATACATGCCATTCTGAAACAGACCCATCTTGTGTATAAGGGCAACCCTTTTAAGAATTAGCGAACTACAATACCTAGCTACTGTTTGCAGCCTTGGAGGCAGCAGCTGCCTTCCAGTAGTCACTGAGGGAGGGAAAGTACCATTGGCACCTCTGTAGCAAGTAGCAAGCATAGACTGTATAGCGAGGGACAAGATAGCCTCTCGATCGGGAAGATAGCTGTAGGCCCTGCACAAACGCTCATTTTAAAACATAACTATAGATGGGGCTAGATTATAGTGCTGAAGGCAACGATAGGTAGTTTACTGCTGGCTAACTAACTATGTCATCAAGATGTTATTTGCGGTATCATATTTTATGACTATGCCATTAGTATTCCAGAGAAGCTGACTAAAAATAGCTTATGGTACAGTCAAGCTGGAAAGTCTGCACACCCCTTTCACCTTCTCCACGTTTTATTACGTTACAGACATATTCTACAATAGATTGAGTTCATTTTTTGTCTCAAAATTCTACACAAAATAGCCCATAATTACAAAGTGAAAACAGGTTTTTAGACATTTGTGCTAATTTATTAAAAATCAAAATGTAAAATATCATATGTACACAAGTGTGCACACCCTTTGATATGACACCCAAAAGTGAGCTGAGGTGCATTTTGTTTCCACTGATACTGCTTGAGATGTTTCTACAACTTAATTGGAGTCCACCTGTGATAAATTCAATTGATTGGACATGATTGGGGATTGCCAACACCTGCCTATATAAGGTCCCACAGTTGACAGTGCATGTCAGAGAAAACTCCAAGCCATGGGGTCAAAGGAATTATCTGCAGACCTCAGAAACAGGATTGTGTCAAGGCATAGATCTGGAGAAGAAAAATCTCTGCAGCTTTACAGGTCCCAAAGAGCACAGTGGCCACCATCATTCGTAAATGGAAGAAGTTTGGAACCACTAAGAATCTTCCTAGACCTGGCCGCCCGGCCAAACTGAGCAATCGGGGAAGACGGGCCTTGGCCAGGGAGGTGAGCAGGAACCCGAGGGTCACTCTGACAAAGCTCCAGTGTATCCTTGTGGAGATGGGAGAACCTTTCAGAAGATCAACCATCCAGGCAGCACTCCACCAATCAGGCCTTTATGGTAGAGTGGCCAGACGGAAGCCCCTCCTTAGTAAAAGGCACATCACAACCCGCTTGGAGTTTGCCAAAAGGCACCTAGAGGACTCTCAAACCATGAGAATCAAGATTCTCTGGTCTGATGAAACCAAAATTGAACTTTTTCGCCTGAATACAAAGCGTCACGTCTGGAGGAAACCAGGCACCGCTCATCACCTGGCTAATACCATCCCTACAGTGAAGCATGGCGGTGGCAGCATCATGATGTGGGGATGTCTTTCAGCAGTGGGAACGGGGCGACTAGTCCTGATAGAGGGAAAGATGAATGCAGCTAAGTACACCGAGATCCTTGAAGAAAACCTGCTCCAGAGCACTCTGGACCTCAGACTGGGGCGAAGGTTTACCTTCCAACATGACAACGACCCGAAGCACACAGCCAAGAGAACAAAGGAGTGGCTTCTGAGAAAGTCTGTGCATGTCCTTGAGTGGCCCAGCCAGAGCCCAGACCTGAATCCAATTGAACATCTGTGGAAAGAGCTGAAAATGGCTGTGTACCGACGCTCCCCATCCAACCTGACGGAGCTTGCAAGGATATGCCAAGAGGAATGGGCAAAAATGTCCCGAAACAAGTGTGCCAAGCTCGTAGCTTCTTTCCCAAGACGCCTTGAAGCTGTAATCGCTGCCAAAGGTGCAGCAACTAAGTATTAGGCTAAGGGTGTGTACAGATATGTAACCCCTAAATACCCTATTTTTGTCAGTAAAATAAAATAGCATATTTTCTAAAAACCTGTTTTCACTTCTTCATTATTGGCTATTGTGTGTAGATGTTTGAGGCAAAAAATTAACTCAATCTATTGTAGTATAAGTCTGTAACATAATAAAACGCGGAGAAGGTGAAAGGGGTGTGCAGACTTTCCGGCTTGACTGTAAATATGGCCATGTCCATCCCCCATAGAGATTAGGGAAGCTAAATTACTTCATGACAGGCTGAGAATGCCTAGCATTGGCTAGCAATCATACCAAGGTTATTTACAGCTTCTAAAAATGCCTGTTTATAGGCTAAAGTCTAATTTATTTACCATCCACATGTTTATCTTAGTTGTCTTGTCTGTCTCCATAAAAAAGACTAGCTAGTTAAATACAATAATCAAATGCACGCCAGACTGTAACATTACTAGCTAGCTAGCGAAGTAACTATCATGTTAAAGTCAACTACAGCCAAATGTTTGTATTCATTCAGCTAGCCACTGTATTGTAGGCTACTTTAGATAAAAGCATTTGTCAAATTAATGTAATGTAATGTAACCTATAGCATGCTACCACAGACAATCTTTCTGATGCTACCCTGCCTAGGCTGTCTGTGGTCTCACTGATATTGCCTGATAAACTCGCCTTTTAAAAAAAAGAATTTAGTCATTAGCTGACTTCTGGAACTTTGCTGTCTCCTCCCTCTCTCACCCTTTTTGTGACCCAGGTTTAGCTTTATTTGGAATTGGTGCTGACATAATGTTAATGTCATGCTGGTACTGTTTAACTTGCTGTTTTCATAACGTGCAGGAGAGGTATAGCATTTTAGGACTAAACCATCTTTTGCAAGGGTGGGGGGAGGGGAAGGGGGGGGAGGGACAGAGAGCGATTTCTAAATCACAAGTTTATTTTCATCACAGATTTAATCATTTTCACATTGTTTATTTTTATTTTGAAGGGAAAAAATTGTGTCATTTCAGGACCTAATAAATCATATTTGAATTCTGGGGCCCCCTCCCGCTCAGGGCTCCCTGAATGGTCATCTGTATTCACTCCTTTACTATGCTGTTGTCCAAGTCTACCCAAAAATAGGCCCTGCGTTAAAAAATGTAATCTCAAGATCAATATATTCTACTATGCTGAAACTGACACGACAAGGAGTATTCAATAAAAAGTCATGAATATTTTTGAAAATATTTTCACTGTCATCAAATACACGTCATCAAATTATATTATTTCAAAATTGAATACATAAGCTTTTTTTCTGCCCGGTCTCAAGAGCGTATAAAAACTTCTACAGGCACCATTATAGAGTCATACATTCCACCAGTGTAGCCAGTGCTACTGTCGAGCACAGCAGTCACATTAAAAGCCCTTCAGCCCACTGCACTGACCTGCCTCTACCCAATAGAAACACATCACAACCACACAATGCAGTCTGTTGCACGCATAAATATCAGTGTGGCAGGGCTTGGTCTGGAAGAGGAAATCAGCACAATCCATGGCCACACCTACTGGTTGAGTGGGCACACGCACCTGAGTTGCTTTAACTAATCAGCCCAGCAGCACTTAAAAGTGTGCTTCTTTCCACAGTAGCTGTCTGAGACAGGAATTCCCACACTGAGAGCGAGGCACGTAAGAGCATTGCTGAAAAGCTTTCATTGTGTTTTGGTTTATTTTAGTTCATCATTTTTACCCAGACCCCCTGGGGATTTTTGTTTATTTTGTTTAAAAGCATGCAGCGATTAAACGCCAGTGAAAACCGTAATTACCGCATGTCCCTGCGTCCAACTATTCTGTCTCTGCCAGGGGTGTCACGTGGCATGCAACATTCTGTAAAAATTATTAGAATAATAAAACTAAAAATAACGTGTTAAAAACAAACTAAAACAAAGGCTTTTCAGCAACGTTCTTTGGCTCTTTTGTCTCTCGCTCTCGGTGTGGGAATTCCAGTCTCAGACAGCTACTGTGGAAAGAAGTGCACTTTTAAGCCCTGCTGGGCTGATTAGTTAACGCAACCCAGGCCCACTCAAACAGTAGGTGTGGCCCCGGATTGTCCTGATTTCCTCTCCCAGACAAGCCTCGCCAAAATCAGGTAGCCTACTGAGTAGCTCCTTCAGATCCTGGGAAATTAGTAAAATTCCAGTCTGCGACAGGACGCCAATCCTAAGATCAAAGTGTGGGGTTAGTGTCCTCTGTCAATAGAGGGTAAGTCAAGGTCTTAATCAAATAGTGAGCGGTGTTAAGCGGTTAAGATCCCTAATGAGGACCGGCACTGATTTTACAAGCGTACTTGAGGCAACGCTGCCTCGCCTTACAGCTGCAGCACGATTCACTGGCCAGAGATTGCACCTCAAATGCAGCTACATTTTTGTACTGCAAGCACAATCTCTGCAACTGCATTAAAAGCACTCCTGCGAATACCTTCCACGGCCATTTCCAGTACACTGCCATTTCTGTCATTTGAATAACACACGTCTACTGTGAGAGCAACCTAATGATATGGTGCCACGGCAGCATGCTGGAAATTATTTTAATATTATAATACATATATGTTGTTATCATTATCATCATAATCACTGCTATGAATACTGATATGAAAGAAATGCAGGTGATAATGGCTGCATTGAAAAAGCAAAACATAAAATCAATGGCATTGTCTGGAAGGAGAACAAAGCGGAGTCTTCGCTTACAAATCGATACGATTAAATCCGTCAGCTGAACGCATCTCATTAAATCTATAAAAAGGTGTTTTGCGATGAAAGTGGGCCTTCAGAAACTCACGGCTTTCAAGTCAGGGATGGGCTTAGCGTCTTTAATCACTTAGGGGTGAATGAACGAAGAATATCACTGAAAATAGATATATTTAGCTCGTCATCGCTGAGGCAGGTGTGTGTTCAGAGAGTGGAGGAGGAAAGGAGAGGAGGGAAGAATAGAGAGAGGGGGAAGGGAAGGAGAGAGAGAGAGGTAGGATGGAAGCAGAGAGAAAAAGGAGGGAAGGATAGAGATGACAGAGGGAAGGAGAGTGGGAGGAAGGAAGTAAAGAGGGAAAGAAGGGAAGGATAGAAAGAAGGAAGAGGGAAGTCAATGAGATAAAATAAGACAACAAACCAGAGAGAGAGAGAGAGAGAGTGAGTGGTCGCTGAAAGCAGTTTCACTTTCTGTTAATTTGTAAAAAATACACAGAAGAAAGGGAAATCCTCAATTTATCCACCATTCTCTACCACTTTCCAAATATGTCAGCTGTAGAAACATGATCCATAATTCCTGGAGAAGAGCCCACAGCCCCAGTAACAGCCAGATATGTTTCCAAAATGGAGACAGCTGTTCAGCAAGAAATGGTCTTCACATTGCTGAAAATAGGTAAATTGCTTGTTAGTTATCAATGTACCTATCTGTGAATTTATTATTGTTATTGTTATTATTATTATTATTATTATTCCTTCCAAAGAAGCAAAATCGAATTGAAATGAGTTGAATTGAGAGAGAGAGTGAGAGAGTGAGAGACTGAGAGCGAGTGAGAAAGAGACAGAGAGAGCGAGAGGGAGCTGTGGTTTTAGCAGTAAACCAGGTGTTGGTGCTCACTGGAGCACAGTGTGGCAGCCTTTGGCCACTGCAGCCTTTTTTTTCAGCACCAAGGACAGAGGCCCTGCCAATTTCTGTCCCGTCCCACAGCGCAACCCCTTACAACAGGCCTCTGTCCCTCGTAAAAACGCATCGCACTTATTCCTGATCACTCACGATCGCCAAGCTGCACGGGTAATGATGGTGGTGTAATGGGACCGCTGTATGGTACATATCAACACAAATACATGTATCAGATGCAGTAGCATTACATTAGGGTTCTTCAGCTTTTTCAACCATTTATTTTCAACATTTCCAGTCATCTGTGAGACAGAGAGACTTGAATAAAATAAATTGTGATGATGATAATAAGTATTGTGAACACTTGTTATTAGCGGTGCTATTATTGATATCAATGAGCACTTTTCTGCATAAGACAATCGATCCCAGGGAAGAATAGAATGGTGGAAGCAAACATTTTAAAAAAGACGCATCACTGCCAGTATTGATAGTATTTACAACTGCTAATAAAAACTCAAATGAAGAGCTGGGACAGAGTTCAGGGGGAAGTGCATGGTTTGTCACTGGCGTAATGAATTGCGACCCCGTCACGCCCGCAAGGTATTGACCGCGTGACGTACGCAATGCGGTTCTCTCTCCCCAGAGCCTTTTCTGTAAGCGGTAAGAGCTGTATCCGCTACAGCCTCATTAGCTGCGCGGTCTGAGACGCCCCTGAAGCAGACGTCAGGACAGCGACCTCCTGCAATCATGTGGCGGTTTTCAGCGGTATCCGACGGTCATGCTGTGGTTGAGCTACAGTCTCTCGTGGTCGTGAAGTGATTGAGCTACAGTCTCTCACAGTCGTGCTGTGATTGAGCTACTGTCTCTCACAGTCATGCTGTGATTGACCTACTGTCTCTCACAGTCATGTTGTGATTGAGCTACTGTCTCTCACAGTCATGTTGTGATTGAGCTACTGTCTCTCACAGTCATGTTGTGATTGAGCTACAGTCTCTCACAGTCGTGCTGTGATTGAGCTACTGTCTCTCACAGTCATGCTGTGATTGAGCTACTGTCTCTCACAGTCATGTTGTGATTGAGCTACTGTCTCTCACAGTCATGTTGTGATTGAGCTACAGTCTCACAGTCATGCTGTGATTGAGCTACTGTCTCTCAGTCGTGCTGTGATTGAGCTAATGTCTCTCACAGTCATGCTGTGATTGAGCTACTGGCTCTCACAGTCGTGCTGTGATTGAGCTACTATCTCTCACAGTCGTGCTGTGATTGAGCTACTATCTCTCACAGTCATGCTGTGATTGAGCTACTGGCTCTCACAGTCGTGCTGTGATTGAGCTACTATCTCTCACAGTCATGTTGTGATTGAGCTACTGTATCTCACAGTCATGCTGTGATTGAGCTACTGTCTCTCACAGTCATGCTGTGATTGAGCTACTATCTCTCACAGTCATGCTGTGATTGAGCTACAGTCACTCACAATCATGCTGTGATTGAGCTACAGTCTCTCATGGTCATGCTGTAATTGAGCTACAGTCACTCAGTTATGCTGTGAATGAGCTACAGACTCTCATGGTCAAGCTGTGAATGACCTACAGACTCTCACGGTCAATGACATACAAATACATAGGTGAGTACATAGGTGAAATGAGGAAAAAAAAGTACTTAAGTTGTTTTTTTTCACAGTACTTAAGTTGTTTTTTTCCTGGTTGAATGCATTGATATGATTTTCCAGCTCGTTTGATACCTAGTCCCACCCCCCAATTCCCATAGAGATCCATTCAAATGCAGAGATGTTATAGTATTGCTTGTAAGAGTACCTGAAAATAAGATATCAAGAGTCTTTTGATGTTGTTCGGTCACAGACATCAGTAAGTCATGGCATGCAATGGTTATGCAACCAAATATTAAATATGATGACTTTATTTAAGTTTATGTTAATTTCTCTAATTACTTTTGGTGCCCTAAAATGGGGGGGGGGGGGGGGGGGGGGGCTATGTGTAAAAACGACTACAATTACTTCACAGTTCATTTCAAATCGTTTGGAGTGCACTGTATAAGCCAACTGCACCTGTATGCCAACTGTACCTATAACCCAACTGCACCTGTGACCCAACTGCACCTATAACCCAACTGCACCTGTAACTCAATTGCATCTATAACTCAACTGCATCTATAACCCAACTGTACCTGTAACCTAACTGTACCTGGCTGTAACCCAACTATACCTGTAAGACCCTGCGGCTCTCCAGGACCAGGGTTCCCTACCCCTGCTGTAACCCAACTGCACTTGTACGCCAACTGTTCCTGTAACCCATCTGTACCTGGCTGTAACCCAACTACACCTGTAACTCAACTGCACCTATATGCCAAGCCAACTGCACCTGTAACCCAAGTGTACCTGTAATACACCTGCACCTGTAACCCAATTACTGCAGGTTTGAATCTCCAGTATTACACAGCTGGTGAGCCCTTGAGCAAACTACTTGAAAACATCCAGTTGCATCAAGGGTAACATGTAAGAGAAAAGTGTAACCTTTCCATTAAATAATACTTTAATAAATAAGATGGATATGGCAATGAAGACAAAAGAACATGAGAAAGAGTAGGTAGGGAAACTTTAGGAAGTCCGTGTGTGTGTGTGTATGTGGGTGGGTGGGTAAGAGTGAACTCAACGTTGAGTCTGTGTGTTTGCGTGTGTGTGAGTGCATGAGTATGAATAAGAGTTAGCTCTGCAATGAGGATGTGTGTGGGTAAGAATAAACTCAGCGTTGAGTGTGTGTGTGTGTGTGTGTGTGTGTGTATAAGCGAGCTCATCGTTGAGTGTGGTGTGTGTATCAGCGAGCTCAACATTGTGTGTGTGTGTGTGTGTGTGTGTGTGTGTGTGTGTAAAAGCAAGCTCATTGTTGAGTGTGTGTGTGGGGGTAAGAGCAAACTCAGCATTGAGAGTGTGTGTGTGTGGCTGTGTAGGTAAGAGTGAGTGTCGAGTGTTTAACAGTTGTGAATGGTGGATCATTTCCCATTGAAAAAAACAAACATCAATGAGAGCAGCTTGACTACAATTCCCTGTGAAGGACTGCAGTAAAGTGCTTCTTAACGCCCACCTCCCCTGCTCCCTATTTCCCTCTATGCCCCTCCCTCTACTTTTCTCTCTCTGTTTCTCCTCTCTCTCTCTTGCTCTTTCTCTCTGCTTCATACACATTTCAAGCAATCATTCAGACATATATAGGCTCAGACACTGACATGCAATCAGTGCATTTATATAACCTGGCTCATTCAATAGTAATGAAGATGTTATAGTGATGTTTCCCCCCTGGGGTAGAGAGAGATTCAGGTCCCCCTGGTCCTGAGTAATGGCTCTGCTACTGACTCTGGAAGACCTTTTACATTAGTGAGTGTGTTACTGTTCCTGTAATAACCTTTGCATTAGAGAGTGTGTTACTGTTCCTGTAATAACCTTTACAATAGTGTGTTACTGTTCCTGTAATAACCTTTTACATTAGCGAGTGTGTTACAGTTCCTGTAATAACCTTTACAATAGTGTGTTACTGTTCCAGTAATAACCTTTACATTAGTGAGTGTGTTACTGTTCCTGTAACAACCTTTACATTAGTGAGTGTCTTACAGTTCCTGTAACAACCTTTACATTAGTGAGTGTGTTACTAGTGCTGTAACAACATTTACATTAGTGAGTGTGTTACTGGTGCTATAACAACATTTACATTAGCCAGTGTGTTACTGTTCATGTAACAACCTTTACATTAGTGAGTGTGTTACTGTTCCTGTAACAACCTTTACATTAGTGAGTGTGTTACTGTTCCTGTAACAACCTTTAAATTAGTGAGTGTGTTACTGTTCCTGTAATAACCTTTACAATAGTGTGTTACTGTTCCTGTAATAACCTTTACAATAGTGTGTTACTGTTCCTGTAATAACCTTTACATTAGAGAGTGTGTTACTGTTCCTGTAATAATCTTTACATTAGAGAGTGTGTTACTGTTCCTGTAACAACTTTTACATTAGCGAGTGTGTTACTGTTCCTGTAACAACCTTTACATTAGTGAGTGTGTTACTGGTGCTGTAACAGCATTTACATTAGTGAGAGTGTTACTGGTGCTATAACAACATTTACATTAGCGAGTGTGTTACTGTTCCTGTAATAACCTTTACAATAGTGTGTTACTGTTCCTGTAATAACCTTTACATTAGATAGTGTGTTACTGTTCCTGTAATAACCTTTAAAATAGTGTGTTACTGTTCCTGTAATAACCTTTACAATAGTGTGTTACTGTTCCTGTAATAACCTTTACATTAGAGAGTGTGTTACTGTTCCTGTAATAATCTTTACATTAGAGAGTGTGTTACTGTTCCTGTAACAACCTTTACAATAGTGTGTTACTGTTCCTGTAATAACCTTTTACATTAGCGAGTGTGTTACAGTTCCTGTAATAACCTTTACAATAGTGTGTTACTGTTCCTGTAATAAC
The DNA here is from genome assembly GCA_029718625.1 of Synaphobranchus kaupii. Lineage (NCBI taxonomy): Eukaryota > Metazoa > Chordata > Actinopteri > Anguilliformes > Synaphobranchidae > Synaphobranchus > Synaphobranchus kaupii. Next base: position 43,727,977 of record CM056386.1, on the reverse strand, counting down.
CTTTACAATAGTGTGTTACTGTTCCTGTAATAACCTTTACATTAGAGAGTGTGTTACTGTTCCTGTAATAATCTTTACATTAGAGAGTGTGTTACTGTTCCTGTAACAACTTTTACATTAGCGAGTGTGTTACTGTTCCTGTAACAACCTTTACATTAGTGAGTGTGTTACTGGTGCTGTAACAGCATTTACATTAGTGAGAGTGTTACTGGTGCTATAACAACATTTACATTAGCGAGTGTGTTACTGTTCCTGTAATAACCTTTACAATAGTGTGTTACTGTTCCTGTAATAACATTTGCATTAGAGAGTGTGTTACTGTTCCTGTAATAACCTTTACAATAGTGTGTTACTGTTCCTGTAATAACCTTTACAATAGTGTGTTACCGTTCATGTAATAACCTTTACATTAGAGAGTGTGTTACTGTTCCTGTAATAATCTTTACATTAGAGAGTGTGTTACTGTTCCTGTAACAACCTTTACATTAGCGAGTGTGTTACTGTTCCTGTAACAACCTTTACAATAGTGTGTTACTGTTCCTGTAATAACCTTTACATTAGAGAGTGTGTTACTGTTCCTGTAATAACCTTTACAATAGTGTGTTACTGTTCCTGTAATAACCTTTACAATAGTGTGTTACTGTTCCTGTAATAACCTTTACATTAGAGAGTGTGTTACTGTTCCTGTAATAATCTTTACATTAGAAAGTGTGTTACTGTTCCTGTAACAACCTTTACATTAGTGAGTGTGTTACTGTTCCTGTAACAACCTTTACATTAGTGAGTGTGTAACTGGTGCTGTAACAAACTTTACATTAGCGAGTGTGTTACTGTTCCTGTAACAACCTTTACATTACTGAGTGTCTTACAGTTCCTGTAACAACCTTTACATTAGTGAGTGTGTTACTGGTGCTGTAACAATATTTACATTAGTGAGTGTGTTACTGGTGCTGTAACAGCATTTACATTAGTGAGAGTGTTACTGGTGCTATAATAACCTTTACAATAGTGTGTTACTGGTCCTGTAACAGCATTTACATTAGTGAGTGTGTTACTGTTCCTGTAACAAGCTTTACATTAGTGAGTGTGTTACTGTTCCTGTAATAACCTTTACATTAGAGAGTGTGTTACTGTTCCTGTAACAACTTTTACATTAGCGAGTGTGTTACTGTTCCTGTAACAACCTTTACATTAGTGAGTGTGTTACTGGTGCTGTAACAGCATTTACATTATTGAGAGTGTTACTGGTGCTATAACAACATTTACATTAGCGAGTGTGTTACTGTTCCTGTAACAACTTTTACATTAGCGAGTGTGTTACTGTTCCTGTAACAACCTTTACATTAGTGAGTGTGTTACTGGTGCTGTAACAACCTTTACATTAGTGAGTGTGTTACTGTTCCTGTAACAACCTTTACATTGCTGAGTGTCTTACAGTTCCTGTAACAACCTTTACATTAGTGAGTGTGTTACTGGTGCTGTAACAACATTTACATTAGTGAGTGTGTTACTGGTGCTGTAACAGCATTTACATTAGTGAGAGTGTTACTGGTGCTATAACAACATTTACATTAGCAAGTGTGGTACTGTTCCTGTAACAACCTTTACATTAGCGAGTGTGTTACTGTTCGTGTAACAACCTTTACATTAGTGAGTGTCTTACAGTTCCTGTAACAACCTTTACATTAGTGAGTGTGTTACTGGTGCTGTAACAACCTTTACATAAGTGAGTGTGTTACTGGTGCTGTAACAGCATTTACATTAGTGAGAGTGTTACTGGTGCTATAACAACCTTTACATTAGCGAGTGTGTTACTGTTCTTGTAACAACCTTTACATTAGTGAGTGTGTTACTGTTCCTGTAACAACCTTTACATTAGTGAGTGTCTTACAGTTCCTGTAACAACCTTTACATTAGTGAGTGTGTTACTGGTGCTGTAACAACATTTACATTAGTGAGTGTGTTACTGGTGCTATAACAACATTTAGATTAGCCAGTGTGTTACTGTTCCTGTAACAACCTTTACATTAGTGAGTGTGTTACTGTTCCTGTAACAACCTTTACATTAGTGAGTGTGTTACTGTTCCTGTAACAACCTTTACATTAGTGAGTGTGTTACTGTTCCTGTAATAACCTTTACAATAGTGTGTTACTGTTCCTGTAATAACCTTTACAATAGTGTGTTACTGTTCCTGTAATAACCTTTACATTAGAGAGTGTGTTACTGTTCCTGTAATAACCTTTACAATAGTGTGTTACTGTTCCTGTAATAACCTTTACATTAGAGAGTGTGTTACTGTTCCTGTAACAACCTTTACATTAGTGAGTGTGTTAGTGGTGCTGTAACAGCATTTACATTAGTGAGAGTGTTACTGGTGCTATAACAACATTTACATTAGCGAGTGTGTTACTGTTCCTGTAATAACCTTTACAATAGTGTGTTACTGTTCCTGTAATAACCTTTACACTAGATAGTGTGTTACTGTTCCTGTAATAACCTTTAAAATAGTGTGTTACTGTTCCTGTAATAACCTTTACAATAGTATGTTACTGTTCCTGTAATAACCTTTACATTAGAGAGTGTGTTACTGTTCCTGTAATAATCTTTACATTAGAGAGTGTGTTACTGTTCCTGTAACAACCTTTACATTAGCGAGTGTGTTACTGTTCCTGTAACAACCTTTACAATAGTGTGTTACTGTTCCTGTAATAACCTTTACATTAGAGAGTGTGTTACTGTTCCTGTAATAACCTTTACAATAGTGTGTTACTGTTCCTGTAATAACCTTTACAATAGTGTGTTACTGTTCCTGTAATAACCTTTACATTAGAGTGTGTTACTGTTCCTGTAATAATCTTTACATTAGAAAGTGTGTTACTGTTCCTGTAACAACCTTTACATTAGCGAGTGTGTTACTGTTCCTGTAACAACCTTTACATTAGTGAGTGTGTTACTGGTGCTGTATCAACCTTTACATTAGCGAGTGTGTTACTGTTCCTGTAACAACCTTTACATTACTGAGTGTCTTACAGTTCCTGTAACAACCTTTACATTAGTGAGTGTGTTACTGGTGCTGTAACAACATTTACATTAGTGAGTGTGTTACTGGTGCTGTAACAGCATTTACATTAGTGAGAGTGTTACTGGTGCTATAACAACCTTTACATTAGTGTTTTACTGGTCCTGTAACAGCATTTACATTAGGGAGTGTGTTACTGTACCTGTAACAACCTTTACATTAGTGAGTGTCTTACAGTTCCTGTAACAACCTTTACATTAGTGAGTGTGTTACCGGTGCTGTAACAACATTAACATTAGTGAGTGTGTTACTGGTGCTATAACAACATTTACATTAGCCAGTGTGTTACTGTTCCTGTAACAACCTTTACATTAGTGAGTGTGTTACTGTTCCTGTAACAACCTTTACATTAGTGAGTGTGTTACTGTTCCTGTAACAACCTTTACATTCGTGAGTATGTTACTGTTCCTGTAACAACCTTTACATTAGTGAGTATGTTACTGTTCCTGTAACAACCTTTACATTAGTGAGTGTGTTACAGTTCCTGTAACAACCTTTACATTAGTGAGTGTGTTACTTGTGCTGTAACAACATTTACATTAGTGAGTGTGTTACTGGTGCTATAACAACATTTACATTAGCGAGTGTGTTACTGTTCCTGTAAAAACCTTTACATTAGTGAGTGTGTTACTGGTGCTGTAACAACCTTTACATTAGTGAGTGTGTTACTGGTGCTATAACAACATTTACATTAGCGAGTGTGTTACTGTTCCTGTAGAAACCTTTGCATTAGTGAGTGTGTTACTGTTCCTGTAACAACCTTTACATTAGCAAGTGTGTTTCTGTTCATGTAAGAACCTTTACATTAGTGAGTGTGTTACTGTTCCTGTAATAACCTTTAAATTAATGAGTGTGTTACTGGTGCTATAACAACATTTACATTAGCGAGTTTGGTACTGTTCCTGTAACAATCTTTACATTAGCGAGTGTGTTACTGTTCCTGTAACAACCTTTAAATTAGTGAGTGTCTTACAGTTCCTGTAACAACCTTTAAATTAGTGAGTGTGTTACTGGTGCTGTAACAACCTTTACATAAGTGAGTGTGTTACTGGTGCTGTAACAGCATTTACATTAGTGAGAGTGTTACTGGTGCTATAACAACATTTACATTAGCGAGTGTGTTACTGTTCCTGTAGCAACCTTTACATTAGTGAGTGTGTTACTGTTCCTGTAACAACCTTTACATTAGTGAGTGTCTTACAGTTCCTGTAACAACCTTTACATTAGTGAGTGTGTTACTGGTGCTGTAATAACATTTACATTAGTGAGTGTGTTACTGGTGCTATAGCAACATTTACATTAGCGAGTGTGTTACAGTTCCTGTAACAACCTTTACATTAGTGAGTGTGTTACTGTTCCTGTAACAACCTTTACATTCGTGAGTATGTTACTGTTCCTGTAACAACCTTTACATTAGTGAGTGTGTTACAGTTCCTGTAACAACCTTTACATTAGTGAGTGTGTTACTGGTGCTGTAACAACATTTCCATTAGTGAGTGTGTTACTGGTGCTATAACAACATTTACATTAGTGAGTGTGTTACTGTTCCTGTAGAAACCTTTGCATTAGTGAGTGTGTTACTGTTCCTGTAACAACCTTTACATTAGCAAGTGTGTTTTTGTTCATGTAACAACCTTTACATTAGTGAGTGTGTTACTGTTCCTGTAATAACCTTTAAATTAGTGAGTGTGTTACTGTTCCTGAAACAACCTTTACATTAGTGAGTGTGTTACTGGTGCTGTAACAACCTTTACATTAGTGAGTGTGTTACTGGTGCTGTAACAACATTTCCATTAGTGAGTGTGTTACTGGTGCTATAACAACATTTACATTAGCGAGTGTGTTACTGTTCCTGTAGAAACCTTTGCATTAGTGAGTGTGTTACTGTTCCTGTAACAACCTTTACATTAGCAAGTGTGTTTTTGTTCATGTAACAACCTTTACATTAGTGAGTGTGTTACTGTTCCTGTAATAACCTTTAAATTAGTGAGTGTGTTACTGTTCCTGAAACAACCTTTACATTAGTGAGTGTGTTACTGGTGCTGTAACAACATTTACATTAGTGAATGTGTTACTGGTGCTGTAACAACCTTTACATTAGTAAATGTGTTACTGCTACTGTAACAACATTTATGTTAGTGTGTTACTGGTCCTGTAACATCATTTACATTAGTGAGTGTGTTACTGGTACTGTAACAACATTTACATTAGTGAGTGTGTTACTGGTCCTGTAACAGCATTTACATTAGTGAGTGTGTTACTGGTACTGTAACAACATTTACATTAGTGAGTGTGTTACTGGTCCTGTAACAGCATTTACATTAGTGAGTGTGTTACTGGTCCTGTAACAACATTTACATTAGTGAGTGTGGTACTGGTCCTCTAAGAATATTTACATTAGTGTGTTACTGGTCCTGTAACAGCGTTTACATTAGTGAGTGTGTTACTGGTCCTGGAACAGAGTTTACATGAGTGTGTTACTGGTGCTGCAACAACATTTACATTAGTGTGTTACTGGTCCTGTAACAGCGTTTACATTAGTGAGTGTGTTACTGGGACTGTAACAGCGATTACATAAGTGAGTGTCTTACTGGTCCTGTAACAACACTTACATTAGTGAGTGTGTTACTGGTCCTGTAACAGCGTTTACATTAGTGTGTTACTGGTACTGTAACAACATTTACATTAGTGAGTGTGTTACTGGTCCTGTAACAGCATTTACATTAGTGAGTGTGTTACTGGTCCTGTAACAGCATTCACATTAGTGAGTGTGTTACTGGTCCTGTAACAACATTTACATTAGTGAGTGTGTTACTGATCCTGTAACAACATTTACATTAGTGAGTGTGTTACTGGTCCTCTAACAATATTTACATTAGTGTGTTACTGGTCCTGTAACAGCGTTTACATTAGTGAGTGTGTTACTGGTGCTGTAACAACATTTACATTAGTGAGTGTGTTACTGGTCCTGGAACAGAGTTTACATGAGTGTGTTACTGGTGCTGCAACAACATTTACATTAGTGTGTTACTGGTCCTGTAACAGCGTTTACATTAGTGAGTGTGTTACTGGTACTGTAACAGCGATTACATAAGTGAGTGTCTTACTGGTCCTGTAACAACACTTACATTAGTGATTGTGTTACTAGTACTGTAACAGCGATTACATTAGTGAGTATGTTACTGGTACTGTAAGAACATTTATGTTAGTGTGTTACTGGTCCTGTAACAGCGTTTACATTAGTGAGTGTGTTACTGGTGCTGTAACAACCTTTACAATAGTGTGTGTGTTACTGGTCCAGTAACAACATTTACATTAGTGTGTTACTTGTCCTGTAACAAAGTTTCCATTAGTGAGTGTGTTATTGGTACTGTAACAGCATTTACATTAGTGAGTTTGTTGCTGTTCCTGTAACAACCTTTACATTAGTGAGTGTGTTACTGGTGCTGTAACAACAGTTATGTTAGTGTGTTACTGGTCCTGTAACATCATTTACATTAGTGAGTGTGTTACTGGTACTGTAACAACATTTACATTAGTGAGTGTGTTACTGGTCCTGTAACAGCATTTACATTAGTGAGTGTGTTACTGGTCCTGTAACAACATTTACATTAGTGAGTGTGTTATTGGTCCTCTAACAATATTTACATTAGTGTGTTACTGGTCCTGTAACAGCGTTTACATTAGTGAGTGTGTTACTGGTGCTGTAACAACATTTACATTAGTGAGTGTGTTACTGGTCCTGGAACAGAGTTTACATGAGTGTGTTACTGGTGCTGCAACAACATTTACATTAGTGTGTTACTGGTCCTGTAACAGCGTTTACATTAGTGAGTGTGTTACTGGTACTGTAACAGCGATTACATAAGTGAGTGTCTTACTGGTCCTGTAACAACACTTACATTAGTGAGTGTGTTACTGGTCCTGTAACAGCGTTTACATTAGTGTGTTACTGGTACTGTAACAACCTTTACATTAGTGATTGTGTTACTAGTACTGTAACAGCGATTACATTAGTGAGTATGTTACTGGTACAGTAACAACATTTATGTTAGTGTGTTACTGGTCCTGTAACAGCGTTTACATTAGTGAGTGTGTTACTGGTGCTGTAACAACCTTTACAACAGTGTGTGTGTTACTGGTCCAGTAACAACATTTACATTAGTGTGTTACTTGTCCTGTAACAAAGTTTCCATTAGTGAGTGTGTTATTGGTACTGTAACAGCATTTACATTAGTGAGTTTGTTGCTGTTCCTGTAACAACCTTTACATTAGTGAGTGTGTTACTGGTGCTGTAACAACAGTTATGTTAGTGTGTTACTGGTCCTGTAACATCATTTACATTAGTGAGTTTGTTACTGGTACTGTAACAACATTTACATTAGTGAGTGTGTTACTGGTCCTGTAACAAAGTTTACATTAGTGAGTGTGTTACTGGTACTGTAACAGCGTTTACATTCGTGGGTTTGTTGCTGTTCCTGTAACAACCTTTACATTAGTGTTTTACTGGTCCTGTAACAGCATTTACATTAGTGAGTGTGTTACTGGTCCTGTAACAACATTTACAATAGTGAGTGTGTTACTGGTCCAGTAACAACATTTACATTAGTGAGTGTGTTACTGGTACTGTAACATCATTTTCATTAGTGAGTGTGTTACTGGTACTGTAACAACCTTTACATTAGTAAGTGTCTTACTGCTACTGTAACAACAGTTATGTTAGTGTGTTACTGGTCCTGTAACATAATTTACATTAGTGAGTGTGTTACTGGTACTGTAACAACATTTACATTAGTGGGTTTGTTGCTGTTCCTGTAACAACCTTTACATTAGTGTTTTACTGGTCCTGTAACAGCATTTACATTAGTGAGTGTGTTACTGGTCCTGTAACAACATTTACAATAGTGAGTGTGTTACTGGTCCAGTAACAACATTTACATTAGTGAGTGTGTTACTGGTACTGTAACATCATTTTCATTAGTGAGTGTGTTACTGGTACTGTAACAACATTTACATTAGTGAGTGTGTTACTGGTCCTGTAACAAAGTTTACATGAGTGTGTTACTGGTGCTGCAACAACATTTATGTTAGTGTGTTACTGGTCCTGTAACAGCGTTTACATTAGTGAGTGTGTTACTGGTACTGTAACAGCATTTACATTAGTGAGTGTGTTACTGGTCCTGTAACAACATTTACAATAGTGAGTGTGTTACTGGTCCAGTAACAACATTTACATTAGTGAGTGTGTTACTGGTACTGTAACATCATTTTCATTAGTGAGTGTGTTACTGGTACTGTAACAACATTTACATTAGTGAGTGTGTTACTGGTCCTATAACAAAGTTTACATGAGTGTGTTACTGGTACAGTAACAACATTTATGTTAGTGTGTTACTGGTCCTGTAACAGCGTTTACATTAGTGAGTGTGTTACTGGTACTGTAACAGCGATTACATAAGTGAGTGTCTTACTGGTCCTGTAACAACACTTACATTAGTGAGTGTGTTACTGGTCCTGTAACAGTGTTTACATTAGTGTGTTACTGGTACTGTAACAACCTTTACATTAGTGATTGTGTTACTAGTACTATAACAGCGATTACATTAGTGAGTATGTTACTGGTACTGTAACAACATTTATGTTAGTGTGTTACTGGTCCTGTAACAGCGTTTACATTAGTGAGTGTGTTACTGGTGCTGTAACAACCTTTACAATAGTGAGTGTGTTACTGGTCCAGTAACAACATTTACATTAGTGTGTTACTGGTCCTGTAACAAAGTTTCCATTAGTGAGTGTGTTATTGGTACTGTAACAGCATTTACATTAGTGAGTTTGTTGCTGTTCCTGTAACAACCTTTACATTAGCGAGTGTGTTACTGTTCCTGTAGAAACCTTTGCATTAGTGAGTGTGTTACTGTTCCTGTAACAACCTTTACATTAGCAAATGTGTTTCTGTTCATGTAACAACCCTTACATTAGTGAGTGTGTTACTGTTCCTGTAATAACCTTTAAATTAGTGAGTGTGTTACTGTTCCTGAAACAACCTTTACATTCGTGAGTGTGTGACTGTTCCTGTAACAACCTTTACATTAGCAAGTGTGTTTCTCTTCCTGTAACAACTGTTACATTAGTGAGTGTGTTACTGTTCCTGTAATAACCTTTAAATTAATGTGTTACTGGTGCCGTAACAACATTTATATTAGTGAGTGTGTTACTGGTCCTGTAACAGCTTTTACAGTCGTGAGTGTTTTACTGGTGCTGTAAGAACATTTACATTAGTGAGTGTGTTACTGGTGCTGTAACAACATTTACATTAGTGAATGTGTTACTGTTCCTGTAATAACCTTTAAATTAGTGTGTTACTGGCACTGTAACAACCTTTACATTAGTGAATGTGTTACTGTTCCTGTAATAACCTTTAAATTAGTGTGTTACTGGCACTGTAACAACCTTTACATTAGTGAGTGTGTTACTGGTGCTGTAACAACATTTACATTAGTGAGTGTGTTACTGGTCCTGGAACAGAGTTTACATGAGTGTGTTACTGGTGCTGTAACAACATTTACATTAGTGTGTTACTGGTCCTGTAACAGCGTTTATATTAGTGAGTGTGTTACTGGTACTGTAACAGCGATTACATAAGTGAGTGTCTTACTGGTCCTGTAACAACATTTACATTAGTGAGTGTGTTACTGGTCCTGTAACAGCGTTTACATTAGTGTATTACTGGTGCTGTAACAATCTTTACATTAGTGATTGTGTTACTAGTACTGTAACAGCGATTACCTTAGTGAGTATTTTACTGGTACTGTAACAACATTTATGTTAGTGTGTTACTGGTCCTGTAACAGCATTTACATTAGTGAGTGTGTTACTGGTGCTGTAACAACATTTACATTAGTGTGTTACTGGTCCTGTAACAAAGTTTACATTAGTGAGTGTGTTATTGGTACTGTAACAGCATTTACATTAGTGAGTTTGTTGCTGTTCCTGTAACAACCTTTACATTAGTGAGTGTGTTACTGGTGCTGTAACAGCATTTACATTAGTGAATGTGTTACTGGTGCTGAACAACCTTTACATTAGTAAATGTGTTACTGCTACTGTAACAACATTTATGTTAGTGTGTTACTGGTCCTGTTACATCATTTACATTAGTGAGTGTGTTACTGGTACTGTAACAACATTTACATTAGTGAGTGTGTTACTGGTCCTGTAACAAAGTTTACATTAGTGAGTGTGTTACTGGTACTGTAACAGCGTTTACATTAGTGAGTTTGTTGCTGTTCCTGTAACAACCTTTAGTGTTTTACTGGTCCTGTAACAGCATTTACATTAGTGAGTGTGTTACTGGTCCTGTAACAACATTTACATTAGTGAGTGTGTTACTGGTCCTGTAACAATATTTACATTAGTGTGTTACTGGTCCTGTAACAGCGTTTACATTAGTGAGTGTGTTACTGGTGCTGTAACAACATTTACATTAGTGAGTGTGTTACTGGTCCTGGAACAGAGTTTACATGAGTGTGTTACTGGTGCTGCAACAACATTTACATTAGTGTGTTACTGGTCCTGTAACAGCGTTTACATTAGTGAGTGTGTTACTGGTACAGTAACAGCGATTACATAAGTGAGTGTCTTACTGGTCCTGTAACAACACTTACATTAGTGAGTGTGTTACTGGTCCTGTAACAGCGTTTACATTAGTGTGTTACTGGTACTGTAACAACCTTTACATTAGTGATTGTGTTACTAGTACTGTAACAGCAATTACATTAGTGAGTATGTTACTGGTACTGTAACAACATTTATGTTAGTGTGTTACTGGTCCTGTAACAGCGTTTACATTAGTGAGTGTGTTACTGGTGCTGTAACAACCTTTACAATAGTGAGTGTGTTACTGGTCCAGTAACAACATTTACATTAGTGTGTTACTGGTCCTGTAACAAAGTTTCCATTAGTGAGTGTGTTATTGGTACTGTAAAAGCATTTACATTAGTGAGTTTGTTGCTGTTCCTGTAACAACCTTTACATTAGTGAGTGTGTTACTGGTGCTGTAACAGCATTTACATTAGTGAATGTGTTACTGGTGCTGTAACAACCTTTACATTAGTAAGTGTCTTACTGCTACTGTAACAACAGTTATGTTAGTGTGTTACTGGTCCTGTAACATCATTTACATTAGTGAGTGTGTTACTGGTACTGTAACAACATTTACATTAGTGAGTGTGTTACTGGTCCTGTAACAAAGTTTACACTAGTGAGTGTGTTACTGGTACTGTAACAGCGTTTACATTAGTGGGTTTGTTGCTGTTCCTGTAACAACCTTTACATTAGTGTTTACTGGTCCTGTAACAGCATTTACATTAGTGAGTGTGTTACTGGTCCTGTAACAACATTTACAATAGTGAGTGTGTTACTGGTCCAGTAACAACATTTACATTAGTGAGTGTGTTACTGGTACTGTAACATCATTTTCATTAGTGAGTGTGTTACTGGTACTGTAACAACATTTACATTAGTGAGTGTGTTACTGGTCCTGTAACAAAGTTTACATTAGTGAGTGTGTTATTGGTACTGTAACAGCATTTACATTAGTGAGTTTGTTGGTGTTCCTGTAACAAACTTTACATTAGTGAGTGTGTTACTGGTGCCGTAACAGCATTTACATTAGTGAATGTGTTACTGGTGCTGTAACAACCTTTACATTAGTAAGTGTCTTACTGCTACTGTAACAACAGTTATGTTAGTGTGTTACTGGTCCTGTAACATAATTTACATTAGTGAGTGTGTTACTGGTACTGTAACAACATTTACATTAGTGAGTGTTTTACTGGTACTGTAACAGCATTTACATTAGTGAGTGTGTTACTGGTCCTGTAACAATATTTACATTAGTGTGTTACTGGTCCTCTACCAGCATTTACATTAGTGAGTGTGTTACTGGTGCTGTAACAACATTTACATTAGTGAGTGTGTTACTGGTACTGTAACAGCGTTTACATTAGTGAATTTGTTTCTGTTCCTGTAACAACCTTTACATTAGTGTTTTACTGGTCCTATAACAGCGTTTACATTAGTGAGTGTGTTACTGGTGCTGGCTGTATCAACCTTTACATTATTGAGTGTGTTACTGGTACTGTAACAACATTTACATTAGAGAGTGTGTTACTGGTTTAGTGACAGCGTTTACATTGTGAGTGTGTTACTGATCCTGGAACAGAGTTTACATTAGTGAGTGTGTTACTGGTGCTGTAACAACATTTACATTAGTGTGTTACTGGTCCTGTAACAACCTTTACATTAGTGATTGTGTTACTAGTACTATAACAGCGATTACATTAGTGAGTATGTTACTGGTACTGTAACAACATTTATGTTAGTGTGTTACTGGTCCTGTAACAGCGTTTACATTATTGAGTGTGTTACTGGTACTGTAACAACCTTTACAATAGTGAGTGTGTTACTGGTCCAGTAACAACATTTACATTAGTGTGTTACTGGTCCTGTAACAAAGTTTCCATTAGTGAGTGTGTTATTGGTACTGTAACAGCATTTACATTAGTGAGTTTGTTGCTGTTCCTGTAACAACCTTTACATTAGCGAGTGTGTTACTGTTCCTGTAGAAACCTTTGCATTAGTGAGTGTGTTACTGTTCCTGTAACAACCTTTACATTAGCAAATGTGTTTCTGTTCATGTAACAACCCTTACATTAGTGAGTGTGTTACTGTTCCTGTAATAACCTTTAAATTAGTGAGTGTTACTGTTCCTGAAACAACCTTTACATTCGTGAGTGTGTGACTGTTCCTGTAACAACCTTTACATTAGCAAGTGTGTTTCTCTTCCTGTAACAACTGTTACATTAGTGAGTGTGTTACTGTTCCTGTAATAACCTTTAAATTAATGTGTTACTGGTGCCGTAACAACATTTATATTAGTGAGTGTGTTACTGGTCCTGTAACAGCTTTTACAGTCGTGAGTGTGTTACTGGTGCTGTAAGAACATTTACATTAGTGAGTGTGTTACTGGTGCTGTAACAACATTTACATTAGTGAATGTGTTACTGTTCCTGTAATAACCTTTAAATTAGTGTGTTACTGGCACTGTAACAACCTTTACATTAGTGAATGTGTTACTGTTCCTGTAATAACCTTTAAATTAGTGTGTTACTGGCACTGTAACAACCTTTACATTAGTGAGTGTGTTACTGGTGCTGTAACAACATTTACATTAGTGAGTGTGTTACTGGTCCTGGAACAGAGTTTACATGAGTGTGTTACTGGTGCTGTAACAACATTTACATTAGTGTGTTACTGGTCCTGTAACAGCGTTTATATTAGTGAGTGTGTTACTGGTACTGTAACAGCGATTACATAAGTGAGTGTCTTACTGGTCCTGTAACAACATTTACATTAGTGAGTGTGTTACTGGTCCTGTAACAGCGTTTACATTAGTGTATTACTGGTGCTGTAACAATCTTTACATTAGTGATTGTGTTACTAGTACTGTAACAGCGATTACCTTAGTGAGTATTTTACTGGTACTGTAACAACATTTATGTTAGTGTGTTACTGGTCCTGTAACAGCATTTACATTAGTGAGTGTGTTACTGGTGCTGTAACAACATTTACATTAGTGTGTTACTGGTCCTGTAACAAAGTTTACATTAGTGAGTGTGTTATTGGTACTGTAACAGCATTTACATTAGTGAGTTTGTTGCTGTTCCTGTAACAACCTTTACATTAGTGAGTGTGTTACTGGTGCTGTAACAGCATTTACATTAGTGAATGTGTTACTGGTGCTGAACAACCTTTACATTAGTAAATGTGTTACTGCTACTGTAACAACATTTATGTTAGTGTGTTACTGGTCCTGTTACATCATTTACATTAGTGAGTGTGTTACTGGTACTGTAACAACATTTACATTAGTGAGTGTGTTACTGGTCCTGTAACAAAGTTTACATTAGTGAGTGTGTTACTGGTACTGTAACAGCGTTTACATTAGTGAGTTTGTTGCTGTTCCTGTAACAACCTTTAGTGTTTTACTGGTCCTGTAACAGCATTTACATTAGTGAGTGTGTTACTGGTCCTGTAACAACATTTACATTAGTGAGTGTGTTACTGGTCCTGTAACAATATTTACATTAGTGTGTTACTGGTCCTGTAACAGCGTTTACATTAGTGAGTGTGTTACTGGTGCTGTAACAACATTTACATTAGTGAGTGTGTTACTGGTCCTGGAACAGAGTTTACATGAGTGTGTTACTGGTGCTGCAACAACATTTACATTAGTGTGTTACTGGTCCTGTAACAGCGTTTACATTAGTGAGTGTGTTACTGGTACAGTAACAGCGATTACATAAGTGAGTGTCTTACTGGTCCTGTAACAACACTTACATTAGTGAGTGTGTTACTGGTCCTGTAACAGCGTTTACATTAGTGTGTTACTGGTACTGTAACAACCTTTACATTAGTGATTGTGTTACTAGTACTGTAACAGCAATTACATTAGTGAGTATGTTACTGGTACTGTAACAACATTTATGTTAGTGTGTTACTGGCCTGTAACAGCGTTTACATTAGTGAGTGTGTTACTGGTGCTGTAACAACCTTTACAATAGTGAGTGTGTTACTGGTCCAGTAACAACATTTACATTAGTGTGTTACTGGTCCTGTAACAAAGTTTCCATTAGTGAGTGTGTTATTGGTACTGTAAAAGCATTTACATTAGTGAGTTTGTTGCTGTTCCTGTAACAACCTTTACATTAGTGAGTGTGTTACTGGTGCTGTAACAGCATTTACATTAGTGAATGTGTTACTGGTGCTGTAACAACCTTTACATTAGTAAGTGTCTTACTGCTACTGTAACAACAGTTATGTTAGTGTGTTACTGGTCCTGTAACATCATTTACATTAGTGAGTGTGTTACTGGTACTGTAACAACATTTACATTAGTGAGTGTGTTACTGGTCCTGTAACAAAGTTTACACTAGTGAGTGTGTTACTGGTACTGTAACAGCGTTTACATTAGTGGGTTTGTTGCTGTTCCTGTAACAACCTTTACATTAGTGTTTACTGGTCCTGTAACAGCATTTACATTAGTGAGTGTGTTACTGGTCCTGTAACAACATTTACAATAGTGAGTGTGTTACTGGTCCAGTAACAACATTTACATTAGTGAGTGTGTTACTGGTACTGTAACATCATTTTCATTAGTGAGTGTGTTACTGGTACTGTAACAACATTTACATTAGTGAGTGTGTTACTGGTCCTGTAACAAAGTTTACATTAGTGAGTGTGTTATTGGTACTGTAACAGCATTTACATTAGTGAGTTTGTTGGTGTTCCTGTAACAAACTTTACATTAGTGAGTGTGTTACTGGTGCCGTAACAGCATTTACATTAGTGAATGTGTTACTGGTGCTGTAACAACCTTTACATTAGTAAGTGTCTTACTGCTACTGTAACAACAGTTATGTTAGTGTGTTACTGGTCCTGTAACATAATTTACATTAGTGAGTGTGTTACTGGTACTGTAACAACATTTACATTAGTGAGTGTTTTACTGGTACTGTAACAGCATTTACATTAGTGAGTGTGTTACTGGTCCTGTAACAATATTTACATTAGTGTGTTACTGGTCCTCTACCAGCATTTACATTAGTGAGTGTGTTACTGGTGCTGTAACAACATTTACATTAGTGAGTGTGTTACTGGTACTGTAACAGCGTTTACATTAGTGAATTTGTTTCTGTTCCTGTAACAACCTTTACATTAGTGTTTTACTGGTCCTATAACAGCGTTTACATTAGTGAGTGTGTTACTGGTGCTGGCTGTATCAACCTTTACATTATTGAGTGTGTTACTGGTACTGTAACAACATTTACATTAGAGAGTGTGTTACTGGTTTAGTGACAGCGTTTACATTGTGAGTGTGTTACTGATCCTGGAACAGAGTTTACATTAGTGAGTGTGTTACTGGTGCTGTAACAACATTTACATTAGTGTGTTACTGGTCCTGTAACAGCGTTTACATTAGTGAGTGTGTTACTGGTACTGTAACAGCGATTACATAAGTGAGTGTCTTACTGGTCCTGTAACAACATTTATATGAGTGAGTGTGTTACTGGTCCTGTAACAGCGTTTACATTATTGAGTGTGTTACTGGTACTGTAACAACCTTTACATTAGTGATTGTGTTACTATTACTGTAACAGCGATTACATTAGTGAGTATGTTACTGGTACTGTAACAACCTTTACATTAGTGAGTGTGTTACTGGTGCTGTAACAGCATTTACATTAGTGAGTGTGTTACTGGTGCTGTAACAACCTTTACATTAGTGAGTGTGTTACTGCTACTGTAACAACATTTATGTTAGTGTGTTACTGATCCTGTAACATCATTTACATTAGTGAGTGTGTTACTGGTCCTGTAACAAAGTTCACATTAGTGAGTGTGTTACTGGTACTGTAACAGTGTTTACATTAGTGAGTTTGTTGCTGTTCCTGTAACAACCTTTACATTAGTGTTTTACTGGTCCTGTAACAGCATTTACATTACTGCGTGTGTTACTGCTACTGTAACAACATTTACATTAGTGAGTTTGTTACTGGTCCTATAACATTTACATTAGTGAGTGTGTTACTGGTCCTGTAACAACATTTACATTAGTGTGTTACTGGTCCTGTAACAGCGTTTACATTAGTGAGTGTGTTACTGATGCTGTAACAACATTTACATTAGTGAGTGTGTTACTGGTACTGTAACAGCATTTACATTAGTGAATTTGTTTCTGTTCCTGTAACAACCTTTACATTAGTGTTTTACTGGTCCTGTAACAGCGTTTACATTAGTGACTGTGTTAATGGTGCTGGCTGTAACAACCTTTACATTAGTGAGTGTGTTACTGGTACTGTAACAACATTTACATTAGTGAGTGTGTTACTGGTGCTGTAACAACATTTACATTAGTGAGTGTGTTACTGGTCCTGGAACAGAGTTTACATGAGTGTGTTACTGGTGCTGCAACAACATTTACATTAGTGTGTTACTGGTCCTGTAACAGCGTTTACATTAGTGAGTGTGTTACTGGTACGGTAACAGCGATTACATAAGTGAGTGTCTTACTGGTCCTGTAACAACACTTACATTAGTGAGTGTGTTACTGGTCCTGTAACAGCGTTTACATTAGTGTGTTACTGGTACTGTAACAACCTTTACATTAGTGATTGTGTTACTAGTACTGTAACAGCGATTACATTAGTGAGTATGTTACTGGTACTGTAACAACATTTATGTTAGTGTGTTACTGGTCCTGTAACAGCGTTTACATTAGTGAGTGTGTTACTGGTGCTGTAACAACATTTACAATAGTGAGTGTGTTACTGGTCCAGTAACAACATTTACATTAGTGTGTTACTGGTCCTGTAACAAAGTTTCCATTAGTGAGTGTGTTATTGGTACTGTAACAGCATTTACATTAGTGAGTTTGTTGGTGTTCCTGTAACAGCCTTTACATTATTGAGTGTGTTACTGGTGCTGTAACAGCATTTACATTAGTGAATGTGTTACTGGTGCTGTAACAACCTTTACATTAGTAAGTGTCTTACTGCTACTGTAACAACAGTTATGTTAGTGTGTTACTGGTCCGGTAACATAATTTACATTAGTGAGTGTGTTACTGGTACTGTAACAACATTTACATTAGTGAGTGTTTTACTGGTACTGTAACAGCATTTACATTAGTGAGTGTGTTACTGGTCCTGTAACAATATTTACATTAGTGTGTTACTGGTCCTCTACCAGCGTTTACATTAGTGAGTGTGTTACTGGTGCTGTAACAACATTTGCATTAGTGAGTGTGTTACTGGTACTGTAACAGCGTTTACATTAGTGAATTTGTTTCTGTTCCTGTAACAACCTTTACATTAGTGTTTTACTGGTCCTGTAACAGCGTTTACATTAGTGAGTGTGTTACTGGTGCTGGCTGTATCAACCTTTACATTAGTGAGTGTGTTACTGGTACTGTAACAACATTTACATTAGAGAGTGTGTTACTGGTTTAGTGACAGCGTTTACATTATGAGTGTGTTACTGGTCCTGGAACAGAGTTTACATGAGTGTGTTACTGGTGCTGTAACAACATTTACATTAGTGTGTTACTGGTCCTGTAACAGCGTTTACATTAGTGAGTGTCTTACTGGTCCTGTAACAACACTTACATTAGTGAGTGTGTTACTGGTCCTGTAACAGCGTTTACATTAGTGTGTTACTGGTACTGTAACAACCTTTACATTAGTGATTGTGTTACTAGTACTGTAACAGCGATTACATTAGTGAGTATATTACTGGTACTGTAACAACATTTATGTTAGTGTGTTACTGGTCCTGTAACAGCGTTTACATTAGTGAGTGTGTTACTGGTACTGTAACAACATTTATATGAGTGAGTGTGTTACTGGTCCTGTAACAGCGTTTACATTATTGAGTGTGTTACTGGTACTGTAACAACCTTTACATTAGTGATTGTGTTACTATTACTGTAACAGCGATTACATTAGTATGTTACTGGTACTGCAACAACCTTTACATTAGTGAGTGTGTTACTGGTGCTGTAACAGCATTTACATTAGTGAGTGTGTTACTGGTGCTGTAACAACCTTTACATTAGTGAGTGTGTTACTGCTACTGTAACAACATTTATGTTAGTGTGTTACTGATCCTGTAACATCATTTACATTAGTGAGTGTGTTACTGGTCCTGTAACAAAGTTTACATTAGTGAGTGTGTTACTGGTACTGTAACAGTGTTTACATTAGTGAGTTTGTTGCTGTTCCTGTAACAACCTTTACATTAGTGTTTTACTGGTCCTGTAACAGCATTTACATTACTGAGTGTGTTACTGCTACTGTAACAACATTTACATTAGTGAGTTTGTTACTGGTCCTATAACAACATTTACATTAGTGAGTGTGTTACTGGTCCTGTAACAACATTTACATTAGTGTGTTACTGGTCCTGTAACAGCGTTTACATTAGTGAGTGTGTTACTGATGCTGTAACAACATTTACATTAGTGAGTGTGTTACTGGTACTGTAACAGCATTTACATTAGTGAATTTGTTTCTGTTCCTGTAACAACCTTTACATTAGTGTTTTACTTGTCCTGTAACAGCGTTTACATTAGTGACTGTGTTAATGGTGCTGGCTGTAACAACCTTTACATTAGTGAGTGTGTTACTGGTACTGTAACAACATTTACATTAGTGAGTGTGTTATTGGTCCTGTGACAGCGTTTATATTATGAGTGTGTCACTGGTACTGTAACAACATTTATATTAGTGAGTTTGTTGCTGTTCCTGTAACAACCTTTAGTGTGTTACTACTGTATCATATTTAAAACTATCACCTGTGCCAGGGTCATTATTTGTCTGCGTGGTGTAACTAGACTGGACTGAACTGGGATTGCTGATGTGGATGCAGATCAGTGACGTAGATGTCTTCTGATCCCTCAGTATAGCACTAATTCATACCAGAGGTGCATCTCTTGCAAAAGAGATTTAAGCAGGGCTGCTATGTGCTCAGATATAAACCCTCACAGCTCCGGGCCCAATGACTTCCTGTTAAATCTCTCCTCTTCCCATTACTGCTCAGGATCTGTCCACTCTTTCTCTACTGGATGTATTTTGTGTTTTTAGCAGTGTTAGCCTGAGATAACTGAATAACCAATACCCTAAGAGACAGAGAGAAGGGGAAATGCGCCAGGAGATAACAGAGCAAACTGTCCTTCTGACACAGAAAAAATAACATGGGCATGGAATATTCTTTTCTCATCCTTATGTGCACCCTCTCTGCATTCAAACCTTGTAAACTCGTTGCATTTAAACCCCAGAGCAGGACCGTGAATGAAACTATGACGTGCGAACTGGAGGCGGGATCAGAGACAAGGGCACGGAGGCAGCCCTTGGGAATTGGTGATAAAAGCCGAGGGAAAGATAGAGGAAGAGAGCAGAAGCAACGGAATGAGGGAAATTAGCACAGAACAGGAAAACAGGGGGATGAGCGGCCAGGGATTTGAATGGGATTGAGGAATTCTCATGGGAACGGGACCTGAAATAGCACAATGAATGGAGGCACAACTCAGAATAGGACTGGAAAATAGGACAGGAGTCAGGAATACAGAGTGTGTGAGGAGGATCACTGGAGGAGAGGGCAGAATGGGAATCTTATAAGGAGGAGGGTTCGAATGTAGGAAAAATCCAAAAAGTTACATGGGACATTTAATGCACACAGGGACATTTAATGCATACAAGGCCATTTAATGCACACAGGGACATTTATTGGACACAGGGACATTTAATGCATACAAGGACATTTAATCCACACAGGGACACTTAATGCATACAAGCACATTTAATTCATATGGGGACATATAATGCATACAGGAACATTAATGCACACTGGACATATAATGCACACAGGGACATTTAGGGGTCAATTTCCAAAGACCCCAAATAAGGGATGTTATTTTGCATGCACAGTCAAAGTATTTGCATCTGTTATCATTTCACACTTTGCACGTGATCAACTAAGAGTCATTATGTAAATTATTCCAGTCATAAACAGTCATATTTAAATGGGAGATTTTCCATTTTTGGAATGGTTACTCTGTAAAAAGATATCTTGTAAGAAAATGGTGAAGACTGGCAGCAATATTGCCAGTGAAAAAGCATTTAAAGAATGGGGGGGATTTTGTTTGCTTACATTTTTTATGGTATTTTTTTTACAGTGGCTACTGTAACACTGAACAAGCTGGCGGTTGACTACGGAATGTTTCACTGGATGTCTCTTAGTTTCTGCCAGGAGTTACAGATGTTTGTCAAGAATAAAATGATCCTAACTATAATGCGAATTAGCACTACTCGTGCAGTTAATGTCACAAAATGTTAATGTCATTTTCATCTCATCATGGGTTTTATTTTCATAAAGTTTTTATTTGCTTTGTTATTCACCGTTTGTTATAATAGATGTTGTATTGCTTGTTCGATTCAAATACAAGTTACTCTTGTATTCTGTAACACGATTAGCTTCATGATTAAAAATACATTTATTCTTACTGTTCATGATGTATGTATCCACAAATTCTCTTTTTTGTGTATTTTGAGCGTCAGCTAGAATGGACCAGTTAAATAGCCCACATTGTTACTCAATCATTCAGAATGTTCAGTTATGGATATTCCAAACACCCGTATGTGTCTTTCTACAATGACAGCCGTCATATTATTGATTGTGTCTTTTAATACCTGCTTTCCATTTGTACTATAATGCATGTGCAAATACCTTTCCGAAACTTGCTTTCGGGCTTAGTAAATCATTTTACACGTGCTAAAGTAATCTATTTGCATGATCTCCTCCCACTATTTTTCAAAATAACATAGGGATGCCACATTTTGCATATTCATTCAGGCTAACCTGTAAAAATGAAAAATCCATGTATCTTTCAACTTTAACATATGCAGTCCTCTTTTCGCCTTGTTAGTTGATCATCTTGGACGATTTTTTGTGGGTGGTAACAGTTTTACACGTGATTTTGTACACGCAAACCTTTATAAATGGACCCCTTAATGCATACAGGGACATTTAATGCCTACAGGGACATTAATACATACAGGCACATTTAATGCATACGGGACATGTAATGCACACAGGGAAATGAAAGGGTGAGTGTGTAGTGAATTAAAGAATTAACAGGATAGTATCTCTCCCCCCAAGCTCATGAGTCAGAGGAAGAAGAAGGGTGTGAGTCCTGTGTTTTGCTTACGTCCAACCATCCTCATCCTCTCCTTGGTCTAATGAATAATGAAGACTTTGGCAAATAGAAGGGTTATATATTTCTCAGTCTTTTTCCACTCTCCTGAATGCTGTGGTTGTTGCTGCCACTGCTGTGTCTGCAGCTGGCTTCCTGCTGTCTCAGAGCTGCCAGCGCTGACTGGCTCTCTTGCTCTCACTCCTCATTTTCTCTCTCAGTAAAATGGCTTTCCTGCCCTCTCTGTACGGCGGTACGCTAAAGCGCTGCTGCTCTGCTTATGCTAACTGTGCCGTTTTAATGAGCTGCACTCTGACCCGTTACGCTTTCTGTTTGCTGCAAACACTAGCCCTACACACACACGCACACACACACGTTAGTTTTTAGGTGAAACCGAGAAAGAGCGGGGTTTGTGGTTTTATTTTCTGCTTAGCATTCGATCCAGTCACTACAGCACACCATGAGAGTTTGTCCTTGCAGTCCCTCTCTTTCAGTCTCTCCCTCTCCCTCTCTCCCTTACATTGTCTGAAAGCTAGTTTGGCAAAGCTGTTCTATTAGCTGTGAAGATAGAGTACCTCTCTCCCTTTGTCCTTAATCCAAGAGAGGTCCACTTTAAAAAATATATTAAAATGCCTTGTAAGAGGAATTGGAAAGTCATGAACACGCAGCACAGATTTCCCCTTTTGACAGGGCGTTAAAGATACAGACATCCCCAGAATCTCCAAAGTCAGTCCTAGGGCTGGAAAGACAAACTGAAGCCAACTGCGTATCCGCCTGGAGATTAAAAGCAAAGTCACCCCCAGCGTATCCCCCATTCCCGACTGGTGGTCTAGTGGTTTAGAAGGGACAGTTCTCACTGGTTAGCGAGTAAGGCATTTGGTGCAGTTTAATAAACGTATGGGGGAGTATAAAGAACAGCCCCCTTTCCATGCTGTCCATCACAGGGCTCCTCCCCCCCTCTCCAGGGCTCTGCTGCAGTTGTCTACACATGAATGCCTACGGGAATCTCTCCCATTGTGTCCTACACTGTCCGGGACTGGGGGAGGGGGGTGGTTTGGGGGGACAACTCCAATGGGACTTGGAAAAAAAGCTGCTCTTCTCCACCTTTATCTTTTCACAGTATTCCCCAGGCTCACACATACGTGCACACACACACACACATGCACACACGCACAAATATGCACATGCACACATACACACACATACGCACACACACACACACACACACACACACACACACACACACACACATACTCACGTGAACATAAATGCACAGGACACATGCACACGCACACACAGAAGGTAGCTTGTTAATAAGTGACCGGGCCTTTCTGAGGCGGCGTGTCAGAGACCCACTGTATAGGTGTGTTCATGCGCTTGGCCGAAATGCTATCCTGCCCATTAGTGGCACCGCCTCCTCACTCGGGACGTCCGAGGCAGGGGAGCCATCCCTCTCTGACGCCACTGCGGCATTCCAGGGGGACGGGTGGAGATTAACATCGTGCCCCCAGATCCGTAACCAAAATAACCGAGGCACAACATGCTGCGGTGCACGGCGGTACTGGCAGAGCGTTTGGGTTTGCGCATGTGTGCGTGCATGTGTACGTGTGGTGTGTGTGCGGGTGTGTGCGTGTGAGCATGTGTGTGTGTGTGTGTGTGTATGTGCATGTGTCTGTGTGTGTGTGTGTGTGTGCGCTCACAGCCACCACATGCAACAAAAGATCCCTCAGGTCAGGCTATTGAGCATGTCTAATTCACACAGATCACGTCCTCTCAAGCACATGCGAACACAGACGGCTCTCACACATGCACACGCTTGATACGCACGGCCAGAGATGTCAGTAAACGTGCACTGATCCAGAAAACACAGCACCACCCAGACACTGTCACTTACAGGTAATTGATATGGCCTTCCTGAGGTAAAACTAAGGGTTCACCAGTCACACATCCGGACTGCACACATCCTACACGACAGCACAGCATAGCATCATATACCCATGAACTTGGTTCCACTCCACGAGCAACCAATATACTGGGAATTCAATTCCATACAGATGCTTGTGTCAATATTTGGTACCAGTGTTTTTGTGCGAAACCTTTGCTCTATCAAGAAATTTCCTGGAGAAAGTTCTCCTGAGCAAGAAGTTCTTGCTGTTTTAAGACGTTGTACTGGTGCAGCAATGTGGTCTGCAAGGCCAATGCCGTGTAACATGGACACACTGTCATCAACGACATGCAGACAAACCAATAGACTTGAGTCTAGGATAATGAAATGCCCAATGAGAGAAGTGATCAGTGCTCTTATGCTGCACAGTGACACTCTGATGAGAGAGACGGGGAAAAGACGAGCTTGATTTTATTCCAAATGCGACACTTAATTCTCTCTCCTCCTCATCTTCCATTCATTCTAGTGCAGACATTGGGCAGTCTCTCAGTCTCACACATCTCTCTCACTCTCTCTGTCTCTATCACTATTTCTCTCTCTCCCATCTCTCTCTTTTTTCAAATTTAATTATTTTTAAATACATTTATTTTGAACTCTCTCCCATCCCCCCTCTCTCTCCCTCTCTCTGATTCTTCTGTAAAATTAAAGTTGCTTTATTGGCATGAAATACAAATGTAATTACCAAAGCATACATCCATCAATGAACTAAATCGTAATAAAATAAAATAATAATAATGACTGCAAATATAACAGAATATAACAATAACAAGAACAATAAAAAATCAATAAGTATGAACATTTTTACATGTTTTGTGTGTATGGTAAGTTTGGTGTGGGTGGTCACTCACGTTATGACAGGCTGCAATCTTAATACAATTGCACATTTTTCTTCCTTTGATAGGGAAATGAAATTATTTCTAATTAGGGATAATTTGTGGAAATATATTTTTCTAATTTGTAAATATTTTGTGCAAGTAAGGTGGGAAGTGCATCTTTGTCTCCACCTATCATGTCTTACTGCAACCACATATTCACTCTTCTTTTGGTAAACATAAGTTTTTTTATCTGCTGTCTCTGCTTTGTATCTCAGACAGAGAAGAGATATACTCTCTGTGTATACTCTCTGTTTAGTGCCCAGTAACAATTCAAGTTCATTTTGGGATCGTGTTTCTTTGTGCAGTGGTGCAGATGAGAGTTTTTGATATGTTTTATAATTTGGTTGACTCTAATGGGCAGTTGTGAAACAGTGTTGATCTTAAGCTGGTTTGTGTAAGTGTGTGTTAATGTTAGACCAGGGAAGATCAGAACGAGCTGACTGAGGGGATACTTCTCTGGGCTGAGCTCTTGGGTTTGGAATGCCTTGAATTGTAAGGAGTTTGTTGGACTTATTTTTAGATGTTCAATAGAATGTAATACCCTTTTCTGAATTTGAATACGAATTTGAAATCTGCCTAATTCAGCCCTGAATGCATTGTTAGGGGTGTTTCTATGTACTTGTGGTATGTTTTTACAGAATTCTGCATGCAGGGATTTAGCTCCCATTTAGTGTAGTCTTGCTGACTGAGTGGACCCCATATTTTGTTTCTGTATAGCATCATAGGCTGAATGACACTATCAAGGATTCAAATGGGAATGTTTCTTTTATGGAATTCTCTTTTGATTACATAGAGAGCCCTGCATGCCTTTTTCTAATGCATTCACTGCTAGGCCAAAGCGTGCTGACGCACTGATCTTTAGTCCGAGGTAATTGTAGCTTAGTGTGTGTTCTAGGGCATTGTTTCCTAGAGTAAAGTCGTATCTGCTTTCCTGAGATCTGGGCTTTTTTTGGAAGAACTTAATCTTTGTCTTTTTCACATTTACTGCCCAGTCCCATTTATTTGGGGCCCAGTTCTGACAGTATTGCTTCAGCAGATCCAGTTTCTGCTGTAATCCCTGTTCAGTGGGTGACAGCAGGACCAAGAAATCTGCATAGAGCAAGAACTTAAGTTCTGTGTTGTTTATAGTGAGGCCAGATTGTTCCGGTAACACCACTAACTAATTTATATAAATATTGAACAAGGCTTGACCCTGTGTGAAGAAATCTGTTCTATTTTTGCCAAGTTTTATCCTGCACTTTTTACATGTATTGAGTCAATTATGTCATACACACCTCCTACACCACTTTGCAATATAGGCCCTTGTGCCAGATTGAATAAAATGGTTTTTGTCAAAGTCAATGAAGCATGCTAAATTATTTCCTTAATTTTTGTTGGTGTACATATTTATTTATTAAGGTGTGTAAGGTCTAAATATTGTCAGTTCTGCTGTATTTTGAAAGAAAGCCAATCTGACTCTTACTAAAGACACTGTGTTCAGTAAAGAAAGCCCATATTCGGGTGTTAAGAATACTGCAGAAAGCAGATTACTGCTCACACAGTAGTTATTGGGGTTGACTTTATCTCCAGTTTTGTAGATTGGGGATATAAGGCCTTGGCTCCAAATCTCAGGGAAGCAGCCTGTATGTAGTACCAGGTTCAATAACCTAAGTAAGGTCTTCTGAGGGGTGCTGTATTTAAGCATTTCTGTTCCGATACCATCAGGGCTGCAAGCTTTTTCAGGTTTGAGTTTTTGGATTTTTTCTGTTAGTTCTTTTAGAGTAATTTGGTTGTCCAGTGGATTCTGGCTGTCCTTTAATGTTGATTCAGGTTTTCTTGATGTAATTTTTGTTCCAAATTGAGTCCATCCCAAGGGAATTGTGTATGTAGGTTTTTAAAATAGTTGTTCCAAATTTCAACATTTTGGATGGCTAATCATTCAGGTGTTTTGTTACTTAAATTGTTAAATTGTTACTTAAATTCTTTCCCAGAACTGATTTTGGCTAACGGAATCTTCTATCTCTTCAAGAGTTTTTTTAAATTAGTTTTTGCTTCTTTTGTTTTACATTTTGTTTATATAATTAAAGAATTTCACAATATTTGAGGCGTAAATCAGGGTTTTGTGGCTGATGATGTTTCAAATTTGATAATTGTTTTAGTTTTTTCTTATAGATTTACAATCATCATCAACCCATTTTTGTTCAAGGTTTGGCTTTTGATTGGCTTGATCTCTTGTTAGATTTTTTGAGGTTGGCTTTAATTGCTGATTGATGGAAAATTTTACTTGTTCTCTCTCTCTCATCCCTCTCTCTGCTTTTATCCTGATACTCCAGCCCCATCCAAAAGCTCTTCTTTCACCTGTCCTTTCCAAAGTTATTTGTTATTTTCCAAAATTGTATTAAGGGCATCATTTTTCCCCCTGCTCCCATTTTTCCAGCAAAAGCCAGCAGGGACGGATGCAGATGAGAAACAGTGCATCCTGATGAAGTCTGATGACATTTGTATGCTTAACCCCCTGGCCCTAATCTATACCCTTAACCATCCTTAATCTATACCCTTAACCGCCCCCCAACCCTCAACTTGTACACTGAGTGATGTTGAATCTGTGCTGAAAGCTCCCCAATCTCTGCTCAAACGTCACATTCTGTTCACTTTGTTGCACACATTTGCATGGGCCAATCAGGTATAGCAGAGCCTTTGTAGATTTCTCCTCAATTAAAATTCATTCAAATTCTCTATTTAAAAAGTAAAAGACTGACGGATGCCACAAGAATTTCAGCACGGCCACGCTGTTTGCTCTGAGGCAACCCAGCAATGAATATTAAATTAAACAAATGCAATGGAGATTGACACCCACAGCAGAAACAAACAGGGACTCCTGTCTCCTTTAAATCTCTGTTAGAGCGCTGATCCCCCACCTGTGTCCACCTCAGACACAACATTATTTAAGTGTTTTTCCAAAACTCACTTAGCCCACTTTTACTCATTTTTGTTTTAGTTTTTTGCATGAAAAATCACTTTTTTATACTTAAATCCATAAGAATAATAGGCTACTGTAAAATTAAAACTGCAAATATCTAACCATCAGAAAAATTCTACCCACTTTGAAAAATATGGTTTATCAAAACTGGAATTAGTGAGGGGATTCAAATTTTCAGGGTGCGTGAGCTAGCCTAATAAGGTTGTTATATATAGGTTGTTATAGGGAGGCCTATAACAGTTCGGCTTCATAGCTTTTAGTTGTGGTGACTGAACGCACCTTCCTGAAAAACTGTTACATTCTGAAGGCTTCTGATGACTCACCGCACCACAGATTTATGTAGCACAATGTAGGCTACATGTAGTTTGTTCATGATCGCATTTTCATTATTTCAGCAATCTGCTTAATGCCTGAAGCAGGGATTCTGCGCAGACGTATTCTCGACGATGAAGGGCGAGACGCAGTTACCGCGCGAAATGCTGAAGCACAAACACGCCTGGGTGTTGCTTTCTGAATTTAATACATGCTCCTTGCCAGCTGGGCTGCATGAATATCACTGTATTTATGAATGAGGCTTCACCGATTATGTCATAGATCCTGGTGCACAGTAAATTCAGTGTTAAATCAACTCTTACAGAGTAGCCTACCTATGATCCCCATTGGACTCATATGTAGCCTACTGTTAGAGTTGAATTAACACTGAACATTTTATCGTGTGCGATAGGTATGGAAAGCAAAAAAAAAAGGTTCCTTCTGAAATTTACGTGGTAATCTAGCCTGAATTAGACTACTCTGCAATGCACTGCATGAGAACGTCTCAAATAAAAAGCTACTTCAACAGAGCATCTAGTGTTCTGTAGCCTATAGGGAAAATGTTTGAATTAAAAGTGTGATTTCATGACTTTGAAAATATCCAAAAAGACATTACTACTACAGCTATCCTTAAAATAAACAGCAAGCTTGCGTAACTTAATTAGATTCTTGCTTAGCCTAGCCCAGTAGGCTACATCTAGATACCAAGCAAACGTGATGGGCATTTTGCTCCATCTGGACCTCTGGCTATTTTGATATATCTGCAGGCAGAGCTCCATCCAACTCAATTGAAAAAAGCGGACGCTGTAACTTAAAGCCGTTTTGCGGCCGAAAGGAATCGAGTAGCCTACCTATTCTGGCACTTGTCCTCTGCACAAACCTCAGCCGGCTAGGGCAGGATATGAACGCTTTGTCCGTAATCCATACTTTTAGCCGATAATTTCAATACAAAATAGTGATAAACATGGACATGGACACCACACGACTTCTTCGCTCTGATTATGCAACACATGCGCTCAGCACTGACGCCGCTGGCCGGGGGTGTATTGAAGAAGTCGCTAGTTTGTAAATTTGTATTGAAATTGTCGGATATAGCTCACTATAAGCATGGATTACGGGTGAGCCGTTCATAGCTTGTCCTAGTCGGCTGAGATTTGTGCTAAGGACAAGTGCCAGAATAGACAAGAACTTTCAGAATTACTCAACTCGATTCCGTTCAGCCGCAAAACGGCTCTAAGTTAGGCTACAACGTCTGCTTTTTTCAATAGTGTTAGATGGAGCTCTGTCTGCAGATATTCATATCAAAAGCCAGAGGTCCAGATGGAGCAATAAGACAATATGTATTTCATTACTTCAGCCTTGAAGTGGATATAGGCTACAATTTCTAGCTAGCTTTCCCAATCAGCACAAAAGCTAGCCAGCAAGTTGAATATAGGTTTGCCTGAACCGATTGCTGTTTTCTTTCCTGGTTAACTAGCTTTCTGTGAGGTTAGCTCATTTTAAATCTGGTGCGTTTTGAGCAGGCTACCATAGCTTAAATGTCTGATTTCAAGAAAGTTCGTTGGCAAACTAGCTTATTCGTGAGCTAGCCAAGCAGCCAGCTAGAATTAAACAGCTAACAAGTTACTGGCTTCACTTGCAAGTAGGCTATCAGTCTGTCAGATAGCTATAGCTTCAGCAGTTAACTGACAAGCTGCTAAAGCAGGAGAATGTGATAAATAAGCCAAAACAATGGAATCATCTTCTGCACCTCAGTGTGACAAAGCAGCAGATGTTTTTGCTGGCATAAGTTTCTCACAAAATCGAATGGGACAGTTGAGGTTGTTGGTGTAGATTTGGCACTTAACGCTGCGCCTGATTCCTCAATCTTGCGAGCATCACAGATATTTTGAATATGAAGAATTAATAATCGGTGCTGCATTGCTGTTCTGGATGGGGGGGGGGGGGGGGGGGTCCTGTGTTCCTTTGGACCGTGTGCTGATGTCGTCGCTTTTGTTTCGAGCGCAGAATGCGGTTTGCGGTTTGTCCCGTTACGAAAACAGCAAGCATCTGCATTGCACACCCGGTGCTTTGGCTCTGGCGATCTCGGGGGCCGTGCAGTAGCTAACACCTAGCTTATTTGAATTTCAAAGTGGAAGAGAAAGGCAGCGTGTAGTAAAACAAGGGGTACGCTACACAAACTAGCCTACGCTACGCAAACTCATTGACTGACCGGACGGTGCGGAGGTGCTGACGTTGCACCCGGGGGAGAGGAGTGGAGGACAGAAGCAGGAAAGAGAGGAGGGAAAGGGAGGTGAAGAGACAGACTCACAAGCAGCTACTCAGTCATGAGGAGAATATCGAGAAAAAGCCAGTTCTGCAATGCAGCACCAGGCAGCGATGTCAACTACAGATACACAACACAGGGGAATCGCACTAATTCACAGCACACAACGTTGCTTCTCCTAGCCAATGCTTCCCACTGACACGTTCCATATGGGCGCTGGACGAGAACCAACGACTAAGAAACATAAATGTGTACTACAAGGATAATGTGCATTTTATAATTGTAAATGCCATTTTAGCGCAGCTCTGTAACTCAGAGCCTGAATGTGCCCATATCCGAATAGCAGAATGAATATATGCAGCATTATATAGTAGCTAGTATGACATGGCACTACTCTTTAAAATATGAGGTGGGCCACGTTTGTGATTTGTGATTTTTTTAATTGTATTGCATTTACTGCTGGTTAGAGACTGCTGATTTGTTGTTCCACTGGAAAGCCAGTTGCTAGAAAATATCAACCCTTCCTGTTTGTTCTGTGCTTGTCCAGTCATTCAGGTCCAGAAAGCATCGTCCCTCCATCTTTTTCTTTTTTTTAAAGAGAGTGATGTTGAGTTCTCCCTAGTGGCTCGGCCAGGAAAAAAGGCACATGCGCCAAACTGGACCATATAGCCGTGAGATTGCAGGTTCAAGCCCTGGCTGTGCCAATAACTGGCTATCTCAAGTAGTCACTAGTACTAGCTACTCCCAGTGATATGCTGGTTTATGAGTGCATGAGAGGAGTTCTAATGCTTCAGCTTCAGCTAAATTTGTGATGGAACAAATGGGGAAGAAATTGTTTTTTAAAAATTAAGGAAGAGATGCTTATTTAGAGATGCTGAACATATAGATCTGCAAGGCCAGCAAAGCACCAAAAAAACTAGAACAATTAATGTCATTAACACTTTCATGAAAAGCCCTGAACCAAAAGGCAAAAGGACCCCCCCCCCCGCCCGCCCTAGAAGAGCCTCACACAAACCCAGGCACTAAAGACACTCCCCCAACTGTTTGTCAATGCCCTCCTACAGGGGCCCGCGCCACTGCAGTGTGTGCTATGGTAGACGCTCCGAGTACCAGCAGCGGCTGCGCCAGGGAGCCCGTTCAGCTGCACGGAATGGCGTCGGCTGCCGACGAGGTTTAAGGCGCCGTCGCAACCCCTTGTCTTCGCGCTCAAGAGCATTTCTCAGCGAACGGCACGTTGTCACACGGAAAGGGCTGCTCCGAGTAGGTACAGCAGTCATTAAGACATGCTCCGGGGAGACCTAAAACACAACCACAAGCAAAGAGGGGGAGGCCTACAGCTGGCTCTCCCCTTCCTCATTCTATATTTAGAGTCAGAAGGAGGGGGGGCACCGGGGGGAAATGAATAGAACACCCCATACAACCTTTCAGATAGAGACTAAAGACACATACATGGCAACCATGTATGAGTTATTAGTAAAGTGTCTATCTGTACAAAGACATGGAGACAGTATAACTTGGTAAAGCGAAAAAACTAAAATTGTTGCCCCCTATTAAATCTGAACTGTGGCTCAGTCCCACCATGTCCTATTTAGAGCATGAGGGGGTGAGCCCCCCCACCCCCCCCAATCTCTTCCTGCTCTGTGCCTTTCACAACCATGCTCACTGTACACCTTATATGCACATCAGACACCAGTCAACCAATCAGCACAGAGGAACGGGTCTGGGCCGGACCACTGCAGGAGACACACAGCCCATTACACAGGGAGGAGAGAGAACACCAACTCTCTGGGCCTGCCTCCATCACATCTGTCTGACAGCACTCATTAATGGGAAGCCCACTACCATTTCTTCAACATTTCTGCTGTTCATAAACATGTCCACTGCTTGTGCTTTGTCTTATAGTAGGATACTCAAGACAGACCATTGAGCCACTAGTTCCACTAGTTCTACCTTATAGTTAATTGATTGATTAATGTCACTGATTGGTCAAAGATTCCACTCCCTTGGTGTCCCGCGTCTAAATCAGTCCCTGATTAGAGGGGAATAACGAAAAACAACAGATTTGAATATTCCTGCCCTATAGCTAAATATATACAGGTAAAAAATAGATGGTTTAAAAAATGTGCCTTGCAATGCAATTACCTGAAATTCAATCTAGAATATGGGGTACATTAAATAGAATCAGAGTGAAGTACCAATTATGCTGAAGGTTGGAGGCATCGGTGAGGGAAGGGACTGCAAGGAAAGTGCAACTGTTCCATGTTTATTTTTATTTTAGCTTCATTTCGTTGCAGTTTATTTCAGAGCATCTTAACTCGGCAACTGGCTCGTAACGCATCATCATTACATAGTCGTTTAATCTTACATTTCTCATTTTCAAGTATTACTTCGTTATGACGGCGTTGTGAAATAAAACTGCCAGGCACTTTTTCTCTTAAAATGATCTTCAGTTGCCATGAAGTAACCAAGCGGCAACGTTCTGTTCTCTCTCCAGTCACTTTGTGTTAATGCAAATGCATTGTTTTCATTTACGTTGCGTTTAAAGGTTTCTATGGTAAGTGCAATCTCCGTGGATGTGTTTTTGAGCCTGATAAATGTATCAAAGCCCATTGATCAAGATACATCTGCTAATAACCCCTATGCGGGCAAAACACTTTCCAGGAACAAACGTATCCCCGTCGGATGAGGAAGAATCAACCGGAATGGTTACAATAACCAACGGAAGGTATTCCGACATTTTTAATGTAGACTTTTGATGTGCGATGCATGTAAAAGATGCGGATAAAAGCGTCTGCCAAATGATTGTAATGTAATGTGCGATGCATGTCACACCATTTATTTTGTGCTCATCTGAACTGGATCCCTTCTTTAATGTGAGCTCATTTGGAATCCAACCTCTTTGTTTTCAGTGAACTGATCATGTTAACTCATCCATGCTTTCCGAATTGAATCGATCACAAGAATGTTCCTTGACGTCACCTGATGTTTCCGAGGACCTCTCAGTTTTTCTGTCTGTAGGCTTCTAATCCCCAAACAACACCAAACTGGCGGTTAATATACTCTGTATAACTGAGTAAATGGATGTATGGTTTGTGTGTGTTGAATGTTTTAGTCTCCACCCACTCCTCCAAACCGTCCGCTGCTGATCCAGTGACATCATCAGCAGTATGGAGGTTGACTCCAGCCTAACTGCACGTCACGTCAACAAAAAGCATCCCTCCTAGTTACGAAGGTAATGTTTCTGACATTTTACAAACAAAATACCAATATGATTTTGCTCCATAAATAAATATGGTCGTATGGGCCACTTACGTTTGAAAAACATTATTTAAAAGTGTTATTTACAGTTATTTAAAGATACGTTTGAACCAAAGATTTGTTCAGTTTATTTCAATTTCAGCACAGCTGTTACTTGTGTAAGTCCTTTTCATGATTTACACATGAAACAGCAAACAAACTGGAACGTTTTCGTCTCACAGAACTGAGTATTTAACATCAATCATATACAATCTACTTAATATTAATATCACAACTAATATATTGTATATATAGGACGCAGCTCTGCTAAACGCTGTACTTTCGTATGCTACAGAACTGCAATCTATGCAGAACTATAGAGCGTGCGGCAGCTGAC
Organism: Synaphobranchus kaupii; assembly: GCA_029718625.1. NCBI lineage: Eukaryota > Metazoa > Chordata > Actinopteri > Anguilliformes > Synaphobranchidae > Synaphobranchus > Synaphobranchus kaupii. Next base: position 43,694,095 of record CM056386.1, on the reverse strand, counting down.
TATTACAGACGCTGTAGCCTAACCTACAATTAACATGCTGAGTGTAAGAAACAATGATACATGGTGTAGCGTGTTTAACAGGGTAATTTTAGAGGAAGCATGTTTGGGCTATGAGGTGAACACTTAAAGGAGAGTGGAAGGATTTTGCTGTAGTTTGAAGTACAAAACTGCGCCTGGACAGGACTGTGAACATGCATATTCTTAAATAGGATGCAGCATTTTAAGCTATTCCGAGTAAAACATTTCAACAAGGACTTATATTTTGTATATTCATTTCACATTGGCTACACTGCGTGTTCCAGCAGATATCGTCTAGCTGCTTACTTACAGCCGTTGATGAAATACAATCATACTTCGCAGAAGCCAGTTTAACTGTTGGGCAATTATGCCTGACTTAGCGGCAACTTGTTTGGCAATTACATGTTTGTGAAATTCACTGAATACTTGATCATCCTTGGCAAATGAGGAGCGCTGGTGAATAGTTGGTGTTGAGAGTGCAGCCGGTGGACGTGCAGATATATGCAGGAGGCGGGAGTAGGTCAGCGCAGGTGCGCAAGGTTCTGCACGGCCTCCACTGTCAGTGAAACCCCAACCGCGACCCCCAACCTCGACCCCCCCACCCCCCCGCGGTTTGGCATCACCAGCGGCGAGGCAGGGGCCTTGCGGGACTCGCCGGTTGCAGGGTGGAATGATCTGCCTCCCGCTGTAACCGGCCTTTATGCATAAGATATGTCATCAACCACGCAGCGCGAGCTTGTCACCCGGAGCACAAAGATCACACGGAGGTTAACTGCCTCAATATCCGACGCCTTGCCAAGTTACCTTTGACTGACTTTGATCAATTGGAGTCTTCAGTGCGCTCTTTGCTGCAACAGGTTTTTAAAAATTAATAAATGACCCCCACCCCCCCCCCCCCCACCCCCCCCCTCACCGCCTTGCTATGTGTTCAAAAAGAAAATGCACCTGCTTACACAGCAAAAATTGTGGTGTACATTTAACACCCTATGGTGTTAAACCAGCAGTGTTAGATTTGCACTGGCGTTTTTGCTGCGTACCTTCTCATTAATGAATATAAGGTGCATATACTACATTGACTGTTTTGATTCCCTAATTCAGTTCAGCAGCATTTCCCATAAATGAAAAGGCATTTGGTTAAAGAAAACCTCAGAGCAGTACGCTTCTCAAATGAGTCTTTCAAACAGCATTTTCTTTAGGCTATATAGTCTAACAGGACTGCACACATATTCATTCCGTGAAAACTACCACCTCATATTCTTTAGACTCGCCAGATGCGCGATATTATCATCACTTTAATGCAGCACATCTGTTTGTGTTCAACAACATCACTATGCAAATATAGGCCTACATTTTAAACTCTGGTGCACTTGCGTCTTGTCGAAACCAGCTTTCGACATTTACACAGCAGGGCAGTGCTGTGTAATTACGTTCACTGTAGCACTGCGCTACCAAATACTGAACAAACCACAGCATTGGAAAGACCAATGAAATCGCAACATAACTTAAGGGGTCGCAAAATGATGCTGCTAGACGAACAATTGTACCAGCAAAGAGAGATTTCTGTTTACTCATTATTTCATCAGTCAGGAGTAGCCACATTGGTCTATATGGATGAATACAGTACAATCTCTGTTTCATTTGATCATGTGCCGATCCTTAATTGAATTCAATACGTGTGTAGGCCTATCTATTGCTCGTCACAGATATTGTTGAACAGTGACGTAATACACCGTCACAATGGCCTTGGATATGTGCACAAGATAACTTTTCCGACTAAATTATAATAAATTGTTAAATTGTGACAATAACAAAATAACAAGTACATTCAACCGCAGGGTTAGCAGTAGGGTTCGATATGCAGGAAAGCTTCACGTAGGCTATCTATCGTGGGGTGATGGAGGGAGGGGGGGGGGGGGCTACGGTATTAGAGGATGCAGATTCAAAATCTTTAAGAAAAAAACTGAATTTTGGCTAGCCACTGTGGAAATATGGCAGTGTTTTTATATGAAGATTAGGCAAACGCATGAATAGACGGACAGATACCTAGATTAATCAATAAACGGATACGGACACGCAACTTCCACGGATCAGCAAAAAACGAGGGAGAAAGAGGGGGGAAGCAATTCCCTCCAATGCTATTCCCGATCGAAGACTTAAAAAGGCTAGCACCAGCAAACCCCCTCCTCCGCTTTCTCTCTCTCTCTCTTTCTGTAAGGCTGTATCTTGGTCTACTGCAGTAGAAATGAGCGCGTAGTCAGCTAGTATCGGCACCGCAGTGTTACGCTATAGCACAATGAGAGAGGGACAGAGACTCGCTCATACGAGTGGTGAGCAATCCAGCGGAGGCACTGATATCATATTATTGATGACGATACAGATTAAATATACACTGACAGCGCAAGAAATTATGACGCCATTCCAATTGCTCGGACAAAGAATATATTAGCGGTTATCAAGAAGATTAGGAGGTCGTCCCTGCAGTATTACTAAGTAGCCTAATACAAATCGGACTATCATATATTCAGTCACATTAGGCTACACTGCAATGACATAACAATGACCATATATCTATAAATGAGAAAACAACCAGTATCGCCTATATTAGCTATAGGCTACACCAATACCAATGACTCTGACCGTCACAATTAATATTCATAGGTATTTCGATTTTGCGCGCACAATGACTATTACAGTAATAGCGTACATTTTCCTATGCAATAGACCTACGCTCGCCCCTACAGTTAGGTGAAGTTTGTTAACCTAGCCTATATCGTTAGCGCTCAAGTACCACGTGCCACTCTCCATCCTACACATCACATTTTCAGTTTATTCATTCTCCCTGTCATTAAATTAATAGGCCTATTTAGTCTCTGTTTTTATGCACGTGTGTTATATAGCTATAATCATCCTCACGTCTCTGGCGCCACGCCTCCGTTATAGCCTACTGTACATGACCCTGAAGCTATACGTTTCTCTAATTTTCTCAAGGCCAAATGAAGAACCAGACGCAATTCAGGCAATAGGCTACACTCTCTTGAGTCAACAGAAAATACGCCTTAGCACACAGTTATCCGGGTCACGGGACAGATTTGTCTTCTTAAATGGATATGGATTTTTTTTAACTAAACAGTTAGACAGGAACACAAACAGGCAGATCACAGGACAGCCTTTTAGATTTATAACAAACACCCTGCATCTACCGAAGTATGTCCACACATCAATAATAATTGCACTACTATGAATGTTTCCCCAAAAGTAAAGGGTGGGTTTCCGCCAGTGGCCCTCATTTACTGCCTGATCGCAGTACGGAAGGCTGCAGTATTATACATCCTGTAGAATAGCAGAAGGTGCAATAGCATGCAGCTGCATGGCCTTGCAGAACCTGCAGATGAGTAAATGCACTGCGGGTTTCATGGAGAACCGCAGACTGCAGGTTCCTCCGTAATGTGCCCAGTGCGGCTCAGAGGGTAAACAGTGCACTGTCATACATTATCACACAGCAGCCCGCGCGGTCGGGGGTGCCAGAGACTGCTGCCAGCTGACTGCAGCCTCGTCACTGAGAGAAATACCCAGCGGTCCCCTGTGATCTGGCAGAGGATGGGACGGACAGCCACTTCCTGTCACCTGGTTCCAAATCATCAGGTGCAGAACAGAGGGGAAAAGATCAGGTGGTTCAATATAAGACACCTGTCTGATCCAGGAAACCAGAACTCACTCCACACGCAGCTGCACAACAAAAGACTGTGTGTGTGTGCATGCGTGTGTGTGTGTGTGTGTGTGTGCGTATGTGTGTGTCGGTGTGCGTGCGTGCGTGCAAGCATGTGGGTTTGATGGGGTTTGTGAGGTAGGCACAGATACACCCCTTTCACATTCGCTGCATGAATTTAAGGGATTGTAGAACACACTGATATGGGGACGTAAAGCCAACCGCCTCAACGGGAAGAAGGGTGAAACTCTGAAAAAGGGAGCTAAGTTGCGGAATGCTTCACAAACGTACTAATGCATCCACAGCGCAGTCCGTCCACGCACGCGCTGTAGCACAGTCTGGGAATACAAATACACCTGTCTATTATTAATAATGAAACCCCCTGCTGCACTTTACGATGATCTGCTGGTAACATAACAATGCATGGCACCAATCGTTGCAATCAGCAGAGCAATAACGATGTCCACATTGCTCAGTATAAATCTTGGACAGTTGAAACGCTGGTAATTTGGAATGGTAGCCTACATATGTTCAGTTGTCGGCCTACAGCTGGTGCAATGTGCATTTAGTGGTATGTGGGAGGCGGAAGATTAAAATTCAAAAGATTAAACAGGCACACGTTGTGAAAGGAATAAAATCATTCCTATTCACAAGACAATAACCTGGACGGAAAAGAGTCGGGCTGCACTGATAGCAGACTGAAATGGGCAGATTACTGAAGGATGGAAATAGATGCATTCACCATAATGTGTTTTGAAAGCCATGAGCGTATGGGTGAGCACAAAGGTAGAAACGGAAACAGGTGACATTCCATGGTAGCACTGCAATAAACGAGAACAGGACACCTATGGAGAGACAACAGAATACAAGCCTGCAGTTGGAAACAAACGGTGGAACCAAATCAAAACGACATATTACGGAAACACAGGTGGCATTTATTTCAAAGAGAAATGCTATTTTTAAAGCGATGAAATAAGCAACCCTTCCTCAACTTTTTAATTCAAAATTTAGGCCAACCCCTGTACTGGGGATTGATAGCCACCCAAGAGAGACGCGGACGGGGAAGTCGCGCTGAAGTGATAGACAGGGACGGAGAGGGTAAGAGACGGGAGGGAAAGTGACAGTGATTCGAGTTGGCGAGAGCAAGGAAACGCTTCAACAGGGCTAGGAATATGAACAGTGTAATAGCGGGGACAGCGAGATTAGAATCGTAGCCTACGTAAATATCTACGCGGAGCTATGAAAGTGATTGAAATCAAGACAGACTGTATACCTACTGCAATGTAACAAGGGGTAAAAGAAAGCGAACAAGAAAAAAATCAGTCAAGAGGAGAGCCAAATGAAAGCGGTGCAGAGTATAACCGAAAATAATGTTCGCGTGAAAGACAGGGTTATGGAGGAATATTCGTTTAAAACAATAACGACCATTTAGACGCACTCACAATTCACAATTTACTCCTACATTACACCACGACCTTATATGTCTTCCCAAAGAAATAACATCAGGTAGGTTAAGGAATGTCAGATGATCATCAGCCTGTCAACATGAGTAGTAAGGGTATCTAATAATTAGTATTCATACATATTCACAGATATATCCACACACAAATGAAATACCAACCATAGCCATAACTTTGAACGGTTAAGGTAATTGTACATAAGCGTCTCATTACCGCGAATGGCACGGAGACTAACCAACATGAAACCAAGGTAGTAATTAAAGACAACTCACCCGCGCATATTTAGACGAATATGGATCCTCAAAAAGCGCCCAAATTCTGGGTTGCCACACGTTCCACCAGCTGGCTTTTCTGCCGTCTTCTTGCATACACAGTCTCTTTAGGTCCCCGTCCGCGCCTCCTGTTAGCGCGGGATCATCTTCCGGGACTTCAGGTTCGGGGGTCTCAAAGCTGTCCAGTGCCTCCTCCGCGTCCCTGTGTTGGCGATAATTCATCCAGCAACACGCTTCCACGTCGGTTTCATCGATGCCCCAAAACGCCAACTCCTCCTCGAACAACGGACCGCACACGTCGTTTGGACAGTGCAACTTCCCCGTTCGGTAATAGTTGAGGATGAACGCAAAGGTGTTTGGATGGCGATCAAAGAAGAACTCGTCGGATTTGGGGTCGTAGTCGAAGTTGCTAAACGCGTCCGGCTCGGTAAGCCACGACAACCGGGTGCCGGGTAACGTCTTGAGGGTACTGCGGTAGGTTTCGTGTCTCACCCCCCCGCAGTTTATCACGATTTTCTCGCTTTCTGACGGACAAGTCATGTCTGCGCTGTAACATGCTTTGTTGGACGACTTGTTCCCACCCTTTCGCCCTTTGAATGAGGAGACACACACCGAACTGAGCATAGGGGACCGGGGGGAGGGAAAGGAGGAGAGAGAGAACGGAGGGAGGAGGGGGGAAGGAGGAGTCTGTGTAGAGAGAGAAATGGATAGATTTAGTAAAAAAAGCGATGGAGTGTGCTTGATTTTCAAGTAAAATCTAGCGATGTATTACGAACTTTAACGTACAGTTAAGCAAACATGCCGCAATATGTACTTTAATGGCTCGTTTTGTGAAGACGCAGTTATGTTAATTTAGCACACACTGCAGTAGAATTCCGACAGCTGACCTACCATTGAAAGAAACTTTGACATTGAATTTTGGCACTTTGGAGTTCACAAATGAAGCATAAACAATTTACTTAGGAGAATGCCATTACTGAATTAGGTAGACACTCAAACTGGCATTTCTAACAGACACCTGGAGTTAACAGATATGCAGACAATAATATCAGATAGTAATGATAAATAGGATTGTTTATAAAGCAGCTGTAGACTATATTAGAAAAAACACATTATAAAGAGACATATATCCATTATTACAATTAAAAACAAAAAACATTCACATCAATATGCATACTGTAAAAAGTCAGTAAAGTTATGGGGTACTGAGGAAACATATAATAAAGACATTATCAATTTGGTACATGTGTGCAGCCTAAAAGGCTAACATGTTTGTAATAAATTATATAACCAATAGGTCTCCAAAGATTGAGGTATGTGGATTTGCACAAAATCTCTCTCTCTCTCTCTCTGCTCATTACTCCTCTCTTCCAGTCTTTCTCACTCTGTCACTTTGTCTCTCGGTGTCCCTCAATTCACTAAAACACTTTCTTCAATTAGGCCACGGAGAGATGAATATGATTAAGTGTTCCACCCCCTCCTTTCCCCCCTACCCTCTTTCCTCCCTCTCCTTGCTCATCCTATGGGAGTGAGAGAGAGAGAGAGAGACAGAGAGAGAGAGAGCAATCGAGAGAGAGCTTGAGGCAGAACGATTATTTGCTGAGCTCCACAAAATGGAGAGAGAAAGGACTGTAGACCATTAAAGACCCTCCCCCCCCCCTCTGCTTCAGCTCTGCGTTAATGTGCCTAGGAGTCCATTCAGTACAGTGAGCGTGTACACACTGCCCAACCATTAACCCCCACAGCACCGGCACGGCAATCAGCCGCCACGCAGCCCCGCTGCGCAAAGCCCATGCGCATATACGCCGTGGTCTGTTCGTCCTTAAGGTCACCTTCTCTAACTGTCATTTTTGTCCTCCGTGAGAAGGTAAAGCAGAGAGGTCATTCCCAAGCTTGTGAGAGGGAGAGACGGAGACGAGAGCGGAAGAACAGCAAGGCTATGAGGGGGGGGGGGGGGGGGGGGGGATGCACAGGATGGACATTTCGGCACATTGACACTGCACTGGGAACCAGCCGGGAGGGCGTGATGGAAAAGTGAATGATTTTTGCTGCGGTAAAAGCAAGAATGATTCTTGCGCCCTTCAATGCTCTCTCTCTCTCCCTGTCTCTCTCTCTCTCACTCTCTCTCTCTCTCCCTTTCTCTCCTCGCAATGCGGAGGCAGTTTTTAATGGTCTAAAGGACCCCATCAGACCTGTCATTGTGTACCTACCGAGTTAACCTTTTTTCCTCATCCTGTTCGAGTGATACCCTATTTGCCCCCTCCCCCTCCCCTCCCCCCTCGCTCTCTCTCATGTTCCGCATAGAGGAATCGGATTTCATTGAACGAAACCACACTCTCTCCTTCTCCCTCTCTCTCTCTCTCCTTCTACCTTGCTGCGCTCTCTACCTTTCACTGTAGCTTCCGTTTCCTCTCTTCCATCCTCTCCACTCCTTTCATCTTCATTCTGTCCTCCTCTCTTTCTTGCCCATCCTCCTGTTCTTTTAGTCCTCTCTACATCCTGCATGGCTCAGTGTCTCATCCTGGCTCATGTGTCTCAGTGTCTCATCCTGGCTCATGTGTCTCAGTGTCTCATCCTGGCTCATGTGTCTCAGTGTCTCATCCTGGCTCATGTGTCTCAGTGTCTCATCCTGGCTCATGTGTCTCAGTGTCTCATCCTGGCTCATGTGTCTCAGTGTCTCATCCTGGCTCATGTGTCTCAGTGTCTCATCCTGGCTCGTGTGTCTCAGTGTCTCATCCTGGCTCATGTGTCTCAGTGTCTCATCCTGGCTCATGTGTCTCAGTGTCTCATCCTGGCTCATGTGTCTCAGTGTCTCATCCTGGCTCGTGTGTCTCAGTGTCTCATCCTGGCTCATGTGTCTCAGTGTCTCATCCTGGCTCGTGTGTCTCAGTGTCTCATCCTGGCTCATGTGTCTCAGTGTCTCATCCTGGCTCGTGTGTCTCAGTGTCTCATCCTGGCTCGTGTGTCTCAGTGTCTCATCCTGGCTCATGTGTCTCAGTGTCTCATCCTGGCTCATGTGTCTCAGTGTCTAATCCTGGCTCATGTGTCTCGGTGTTATGTGCTGTCATTTCTCGTGGCTGCATATTCCACCCCTTGCTTTTTTCAGTTCTGTGTTTTCTTTGTATCTCTCTCTCTCTCTCTCTCTCTCTCTCTCTCTCTCTCTCTCTCTCTCTCTCATATAACTCTTTTATCTCCCTCCTCACCTCTTGTTATGGTTTTCCAGCCTTTCATCTTGTCCTGCACTTTTTCATGCATGCTCTACGCTTTCTCCTCATTCTACCAACACCACTCTTTCTCTCCCAGTAACCCCCCCCCCCCCCCCCCCCCTCTCTCTCTCTCTCTTTAACTGTCCAACCGCTGATTTCTCACTTTACTGCCTCTTTAAACCACAGTGCCGCACACGACTGCTGCCCATAGAAGACTCACATTGTTAACACAAGAAGAAAGTGAGCAGAGGACAGGTGACTACTGAACATCCAATCAGGTAAGGTAAAGAAATGATAGAAAGACCAAAGTGGTAGATGGTAATTCTGCATGTAATTATTATGAGTGGAGTGAAAGCACTATGTTAGTGAGTTAAAGGTTATTCAGAGATTGTGAATGAATGAAAATGTGTAGATGGACATAGGTGTAAAGCACAGTTAATGGACAAACAGATCAAATAAAATAAAAACAATGGGAGAGATTTCCAGGAGTGAAAAAATCGTTATTTGTAGCGCTGGCGTTGTACTGAAATGCCGGGTTGCGTTTTAGATTTCAGAACCTCGGACAGCGCATTGGTTTTAACTCGTCTAGTTAAGCCACGTAACTGTCTGGGCAAAACGCAGTGACACGTTCGCCCATTTCCGGCAGACCCCGGAAAGTTACAAGGAAACGACAGCGTAAGAAAGCCGTATGACGGGAACGGCATTCATTCATGATGCTGCGTTTTATTTTTTAATTTACTTTTACTTTGAGTTACTTTGACAAAATAATGCCGTTGTTTAAAATATTCTGGCGTACAAGCAGCAGTTAAAGGGACAGGATAAATCCAGAGGTAAGAGACAATTCAATTTGGGAAACAAGGCAATGAAAAATTAACAAAGAATCGCTCACATACCTTTGCACATCATCACTTCAACACTGACAAAACTTTGAATGGCAGTAAGATGTGCCTTCTTCTACATCCTCCTCCTTAATCCCCACACTCGCATTAAATCTCACATAAACATTTGTATTTGCGATCTACTAATGGTGTGTGAATTAAGGAGGGGGATCTCTAACTTTATTACTTTCTCTGTAACGTATAGCCCCTGTGCTCTCCCTATTCTCCGTCGCTTTTAATGGGCCAGTGATCTCTGTGTCTCGTCAACAAATGGCCTTACTCTCAACCATTTTTCTTTTTAAACAAATGCTCATATTTGTGTCTTCCTAATTTGGCCACTCAACTCCCAGCGAGAGCCCTGTCCTCTGCTGCGGTAACGCAGTGCAGGCCACGCAGTGCTACAGGAGAGCTGGCGTCGGTCAGAGCGCTTAGCGCAGCCGGTAGCCCCGTGTCCTGGCTCTGTGGATTCTCAATTATAGACCGAGGACAGAGGTCAGCCTCGAACCCCGAGCCCTGGGGCTTGGCCTGCTCTCCTGTTCATTTTACAGCCCTTTTTTATGGTTTATTGACACAGAAATATCGAGATGGTAATTATACTGACTGGGCAATGCAGTTACATTATGCATTAAATCAATGTCGACACCGGGAGGGAAAAGGGGACGCCGGAGTCTCTCTCACACGGACGTACGCAAATAAACACGTTACGTTAATGCGTTTGAGTAAACACCACACTACGGGCATTTGAAATTGTGCCTTATATATAAAGTGTGACGTGCGAAGGGTTAAGCTTTGCTCAGATCCGTGCAGCGGGGCTCTGAGACTGCGGCTCCATGCCCATACGAAAGTAAACACTTTGCTGAAGAATTTGCTTTGAAACACTCTGAACATGACAAGTCGCATTATTGCTTCTGTTTAGAGATGAGTGGGAAATGGAGAGCGTGGATGGGGGGGGGGGGGCTTTGAAAGAGAAGAGAAGGAAAGATGAAGGAATCAGGCAGAAAAGAGGGTGAGGAGAGAGGAGGAACAATGAAAGTAGAGGACAGCGATGATTCAGCTGCAGTGCTGGGACAGTCACTACACGTTTTAGACCTGTGCACACCAACCAGTACACACAAACACACACTCTCACACACTCAACCACACACAGACACACTCTCTCACACACACAGACACACTCTCACACACACACACAGCCGCACACACACGCGCACACAGACACACTCTCTCACACACACACACACACACACACACACACAAAGATACACTCTCACACACACACAGACACACTCTCGCACACACAGATACACACGCACACAAATACACACACACCCGCAGACACACACACACTCACAAACATACATACACACTACGCACACACACACACACACACACACACACACTCACATACATACGCAATCACAGAGAGAGAGAGAGAGAGAGAGAGAGAGAGAGAGAGAGGTGGGAGAGAACAACTCAAGGTAAAGAGATATTACCCAGCCTTTACTCTGTACAATGACCGCATTGACAGTGTGCTACCATAAATCAGCACTGTCAATGAACAGAGAGAGCCAGAGAGAGAGAGAGAGAGAGAGAGAGAAAGAGAGGGGTAGGGAAGGAGAGAGAGAGAGAGAAAGAGAGTGAGGCAGGGAGAGAGAGAGAAAGCCAGAGAGAGAGAGAGAGAGAGAGAGGGGTAGGGAAGGAGAGAGAGAGAGAGAAAGAGAGTGAGGGAGGGAGAGGGAGAGAAAGCCAGAGAGAGAGAGAGAGAGAGAGAGAGAGAGAGAGAGAGCAGGATTATTAAAGGAAATGATGGTGAGGTAAAGTCAGGAATGGGGAGGGTGAAAGAGGGAGAGAGACAGTGATAAATTGGGAGGTGTGCTGACTGTGCAGAACAGGCTCCCACAGTCTGCAGAAAAAAGGAAAGCCTCACTGATTCACAAGGAGAGAGGAGAGAGAGAGAGAGAGAGAGAGAGAGAGAGAGAGAGAGAGAAAGAGAGAGATAGAGGAAAAGGGAGAGGGGAAGATGGTGAAACAACAACCAGAAAGAGAGACGACGGGAGCGAGGAGAGAGGAGGATGATGGAAGAAAAAAGTGGCGGAAGGAGGAGAGAAAGGAAGAAAACGTAGGGGTCACAGAGAGGGGAAAAAAAAAAAGCCAGTAATGAGAGAAATGGCAGAAGGCGAGACAAAAAGAGGAGGCTCTGGAAAAAAAGAGGGGAAGGATGAGCATGTAGGTAAAGAGAAAGAGAGGCATACAGAAGGAGAGGGAAGGAAAGACGGGACAGTGGAAAACGAGAAATGATGGAGAGAAATCTCCCCTCCGTCCCTCTCTCTGATGCAGCTTAGTGAGTCTGCATTAACATCCTGCTCTGGCTCCCTTTTCCTCTTATCTTTCTATGAATCTCTTTCAGTGCAGTGCTAAGGCGCCCTCTATAGGGCTAACGGAGTACTGCAGGTGCACAAAATGCTGCAGTCCCCCCCCCCCCCCTTCCCTGTTTCTCTCTCTCTCTCTCTCTCTCTCTCTCTCTCAGTGCAGTGTGGATGAGCTTCCATGTCCACCTGTCTGCGTATGTCTCCATATATCACTACCCCGTTTCTTAGTGTCAGTGTTTAATGCACTACAGTGCCTGGTCAGTATAGTGAGACTTCACTAATTTATTTGTTTATTCATTTACCTTCTCCCATTGAATGTTAGTGCCACAATGTGCCTCGGTGCTTGTGCGTGCATGTGCGTGTGTGCGTGCGTGTGTGTGTGTATGTGTCTCTGTGTGCACCCTACATTAATCCTCTCTCCTTCAGCATCAGAGTGAATGCAATGCAGTGGCCTGTCAGTTAATGCATATACTGTATTAAGCCCCTTTGCTATTTCTCACTGCAGTGCCATGATCTAAGGCCTTGTCTGTATTGTCTGTACACCATAGAGTAAAAGGTTTTTAAAAAAATATATATATATAAACAGTTGCACAAGATAAAAAGCCACTATCAGCATCATAGAAATATACAGAAAAATAGAGGAATAACCAATGAGGTGGACATACAAACAGACAGCCAGACGGAGATGTATGGGTGAACTCAGGCCAGGTAGAAGAACACATTAAAATGTACACAAAACCGGGGGCACGGACACAACTGAAACCGCCATTACTGCTTCTTTGTGTACCAGAAATTAAACCTGTGATGGGAATGGAACAGAGAGCATGAACGAGAGAGCAAGAGAGAGAGAGAGAGAGAGAGAGGGGGGGGGGTTAAGAAGAGATATCCAAAGGGAGAGGAGTACTGAGAAGTGATCAGAGACAGAGGGAGCGATGCAGAGCATAGCCATTGGTTAAGCAGGATGAACAGGAACAGCGATAAATAAATAAATAAATAAATAAGTTGGCTAACAAAGGCACTGTGTCTCTGCTACGCTGTGGAGGCTGGCGCCACACCAGCGCGGCGCCCTCTGGAGGCTGCGGCCATGGCTACACCACTAACTAACACCGTCAGCCGTCCCGATTCCGCTTCTTCCCCTCAAGCACTCTCACGCCCGGCGCCCCGGCGTACGAACTCCCTCGATTAGTGGGGTCAAGGAAGAGTGCGAAAAGAAGGCAGCCGAGAAGGAGGGAGAGAGAGATGAGAGAGAGATGTGCGTGTGTGTGTGTGTGTGTGTGTGTGAGAGAGAGAGAGGGAGAGAGAGGGAGAGAGAGATGTGTGAGAGCATTCATTTCATCGGGAGACCACTGGGACCAGGCCAGGCTATTCCCATATCTAGAACTAACAATGTTCTTAAGATAGCTTACAGCCCCGTCTACCACTCACCCTCGTTCTTGTCTTTCTCGTTAAATCCTAATTAATAAAACTGCCCTTTCCGGTTAATTACGAGCTCTTTATAGTCGTCCGTTAAATGCAGGGGGAATACAGAGGGGGACGTGTGGCGAGAGCAGGGGGGGGTATAATTGTGCTAAGCCAAGTCACATATGAACTCCAACACGACTACTCTTAGCGGAGAGGGAGAAAGCAGGAGGGGAGGCTGGAAACGGGGCAAGTGCTTTTGGGGGAAGAAGGGAGGAGAGGATAGTGTAAAAAAAAAGAAATAATAAAAAAAAAAGAGTGGAGATGACAACTGAGGAAGAGGAAGGTATCTGGCGCAAGAGAGACAGAGAAAAGTGGAGGACAAACAGAAGGAGGGAAAGAGAGACGAAGGAGGAGAGGATACGGAGGTGGGAGAGGTCACAGGGAGACGTGCGGGGCAAAGGACAAGGAGGAACCCAGGACCCGTCCTCAGCAGATGTAAAAGTTGCATCAAGAGTAAATCGCTGTCAACTTGTGGAATCTACAAAACAGGAAGTCACGTCACCGCTATAGATATATTCTGATGGTTTCTTGTCGTAGCAACTGTGCTGAATCGAGCCCTCTATGGGAGGTCTCTGAGGTTTTATTTCCTGTGCCTATATGCCCAAAGGGGATAGCTAAGGTGTATGTGGGTACAACTCCGAAAAAGCAAGTTTGCGAATGTGCAAAGAAATAGGCCATGTATACACACCAGATACACAATTATTACATTATCTCTGACATTGCACTGATAAATCAAGAGGAATTTGGGGCAGTGTGTCCTTTTAAAAGCAGAAGGGTAATTTCTAGGTTACTGTCTTTCTATATAAAAAAAGAGAAGAGGATGGAGACAGAGATTTAAAGAGAGGAAGAGGAGTGAGGCACAGAGGGGCATAGACAGAAAAACAGGCAGGCAGGCAGTCAGACAGACAGACAGACAGACAATCAGACAGTCAGACAGAAAATCTGATGCGCAGAAACACAGCAGGCAGGTGGTTCAGGAGTCTGAGAGGTTAAGTACTGATGCGATTACTGGAGGCGGAGTGCTTGTATTTAAAACGGTGGGTACAAATGGGCTTCGTTTTCACACAAGATTGACCTGAAGTACGTGGGCCCCGGGCTGGCCACACCTCCGCCTGGCCGCCCGTTCTTCTGACCTCTTCCTCCGCGGCTCCTTAGGCTACCTCTCCAACCCTGCCGTCTCTACGCCACCTTTTTAATCCCTCTCCCCCACCGTCTTCTTTCTCTTAACCTTTCCATAATTTTAATCCTCAGTCTATCTCATCCATACTTTCCCCCCACTTCTTTTAACTGTCCATATATTTACATACAGCACAGTTTATCAGACATAACGAGCTGACCCGTCACAGATCATGCACCCGTTATGCTATGCAGCTCTAACGCTCGCATTGATAATAGACTATTGAACTGTTTTTGTTAACTTAGGTATTTTGGTATATAGCCGAAGCACACTTAAATCAATGCGTGTGCCTTGTTTGGATATTTAGAATATAGTAGCTTAGGCTACTGATTCAAATATTTGACTTCATGTCTTTGAAGGCACTCAAAAGAAAAAGGCATCTAGGCTACACACACACACGCACATTGCAGATACAGGGGGATTACAATAAAACACGATACTTGTTGAGTTTCACGAATGTATTGTGTAAGTATTTCTGCAGTTACCCTCTGTGAACACACATTGCAACACAACACACGTCTTCACGTTTTTTTAACCACCTGTACAAAGACGTCCACTACACAAAGCACCACAGACACCTATTTGAGTACTTACTTGATTTTGGTCGGGCTTGGTTTGAGTGTGTGTACAGTGTGCGTGTAAACAAACACACACACATCAACACACAAACGTAAAAACGTTGCTTTTTGGTTTGTATTATCGGAGGGACAATAATTTCCAATTTATCTTCGGTTCTGAGTGCAAAGCTTATGTTCCCTGCACACCTTGCTTGACCATAAGTGTGGATTTTGTCAATATTATTGTTACTCAACGTTATAGCAGTGCATTAATAATCATATTGAGCGTGTCGTCTACTGTGTCTAATTATTTATCTCGCCCTCCTCTATTCAGTACCAGCGTCTCGCCTCAAAATATTGGCACATTTCTGTCGATTTTAAAGCCACATTTCCCTTGCCTCGTTACAGATCTCAGTAGTATAATTCTGTTCATTCAATCAGTTTTTATAAATGGAGCCTACTCTGTCTCTTCCCCTACCTTCCTCTATTCTTCTGCTTCCTCCCCCAAGCGTTACAATAAAAAGATGGGATGAACAGTGCCCGGAAACACCTCTTTTGCTCGCTTGCACTCTTTTTTTCTTTCCACCGGCACGCACGTTTCTGTCTATTTTTAGCTCTCTCTTCTCAAAAGAGCATCCCTTCTTCTTTTTTGCTTCTTTTTTCAGCAGTCCAAATCGACGGCCAATTTGTAAACTGGTCTGTAAATATTAATATTATTTACACATAGGCTATTTAAAACTAAAACGCCGCCGTGTCAAAATTAGTCACGACATTCACTTTTCTGCGTATCTGCTCCGTGTGCAGACTGCACGGTCTGTCTGTCTGTCCCTGTATCGGTGTGTTTATTGGCGTAAATTGGGATTCCCATGTAGACGGTTCCCAGTGTAGTGTAACGGTCTACTCCCTCCTTTTCTCTTTAAAGGGAACGGTGCCCCTTGCCATCTCCCTTGCTTCCAGCCCCACCCATCGGCCGGTCACTGTCGATTTTAGCCAACTGCAAGCCAACAGTAGCCTGCAGTATGTAACCAGATATATTATCCGTTCACTAATATCACTGGCATATTAATGTTGCTTTAATGATACATGTGTCTACGTCAACCATTTGTATAGCTAATTTAAAAATTAATATTGATTTTTTTTAAATAAGCCGCTTATGGCAATGGTAAAACACTTTTTGCGTCATAATGCATTCATTCATATTTATATTGTTCTCTCCTGCCCCTCCCCCCGTATTCTGCAGCCTCTACACAGAGTCTTGTGTTATTGTGACAGCGTGTCCAGTTGGTCATTGTCTCTGTACTGACCCTCCCACAGTGATGTGACTTGTCAACCCAGTGGTTTCTTTCAGGAGTGGACAATGAAAAGAAAAGCGAAAAACACACACAATTATCTAACCCACAAAGACGTGCAATGTAATTCATGCAATTAAGAACAAAACAGATAAAACAACAGTTTTTTATTATTAAAATACAAAACAAACATATTGGCATCACAGTCCAAACGGTAAATTGCTTACATCTGACAAAAGGTTTCGAGCTCAGACGCACGGACAGGCGTCCGCTCTCACAGAAACACGGAACACCGTTGTAGTGGCAGCAGCAGCATTACTGCAGACCCCCTCTAGACGGAATGATAAACTGCGTGTCTAAGCACGCGCCACAGTAAATACGACACGTGGGAAACCTCGGCAACCAGCAGCAGGGCGGAGACTAGCGCTGAACGCCGAGCAAACCAATACAACAAATGTGACTTTTTAACATTCAAATGACCTCTATAGCTGCCTTACAAACAACCGAAGATGTTTAGGCTGGACCTGGCTGACCAGATTAATAACAAAGTGGAAGACCAAGGATGCCTGGTGCAATGGCTGCTGGGAGATTAACACGGGCCAGGATCATGCTTTTTACCCAACTGACCTGACATTCAAAGCCTGCCAATTTGCTTTAATTTTGCACAAACCAACCCCCTGACCTCCTGTCCCAAGAGATTCTTAAAAAAAAAAAAAAAAAGCAGCGTAACCACGGTGACCTTGTACCAATTCCAATCAGTGTACCCAACAGTGCAAATCATTTGAATAGTTATATTTCTATTCCCTGCACATTATAGAAGGGGATAATGGGGTAATGGAAATACAGCTAGTTTTCTATATTTCACCCAGATAGAAGATGCTTCAATCACAAAGAGGACACTTGGCAGGCAGTGGAGAAGCTGAATCCAGGGTGATTCTAATGAACAGAGCTACCAACACCAATTTGTATCAAATGACCCATTCAAAATATTATTTGAATTCTATTCAATGGTGATATCCTATTGGGTCAGTCATGTCCAAGTGATTAGCTAATCTCTTCATATATTAAGGATTACATAAGAAACTTTATAAAGGCCAGGGTTGCACACATTTCCTGTGCAGGGAGTTCACTAGTGACCCTGCCAAACTGTACATTTATATGAGTGCTTTTCCGTGCCCTATGTTTCTTTTAATTGGCACCGATTGGTTTAGTCCGTCTTATCAATCGGAGATTTATTTATGTGCATTAACCTCTGCTTTTACCTCCTCCTCAGTCTTTTCCCTGTATATATTTATCACGCTATATTCGTGCTCTCTCTCTCTCTCTCTCTCTCACTGTCTGGCATGCTGCCGGAGGGAAGGAGAGGGGGAGGAGAGAGCGAGAGAGCAGGTGGGCGGAAGAGAGAAAGAGAGAGGAACGAGAGGCTCCAGTGGATTCCGAGGGTAATTTGTGATTTGATGCCAAATAACCTCTCTGCTCCACCCCCTCTCTTTCGTTTACTTTACGCATCTGAACTGGCAGTTGTAATAAAACAATTGTTTTATTTTTTACTTCCTTGTGCTGCGCTGTTGGGCTGATCTCACGCTACATGCTTCTACAATTACTTTGTGATCGAATTTGGTTGTATGAGGGGTAAAGTATATAAAAATAAATAAATGAGGTTCATTTTAAAATTAAAATTCTATCTCTCTGTCTCTTAATTCTCTATCTCTACATGAATTGTAAGTAAATACTATATACTATATATACACAACAGACTTGTCTTCCTCCTTTTTTCCAAATAAAGAAGTGTTTTCACTTCATCCTCTCTGGTCAGTCATATCCTTCTATCTTCTCCTCTTCTCCTCTGTCTCCATCCATCTCCCTCTCTCTCAGACCAGTACTCTTTTATTCCCTCCATAATCCTGGTTCTCTGTGCTGTACATTTTAGGAACCTTTAAAATATGCCCCACGAGCCCTCTCCCTGCCTGTGCACTGCTCCAGTCTGGGAGATCAGGGATGGTCATGGCCAGAGGACTGCTGGGAATGGTGTAACTATCCCTGTAGATGGTGGTCTGGCCACCGTGGGGAACATGCTGTAATGGGCGGTGCAAAAAGGGTTGCCATGACACTGTGGGCGGAGCTTTTGGGGGCGGCATATTTCTATAAGCTCCTTCATCAAAGCTGCTAGGAGCGAAGAGCTCAGACCTGCAGAAAAAAGGAAAGAAAGGTAATTGTCGTGGAATCTGCAAAACAAACCTGAACAGCTCTTGTGGAGATGCAGAAATTAAGTAACTGCATGTCCAGACAAGGTCTGGTCACAAGAGTTACAAACTTACATTAGGTTATAATGTGTGTGTGTGAGACCCCTAACTCTAGAAATATTTTTAATTGGATGTTATCTGAATAGAAGAAAGCCTGAGGTATTTCAAAATGTATAGGAAAGTTAGCTGACTATGTCTTTAAGTCCACATAATGCTATTCTGAATTCTGATCCACTTTATTTACCCACTGTACAGGGCAAATACAGTGCACTCCAAAAGTATTTGGACAGTGACATTACATTACATTACATTACATTTATTTAGTGACACATTTGTTGTTGTCTTCACACTTTACTCCAGCACATTAGATTTGAAATGGGACAGTGACTATGAGGTTAAAGTGCCGACTTTCAGCTTTAATTTGAGGGTGTTTACATCCATATCGGGTGAACCGTGTAGAAATTGTAGTTCACATACATAGTCCCCCCCCTCCCATTTTAGGGGACCAAAAGTAATTGGACAAATTAACATAAACTTAAAATAAGTAATCATATTTAATATTTGGTTGTTTCTCTTGACTCATTTTCCTATTGAACTCTATGGAAAAATAAGTCAGGAAAAGAAACCCTTAAAGTGATCCATCCATATCTACTGCATATCTGGCAGCAGAGGTTTGAGGCTTGTTTGATACCTCAGCCCTTTGATGACTTACAGCCATTAGGCCAACCATGTGTTCCATACTGTTACAGCACAATTTACATCTTAATCTAGTCCTCCCCAATTTCCATTAAAAAACGTTTTTGATGTCGTTAGGTCACAGACATGTAATCATGTAATGTAAAGGATATGCAACCAAATATTAAATATAATTATTTTATTTAAGTTTATGTTAATTCGTCCAGTTATTTTGGTCCCCTAAAATGGGGGGGGACTACATATAAAAATGGCTTCAGCTGTTCCATTTCAAATCCAATGTGCTGGAATACAGAGCCAAAACAACAAAAAATGTGTCACTGCCCAAATACTTTTGGACTGCATTGTACATTTAGTTTTAAAGGCCCACAGTAATTTTGGTTGCTAAAAAAATGCTAATTGCTTACAACAAGCAAAAACACAAATATATGATACTGTAGTATAGAATTATTATCCTAATAAAAATAATGATAAAGATCCTCTTGAAAAGCACTTCAGAAGGAAAATAAGTATTCAAAATAAGTGTCGGGCTGACACAACTTCCTTGTTCATCTTCCGTCTTCCGTATGTCATTCTTCTTCTTTGTTTTAATATCTGATATTTTTGTAGTCCTTGCACAGCTCATCACCATGGAAACAAAGTTATCACTCACTCGTCGTTTTTACTTGGTGCTCACTTGTCAGATAATATATTGAAAATAATTTTTAGCATTTTGCCAAACAAACCATGCCTTGGAAATGGTTTTGTCGTGTTGTATTGTGGCTTTTTACAGTAAAAGAAAAACTACGAGAACCATGATCCACTGATGTACTTAGTTGCCATCCATGTAATTTTTGTCGATTAGCAACTGAATTTACTGAGTGGGGCTTTAAATTATTTTCAAATATTAAACTGGATTATTTACTGAAACTATAACCTGCACAAATGTGCAGCAAAGCCTAGCCCATAAATATGTGTGTGAGATTTTTAAAATGCGAACCAAATTTGAGTAATTCGTACCCTTTCCATAACTGTGATAGGGGGGCATAGTCAAATACTGGTATTTGTGTTATATTGCCCTCTAGTGGAACTTACCTGCTAAAGCGCCTGTAGTCTGCATGAGTAGTGCTGATGTTGGGCATGTTCAAAGCAGGGACTTTATTTGTCTCAAACTGTCTATTCAGTGCCTGTGTGAAATGTAAAACAAACATTTAAATGCAATTATAGAGTACCTGGGTGCAGAAACTGACAAAAGGGGGAACGCCGGGTTCTATATCGATTTTATATGTTTAATGTGAGTCTTGAAGCTTACCGCACTAGAACTGTGCCTCCCGGGGTTACATTACATTACATTACAGGCATTTAGCAGACGCTCTTATCCAGAGCGACTTACAACTTTTTAGCATTTCTTTTACATATATTATCCAATTATACAGCTGGACATATACTGAAGCAATTCAGGTTAAGTACCTTGCTCAAGGGTACAACGGCAGTGTCCTACCTGGGAATCGAACCTGCAACCTTTCAGTTACAAGGCTAGTTCCTTAACCATTATACTACACTGCCGCCTGGTTCATTCCAATCGCTTATTTTTTACTTCTTGCATCCTTTCCTCGCGTCCTTTCCTTGCTCTTTAGCTCCGCCCAACGGAGGACACGAGTAAAGGACGCAAGGATCAGATACAAAGATGGAGGAAACGAGGCAACATGCATTAGGCAAATGGAACGTCCTTGCTCAATCAAGCGTCAGTGTCATATTATGCTCACGTGCTTAACTATAATGCTTTTTAGCTTATTTTTTCATGAATAAACGGTTCTTTTGTTAGTTATAAACAATGAGTGTCATTATGGATTACCGCTTTATAATAAATGGAAAGGATAATAAACGGTTAAATTGCATTTGTGCAGGGGTGTGCCTGCGACGTAGCAGATGTGAAGAGTGGTGGATAATTTATACACGTCACGCGTTCCGAGAAAAGGCTTCCGCAAAGGCTACACTTGTGTTTCCTCACTGAAGCACCCTCCGGGAGCCTCCTCGTTCCCCACTCCTTGCTCCTCCGAGGAGCATTTAGTGGTTTGGAATGTCCTTAAAGATGGCGAACCTTGGTCGATTTCCGGGTCAGGCGAGGACCGAGGAGAAGAGGACGGATAAAATAAGCGATTGGAATCCACCCCCGGTTCCCTTGTTATCAGCTTGTTTCCAGACACGCTGTTCTACATCAGTGGTGGTTAATTCCAGCTGCAGGTCTATACTGTATACTGGAAGGTTTGAAATTGATCAAATTCACTGATAGACAAAAATTTGATATGACTAAAGGGATGCCATCCTCATTATCTTCAGGTTCTTGCAATGTATAATTTAGCTATGAAAATTGAAAACATTGTATATAATATTGCAGTAAAAAGTTTCCTAGGCATTTTCAGTCAATTTTGGAAACTTTTGACTGCAATATTATATACAATGTTTTCAATTTTCATAGCTAAATTATACATCGCCGAACTCGGAAGAACCTGAAGATAATGAGGATGGCATGCCTTTAGTCATATCAGACTTTTTATCTATCAGCGCATCTGATCAATTTCAAACCTTCCAGTATACAGTATAGACCTGCAGCTGGAATTAACCACCACTGATGTAGATCAGCGTGACGCAGCGCATCTGGAAACAAGGGAACCGGGAGGCACAGTTTTAGTGCGGTAAGCTTCAAGACTCAAATTAAACATATAAAATCCATGTAGAAGTTTAATAAATTACCTGGCGTTCCCCTTTAAGTGGTGTCAATGCCCTTCTCATTGGCAATCACAAGCAGTGTATTTGCCTAACAGGACAACATATCCAGAATAATATGCATTGGAATATATTTTATACATGTTTCAAAAATGTTCTAAGCTGTTGACAGTAAGAACAGCACTCAGTTGTCCACAGTACTATCCCTCTAAGGGCTCATACACACTGGCACTAAAACCTGTTTCGAAAACCGTTTCGGCTCCTTAAAACCGTCAAATCCACACTGTCAGGGGTTTCGAAAATGTTTTAATTTAAAGCCTCTCGGAGCTAGAATCGGAAACATTTCGAAAACCCTTAACTGGCTTTAGCCATGAGTGTGTACAGGATCGGTTGCCGAAATTTACCTACAGAATAATTTTGCTTGTATAAAATAAATTACATACAGTTCCATTAGTGGTACTCGCGAATTCCGTGGGAATTTCAAACATCTTCACAAAGTTAATTTGACAGTTGAACATTTGTTTTTATTATATGATTATTATACAATTTTATCTCTATATTATGACTGCCGACCATGGTTAAATTTGGAAGGAAGAGGAGACGCATTCACACCACTTGGAAAGTGGCAAATGATCCATGTTGTTTATTTTGTCAATATGGATACCAAGGAATGCAAAATATAAAATCCGTTGTCAAGGAAACATGCATCGCGGAGAATTCTAAAACCACAGAATGCCTGCGAGTAATGTGTACGAGCAGGTCAAGGAAACTTCAAAACTACAATGTTTCAGAAACGTTTCTAAACCAAAACCCCAGTGTGTACAAGGCCTTAGATTTCAAGCCTCTAAGTTCTCATCCAGAACCCAGAGCTCAATCCACAGCACCACCTCCACCCTGCCCCTCCCGGGGTACTGCCCAGCCCAATGCCCCACCCCACTGGGGCACCGCCCAGCCCAATGCTCCTCCCCTCACCAGCAGTGGGGCGTAGTGCTGTGCTTCAGGCCTCTGCGGGGTGCTCTGTCCCCTGTAGCGGTCCTGGGTCTCGCTCACAGGCGGAGAGATCATTCTCGCTGTGTGGCAGTCCCTCAGCTGGGAGAGCAGTGCCAATAACAGGGGGTGAATTTCACAGTACACATCTACAGCTTTAGACAGCCGGATAGAATGTTCAAAAATAAAACCAAATATGAGTGGCCCCAGAGTAATGAGGAGTTTGAGAATCAGTATTTCCAGATTAATTCGGAAAAATCACCTCCCTAATCACACTGTCGAGAGAGACAAACTATAGAATAACATGCTCATGATAATGTCTTATACTGTAACTATATTTCACATGTGCGTATTGCTTTTGTTAACTTATGACGTCTATTTGTGTAATTATTCCTAACATCATTTTTTTTAGTTCCCGCCATTGAATGTCCTTTCCAAAACGTTTGGGAATTTTTATGTATTAATCAGAACATACAAAAAATAAATAAATAAATAAAACCCAGCTCACCCTATCGCCAAGCCCATCCACAAAGTTGACAGTCCAGTGTGGGACAGCCTTTGAATACCGAGGGTGTGTCAGTGGACCGGCCAGCGGCTTCCTGTCATGCTCCAATCTTACAGAGGAGGAGAAGTGCCTGCTTGGAGGGAGGAGGCGGGGCCGACTGAGTAGTGGGGGGAGGGAATCACCCTAAAAGACAGAGGGGGAGGGGCGAGTAAGCACACTGACCAGAGTGATGAATTTTTATAGAATGGTCACAATCATAGATTTTACCTATGTTGTAATGTATTATGTTGGATATGAGCATCTGAAATACAATATTGTTTTTTGCCATACATTTTTAGTTTAGGTTTTTTTTTTTTAGGGTTACCCCCCCCCCCAAACAAAACCAACAACAAAACCAAGGGCATAGAAAGCACCGACACAATAAAGGTGTATAAACGGAAAAAATGTAACGTTACGTTTAAAATTGTGAGCACACAGTACATTTTTTAAAGCACGCCTGCAACAAGAAGTTAGGCGCAGAACAGCTAGGTAGGTAGCTAGTTAGCTACATGCGAAAATGCACATCAGTGAAATTATATGATCCTGTTCACTTGGTGCAACATGAGATAATAATAATATAGTTGGTGAAGAAGAAGAAGAAGAAGAAGAACGCACCCGTTGGCTTTCAATGTTAATGTCACTTGGCAACGGCCCTCGGTAAACATGTCCGATACCGGTACTCGTTTGGTTCAGGCTTTGACTCTTTTTCTCCAACACATCCATTTCACCGACGGCGCGACTAAATCATCCCAAAATAAAGCGCCACAAAATTGAAAATAATATCCCCACTCTCTTTTGCAGATAGGCTATCCAGCTAATTATTAGCTGTGTAGCTAACAACTCAAGTAGGCCCACCTAACGTAAGCGAATAAAATGTAAGCTTTAGAAAATAGAGGTGTATATTTGAAAAGAAAAATCCAGATACTGTTACTGTTTATCACCACGTTATACGATAAGATAAAGTAAAGCGTGCGTTAGCTGACAGTTGCTTCGGGTTTCTAAGTTTGTTTGGACTAATCACCATGGAAATACCGCTACATTCGTATCATCAGCCAATCATCTAGAAACAGGAACAAATAAACGGTCTAAAAAACATTCAGTCCAGAGACCCTCCCCCTATATAAGAATTAGTCTGTCCCCTGGGTAAACAAGGAAACCATCGAATGGTTTACAATGTAACATTTTGGCATCAGTTTAGGAATGAAATAAGAAATAACTGGAGAAAAGTAACTTCAACGTCGTAGAAAACGTAGCAGCCTACAGTAACGTTAGCTAGCAACATGGGAACTAGTTAGTGGTCGCACACAGCGTTTTTGAACTTCTGATCCTAGACAGCGGGTCCAACTGTTCACATTTTACATCAAAACATTAAATGTTTAATTGATTGACTGTTTTTTGACACTTCAAATCAATGCAAAAGAGAATAGCTAGCCGGTAAGCACAGTGTTTAGAAACAAATAGCCGAATGACAAGATATAGGCTAAAGCTGTCCCTTTACACCACAGCGAAATTACGTTTTGCATTAACCCTTGTGTGGTGTAGCAACGTAAAGTTGGTTTTATATTGGATATTCAGTGGATATTCGTTTTTCAAATTTCAATAGCTAATGACAGAAGCATGTAGGTGCATTTTAATTTACATATTTGTTATCAGTGTAGAACAAAGAGACTTTTACAAGCTTTTTTTTTCATATTTCAGGAAAAAAAATGTCTGTTGAGCCTATAAAAACACTTGAATTTCAATAGTTCCAATGCCATTTGAATTAGAAGTTTCAAACCAACTTTAATCTCTTTGGAGACATTATTGCTCAAATTTACAACTGATTATTTTTCAATTTTTATTTTTGTAGATTTTAAATTAATTTTTTTTCAAAATAAAACAGCTAAAATTTCAATAGCTTCTGTGACATATGACGAAGACGCCTCAAACCAAGTTTAATGTTGTCACAGACATTATTTCTCCAATTTACAAGCAATATTTTTTCCAATTTTCCCTTTGTGAAATTTAAATACATTTTATTCAAAATAAAAGCACTAAAATTTCAATAGCTTCTGTGATACTAAGATGCCTTAAACTTTAATGTTGTCAGAGCCACGCATCTTCTTCACCATCCCCCAAATTTCTCCCACAGGTGTGTCCCTCCCCAGTGTGCCACAGATCTGCCTCCAGTACACCCTCTTAGCAGTACATATTGTTTTCCTGACTTCTGCCAGAGCCTGCTTATATTGAATGAGATTCTGAAAGCAGTGAGTTCTCTTCAGCAACCTGAACGCCCTGTTCCTACGCCTCACTGCCTCTCCACATACCTCCGTCCACCACGGGACGGCCTTCATCCTCTTCCCTCCTCTCCTCTTTGGGATTGCCTGATCTGCTGCTTCCATCAGTGCCTCTCTCACCCCCTCATTGATGGTATTAATGTCCAACCCCTCGTCCATATTAAACTTTAAAAGGTAAACCAGGCCACAGCATTTTAAAACACCTTCATTTCGCCCGTCTGTGCCATTATCCGTCCACCGCCTGCGCCTGAGCAGTGATGAGGAGTGTGTGTGTGAGTGTGCGTGTGTTTACGCGCGTGTGTGCCTGGGTGCATTTGGCAGCCTTTTTTCTTATAGAGTTGCAGTTTTGAAGAGTGAGCTGCCCTTTACAGAGAGACAAGACCAGTCAATGGAGAGGGTCTGAACCAGTTTTGATTGGTCCGACCCGTTCTCCAAACCTGAAACCTTTTTAATAAGGGGAGTCCTGTGTTTTGGGGTAACCCAGCAGCGACTCAAAATAACCCACACCCCGGGGTCTGAGCCAGGAGTCCCAGAGGCTCACTCACTGGCCACAGCAATGTAGTCTTGGCAGAGAAGCAGCAGCCGAAATTTCTTATACCAGCTTTGCCAACAACAGCGTATTCAACTAAAGTAACAAAGAAAATATATAATGTACTCTGGGAAACCACAGATCTCTAAACAATTCATGTAATGTGATATAATGAATTCTTCCCGCTCACCTGGCAAGCATCTCTTTAGTCTGGTCAGTGAGGATGGAATTGACCATGCAGGTGAGGGCGGAGATGATCCCTGCCTTGAGCAGACGCTTGACCCTCCTCTCGATGAAGTCCTTCTTGTCCTGAGGGCAGATGTGTGATCCAAATGAACATCATGTCACAAGCAGAGTCAAAGTGACTCATCAAAAAACAAGCAGAAATACGTTGAGGTCCACGGCATGCCGGTTTAAATCACAGAACAGAAAAGCAGGTAGCAAGATAACTGCAATTGAAATGTAAGACTCTTAAGTCCTGTCAAGCTAGACTACTTAAGATTACACAAGAGGGAGTGCTATATATCGTGGATGCAGAGTGACAATATTCATGATATAGCACAACCTTGAGCAGAGCTTTATTGGGTGTCATCAACTATAAAAATAACAACTGGTAACTAGAAAGACAAAGTTTCTGAAGAAGCTTTAGTTTGTAGCCTAGCTTTGGTAACTATGGCAGCTTTAGATAGACTATCATCCCAGCTGCAGAATTCCTCTTCAGAGAAGAGGAGAGAGACTGGAATTTAGGCCTGACCACCCCCCTTTAAAAAAACCAAAACGAACTACTACCAATAACTCCATGTTAGCTATTGTAAAGGGTTTGTCTAGAACAGCAAGGGGAGTGTTGGGGGGGGTTGTGCATATTAGCAGATGTTCTCAAACTGTAATTCACACTGAACAAAATTATTATTTTTTTTGTTTGTTTTGTTTAAATCTTAACTGACTTTAACTGGGGTTTTTAACTGGAGATCCCGGTTTTAAACCTTACCGTGTGCTGTAGTTTGTGAGCCACACCCACCAGTTTTTGTCTTAACACTATATAACACTGCATTTTAGGCATTTAGCAGATGGTCTTATCCAGAGAAACTTTAAGTTTTACAGAGTATCCAGAAGCAGTTCAGGTTAAGTACCTTGCTCAAGGGAACAACAGCAGTGCCCTCAATGTCTGACGTCCAAGCCCAGTACCCTAACCATTACACTACTCTGATACTGATGTTTCCCTGTCTGTGTAACAGCTTGTGTGAGACGCATACCTCTGTAGGATGTCGTATACATATTCCCCGGTGGGCTGTACTCGGCTGTCTTCCTCCCTGCGGTCTTCCTCCCTGCAGTCTGCCTCTCTGCAGTCTGCCTCTCTACGACTGAGTTTGGAAAGCATAGCCTGGCCTGCAAAACAGGGCACAGTTTTATATCAGACTACTGGATTACTTTCCCTGTTCGCTCCCTCCAGCCCTCTGCACCATCCTTTAAACTGTGTGTGTGCTTGTGTGTGTGCGCGTGTGCGTGGGACAGAATAACACACAGACATAGATATCAATGACAGAGAGACTACGCATCTTGTAGTAAGCAATGTATACATTTCAATGCTTGGGTTTGTGTATCTTACAAGCCAGTTTAATACCACGGGCTACAATCTGCCCAACCACTTTGTCTGTCTGCTCCAATCATGATTCCCCATTTTTAGCCTGTGTTTATATCATCATATCAATAAGCCACATTGTCCAGCCAGCGAGCACGCAATTGAACAAAATCATGATTTAAAAGGTGAAAAGGAGTAGTTTGTGAGGAGTTAAAACTAAATTAGCTTTGCTAATTGTATGCCCTACAACCACAGAGATATCATAATGTAGGCTATATCAGAGTAACCGGCAGGGTCAACGGTTACTAAAACCGTTTCAGCTACCCGTTGCCATTGGCTCATCGACACAAGGCTACATTAGCTATATTTCACCTAACTTTTTTTAGGATGCAGCATTGTAGTATACTAGTTAAAGAACTGGGCTAGTAAGTTGTAACCTAAAGTTTGTACGCTTGATTCCCAGGTACCTTGAACAAGGTACTTAACCTGAATTATTTCAGTAAATATCCAGGCGTAATAATTGGATAGGCTACTATAAGAGCTAAATGCCTCTAATGTAATGTTATTAGACTAGGCTACTACTCGTGTGCCTTCTACTCCAAGGCTATGAATACGACCAATTTCACTATTTTGCATACTCGATCCCGACGACCTATTTTGAAAACATGACACAATTCGGAAGTTTCTTCCGCCATGGGTTCCCTCAGCAGATTCCCAATGCTTTTTCCCCCCCATAGGAATTTGGATTTGTGCCAAATATAAGGTCTGTGGTTAATATAAGTCAAAGAAAGTTACAAGTTTTGTTCTAAATGGCAGAAATGTCACGGTGGTGTAACTGTCTGAACGTGGATGCAAACAAAAGTTATGTAAAAAAAACACAATTTGGCAATAAAACACTTAATTTGGCATGTTTTTGTTTTAATATGAAATCAGGCAATTTGGTACAGGAGGTCTGTTTATAAAGTATTCTATTACTTTAAAAAACTTGTCTGAAAAACAAATATCATAAAATGTCAAGGTGGGGTAACCAATATAGAAAAGCCATTTAAAATCATGTGACTTTAACCCGTTTGCACAGATGACAAATTTGTAAATTCTCACCTATTCAGGGGGTGTTCCATTTAAGGCTATATAACTCCAGGGGCCAGATGTATAAAACTAAAAGAATAAAAGTAAAAGAATCCGTAAAAGAACGCTCAGGGTGAAAGTCGGAAATCTGCTTTAAAATGTTTTGCATTTTCTACCTCTGCCTTTTGATCACTATGTCACCATATCACACTGACACCAAACATTGCATAAATAGTGTCCAGCGTGTGCAAAGGTACGCAGATTCTCACAGTACGTTATTTTATACATCTGAATTTCTGCGTAGAAACTCCCTTACGCGGCTTTCTGAGGGAATTTTTCTGCTCAGCACTGTTTATACATATGGCCCCAGGTGTGAGCATCACAGAAACTTGGAAAATTACTTGAAGCAAGACAGTTGTACCATTTACAATACTAACTTAGTCAATTTTAACTATTCCAGTTACTCCACATTCTAGTTACTCCACATTGACATTAGTTAGACCAGTTGGCAAAAATAATGATATTTCATGTTTTCTCATTAATTTAAAAACTGAGGGCAAAATCATAAAACAACTGATTCTGATAGCGATACTATAACGTCTCTGTATTTGAATGGATCTCTATGGGAATTGAGGGATGGGACTTGATTTAGCTGTAAATTACACTGGAACAATATGGAAACACATTGGCTAAATGGCTTTAGGTCATCAAGGGTCTGACGTATCAAACAAGCCTTAAATCATCACTCTGCTGCCAGAAATACAGTAGATATGGATGGATAACTTGAAGGGTTTCTTCTCCTGACTTATTTTTCCATAGAGTTCAATAGGAAAATTTGTCAGGAGAAACAACCCTTAAAGTGATCCATCCATATCTACTGCATATCTGAGCAGAGTGATGGTTTGAGGCTCGTTTGATACCTCAGACCCTTGATGACTTCGAGCCATTTTACCAATCCTGTATTCCATACTGTTCCAACATAATTTACAGATAAATCTAGTCCCACCCCCCAATTCCCATAGAGATCCATTCAAATGCAGAGATGTAATAGTATCGCTTGTAAGAGTACCAGAAAATAAGATATCAAGAGTCTTTTGATGTTGTTGGGTTACAGACATCAGGAAGTCATGGCATGCAAAGGATATGTGACCAAATATTTAAAAAATTTAAATTTAAAGGCAGTCAACTTAGTGTATGTAAACTTCTGACAAGTAATTGTTGGAAAAATGACGTGTCATGCACAAAGTAGGTGTCCTAACTGACTTTCCAACACTATAGTTTGCTAACATGAAATCTGTGGAGTGGTTAAAAATTTGTTTTAATTACTTCAACCTAAGTGTATGTAAACTTCCGACTTCAACTGTATACCCGAATGCCTCAATCGGAATCAGGGATCAGGCAGAGGAGCCAATAGCAGAAGAAACTTCCCCTCACCTTATCATATTTACTATTCTGGAAGATTATGAAAACCTACAGAGTTCATACACAGATTAACACCGACCCTGGAGTCACCTGAGCTCAAATTCTCAGTCTCCATTAAGAGACCTCACCTCAACAGGATCCACGTTCTGTCCTCGTCCATTTGTGTTACACCTGAAGAGGAAGAGCCAAAATCACAGGCTGTGTCCGAATCAGCACTCTTCCACACTGTTGAGTAGCCTTGGTGAGTAGATAGGGCGAGAAAGTCGCAGAGTACGCAAAAAGTTTTCAATTTGCAGTATACTTCAAACACCCGGATGACACACTTACTTCCGGGGTTTCGCTGAGTACATTACGGAGCACACTTTTCAAGAAGCACACAAACATTTTGGTCACATAAATATGACGTGAAGCTTCGTTTTGCGCAAGAGTGGGGCGCACGGTTGCCAGATCCTGTAGGACTTTCCAGCCAAATGGCGACTCAAAACTATCCCAAATTATAGGCTATTTTTCATCGAAACCAACAAAATCATCATGTTTTTACTTTTTAAAATAAGTGCCTGCTTTGTGACTTTTCATTTTTACCCGTGACTGCACTTTGAAAGTATCCCAATTTAGCTGTAAAACCACGGACATGGCAACACTGGTGGGACGTCATATGACCTGCTTACGACACTCCCACAGTGCGGTTAGAAAATAGTATGGTCGATATTTTTTGCGGACTGCTAAACAGTGCACATTAAACAGCACACTTCTGCCAGTGCACTGTACGCAGGAGACACGGCGCAGTAGATAGAGCTCTGATTCGGACACAGCCACATTTTCCATCAACTGTCAACATTAGGCCACCTTAACGGGGCAGTTCACCCACAAATGTAATTTTGATACGTTTCTACATACCCAGAGTGCTATCTATCCATCCAGGTAGTTCCGCTGAGAACACTAGTTTAGGTATCCGCTGCAACTCACCTTGACATCACCCAAATTTAATGGACCTGAACAGGTGCTTTGGTTGATACTGTTGTGCAGAGGACTTTCTCTCCTTATAATGACCAGGCACGACCAGGTAGATCCAAGAAGAAAATGATTTATTTCTCTGCAGAAAGAGTCCAGTACTTACACACACAAGGTGGTCAAGCGTGACCTGAAGAAAAGGAGGCAGTCTCCGCCATATTTAATCAAAAAGTATCTTTGCTAATACAGTGCATCCGGAAAGTATTCACAGCGCTTCACTTTTTCCATATTTTGTTCTGTTACAGCCTTATTCCAAAATTGATTAAATTAATTTTTTCCCTCAAAATTCTACACAACACCCCATAATGACAATGTGAAAAAAGTTTTTTTGAGATTTTTGCAAATTTATTAAAAATAAAAAAATAAAATTTCTCATTTACATAAGTATTCATACCCTTTGCTTTAACGTATTTTTAAAGTATCATATTTCATATTTGGTCGCATATCCTTTACATGCTGTTACTTCCTGAAGTCTGTGACCATCAACATCAAAAAACTGTCGATATCTTATTTTCAGGTACTGTTACAAGCGATACTATAACCTCTCTGCATTTGAATGGATCTCTATGGAAATTGGGGGGTGAGACTAGATTCAGCTGTAAATTACACTGGTACAGTATGGAACACATGGCTGGCTAAATGGCTGTAAGTTATCAAGGGTCTGAGCTATCAAACGAGCCCCAAACCATCACTCTGTTGCCAGATATGGAGAAGATGTGGATGGATCACTGCAAGGGTTATTTCTCCGGACTCATTTTCCTATAGAACTCTATGGGGAAAAAAGTCAGGAGAAACAACCCTTAAAGTGATCCATCCACATCTACTCCATATCTGGCAACAGAGTGATGGTTTGGGGCTCGTTTGATAGCTCAGACCCTTGATAACTTACTTGAAAAGCTTGATTGGTACATGGTTACCCATTAGCATATAGTAAAATATACAAAGTCAATGATTGGTTATGCATATTGGATGAGGGCAGTAACCCCTAGCCCTTAACGTCTCACAGTTCCAATAACTATTTGGTCTCGCAGAGTCATCTTGTTTTCAGGGTTCAAGATGAAGTGTCTCTTCTGGCTCTCCAGCCATATATCCTTAAGCCTGGGGTCTAAGTGGGTCAGAGGCCACAGGCCTGCAGCTGTCACAGAGAGAAGGTAGATAGAAGGGAGGAAGAGAGACAGAAAGATGCACGTACACACCCTCACACAGATGTACGCTATATATATATATTTTGTCTCTGTCTATCTCTCAGTCAGCCAAAGCGAACCAGAGACCTTCCAGATAAGACAGGCCCCAAATTCCTGGCCTCTGCAGACTGCTACGTCTCTTGAGGATTTAGAGAATTTAATTTAAGTTTAAATTGGTATGATTGTACAATGAATATATATGTATAAAGATCTTTTCTCCATTACTGTGAATATACTAGTGTGAAAACATCCTTCTGAAAACACCCTTCTCTTCAATACTTTGCGCAGATATACACCGTTGGCGTACTTCGGTAGAAAGT
This sequence comes from Synaphobranchus kaupii, assembly GCA_029718625.1. Taxonomy (NCBI): domain Eukaryota; kingdom Metazoa; phylum Chordata; class Actinopteri; order Anguilliformes; family Synaphobranchidae; genus Synaphobranchus; species Synaphobranchus kaupii. Next base: position 43,661,140 of record CM056386.1, on the reverse strand, counting down.
AGTTTTAGAAAAAAACCGTGAGTGAGTAACCATGTCATTATATTTGTAAAGATGTTGCTGTTGATTTTTTCGAATGTACATTTTTGACGCTTTGAGTGCCATCTACAAAACTAGTGAGTTCTCTGCAGAACTACCTGGATGGATAGATAGCACTCTGGGTATGTAGAAACATAGAAATATAATCTAGTTCTGATTGTCTATGAGTGTTTGCAGGCTTTTGCTTCCACCCTTTACCCTGCCTTAATTAGCCGTTACAACTATCCAGTTTCACTTGTAGTTATGTCATCACACGCAAGGGGCCAATTCAGTTAAGGGCTGGAGTTGGCATGAAATCCAGATGCGGATTTCCCCCTCCTTGCCCACCCCTGATCGATACACTACATATGTTACACATCATCACACCTAAACTACCCACAGAAGTTACCTGTCAATATCCACTATAATTGTCCCATTCTTTTCCAGCCGTTGCAGTTTTTTTCTGATTCAGTAGACAATTCACGTTCATTTAGCACTTAATGTTTGTCTATGAATTCTGCATGGCCTAAATATGAAAATATTCTTTTTGAAAAACAACTTACCATTTTTGATAAATCACGATGGCAAATGTGGCAATTGCAACAATTCCACCAAAAATTCCTGAGAGAGATAAAATGGATGAAATCATTGAGTTCTGAATGAGATCATTATGCAGTTTATTTTCCTCCAACTTCCTATTCTTTTACTCAGAACTTAGAAACTCACCCCAACCTGGAATCATGGGCGTGGGATTTGGGGCCGCGCTGTTGGCGATGTTGTACAAGTGCTCTATATCTGTAAAGCAAATAGGGTGAAAGTCAAAGAGAAAATTTCCATGGCTTAACATTCTGATACAGGCTACTCAGAACATGCCGTACCATTGCAGCATCATCACTGTAGAGAGGATTATTAATTATAGATAAAGATGGGAATCACAGCACAAGAAGTATGGGCCATCTTACAGACAGACTCAATTACAATATTAGATTGTAGTTAAAGTGCAGATTATAAGCTTTTATTAAAGGGTATATTTATACTTTTTTTCCCACTATGTAGACATTACAGATGACTTCCGCTATGGAGAGAGTGTCGCATGCTTTTATTTAGTCCATTTTACTTTTGTATTTGAAATATTTAGCAGATTAGTAGTTTTATTTATTTTTACCATTAGTCCAGCATCGGCCTTTTGTTTGACCCTCAGGGCTCTATCTTACACCCAGCAGTAAACTAAACGCAAGTCTCTTTGCTAGTTTGAGACCAACGCAGTTGTCAATTTACCATCCAGTGCTTACGTTTAAATAGCAAGTGAACTTGCGCCCATAGCACTGGGCTATGAACTGGGTGGGTTGGTCTTAAGATGAGGTGTGTCCAGGATCATTTTGCCGTATTGCCATCGAGTCAGCAGAAAGTCATGTCGTAGTTGTTTCAATGTTATTTTAACTGCGCAATATTAAGATAGTAATATCAAGATTACATTGTGAAATGGGGATTCATATTTTTCCCAAAAATAAAACATTGTCTCCTGGAATAGACGCATGTTGTCCCTGGAATCGTGGGAAAGTGAGCTTGTTTTAAGGCATTAAGCTACCAGTAAAAACGTATTTGTCATATTTCCATAAGCAGGATAATATAAAACGGGGGAAAATATGCGTAAACCTATGGGTTCCCAATCTGACAACTTTAGTGTATTTAGTGTCATCATTAAGGCAAAATAACGCCATTTATGTTATTAATCAATATTAGAATGCATGTAATATGAACTTCGGATGAAACTTGAACTTTGCTAGTCTGTGAACTGTCTGCTGTGAGAACAGCCTCATGGAATTGATGTTTGACAATGCTTCATTGTATAATCAAACGAAATTCGTTAAACAAGCTGCCTAATTTGGCGTTTTCTAAGCTGAGAGGGAAGCCAAGTTCTGGTAGCTTATGCTCAGCTGGTGTAAGCTAATGGAAAAAAAGTTTCCTGTATTCCCGTTATTATATTTCTGGGAAATAGTTTGGTGAGGAATTACCGGAAACCCGTGCCGGTGTTAAACCCTATGTGAAAGATTATTATCGTGTATATCAAAGCACGTCATAATGGTTAGTCTGAATAATATTGATCCACATAGCCTATTCCCTGCTCGCACGCTATAAGTACATGCACGAGCGTCTCACAGTCTTACTATCCGCCATCATATGTGAAGCGGTATGTCAAAACCAGGCGGAATTGGGCAGAGCTACGAACAGAGGAACAGCTGCAAAATGCCTTGGGGTGAATTTTAGCGGTTTAGAGATTTTTGGACATTTATGATGCTACAAATATTAAAAATGTTCTGTAAAAGTTTCTAACTGAAATTTCATCGACAAAGTATTTTTTTAAACACTTTTAAAGAGGCATATAATTTCACAAAATGATGCCTTGTTCGAGATTTTGCTTGGAAATGACACCAAATTTAGCGTAAATTCGAGCTCAAGTAAAATCGAAATGAACCTGGCCTGCAAGATTTATTTACGGACTATTTCATCAGTACAGACAGTGTAGATTCGGACAAAAATTGACGATGCAATGAACGTAGCACGAGATGTTTACAATGAGTGAGATTACGATCTTAGAATGTGTCAGTGCAAGTGTAAACAAAACTGCTTTGGTACAGATTTGGTACATTTATAATGTACTTTATTGTAATGATATTGTGAACATGGCTGCAACATTATTTGCTGCAGTACACTCCTTTGACACTGATTTGTATTTTAACATGTTTAGTATTCAAACGGTCCGATTAAAATCTTAATAACTTCGCTTTGGAATATCCGATTTGAAAAAAGAAAGCGGAGTTGTAAAGTGCAAGGTCTATATTTTACTAATATACCAATAACTCAAAATTGACCTCTTGCCCAATTGTGCCTGGTTTTGACATACCGCGTCACATATTAGCAATCTGCCAAGGTGTAAACACAGGTGGCTTTTAAAGGGAATGGGATATGACATTTTGATTGGTTTATTGCATGTTATGCCCAAGACACACTTATAATTAATGAAGAGACTAAGTTCAGCCCATTTGCACCTTGCGCCTTACTTTTCGCTCAAAATATGCGCCCTCTAACTAGCAAAAGTGGACTTGGACACACCCTAAATGCACTCCGCCATGCATTTTAGACCATGCGCTAAGATCATCAAGATAGAGCCCTCAGTCTGTTACTGTAAGCCTATCTATCCTGGGGCTCGTTTCAACAAAGTTGCGAGCTGAGATCTGCGAGATGCAATCGATTTCTCCTGCACTTTTTGGAGTGTTTCACATAGAAATCGGAATTGCAAGCCAATGGCCCAATCTCAATGTCCACCCTCACACCCTCAGATTTTGAGGCGCATTCCCGATAAGTCTGCGAGGGCTTAGGGCTGTCCCACTGTAAAATCGGCAAGTGCATGAGGGCTCCGTCGCGTTGTTTCTCCAAAACAAGGAGACATGCTGAAGGTAAGCTCTTGAGTTCCTCAATAAGACGACTGGGTGTCCAAAGAAGATGATCTACTTTTCAGATGGTTGTGCAGGTCAGTACAAGAACTAGAGCTGCACGATATGGGTATATTGCGATAATGATATGATATGTGATAAGACAAATATTTAAGTGTACCAATTTGATGTGCTACTAATACCCTGAAAATGAAAAGCCTATGTCTGCTAAGTAATAAAATTAAATGATGGTATTTTAAAATAACAACCATAGTTATTAGTGCAATCTTTTTGATTATTAAAAAAAAATAAAATAAAATAAATAAGAATTAAGAGATCAGTTCAATCTCCTCAAACGAACTAACGTAGCCTAATTAGGCTACCCATGAAGATCCATCGTAGCCTACCAAAGAATTCTGCTTCCACATTCCAGTTCTTGAGGGGCCTGTCTAGTAGGCTCGTCTAACATTTATCTAAGTTCTTTAATAGGCTTCATCGCCTTCTTTGCCAACAGTATAAACTGGCACCATATCCTTAGACAAGTAGGCTAGTAGCCTTGGCTTGGCTATGTTTGGCGAATGTGAAGTTACTGTTGACTCTCCTGACTATTTATTTACATTTGTGGTAACACGGCGGTGCGGGTCAAATTATAGAGATTGTAGTGTAGGAATGCATTTAAAATCTACTTTTGTTAAAAAACGACGTGAATGGAAAAAAGAAGTGGGTCTGTCCGTACAGGTATCATACGTATAACATGAAATGCTGCATGAAGACGGCATTTCAAATATTTTAGGATGTTGGACAACCGGTTCAATGACTTGAACCGTATGTAAAAATACCCTTTAATAAAATCTGAGAATCTGCACTTTAACCACAGATGGAAAACCACGGGCCAAGTTACATTAAATAATTTATGAAACATTGAGTAGCATTTATTTGGAATAGACCTTGTTAAATTTGTGTGAGCTAAGGGTAGCCAATAGTGTTTGTTATAACTTGGCCTCATTTTGAGATCAATACTTTTAACGGCAAGCCTAGATTTTGCAAGTTTTAATAAAGGACTTATAGACAGTGATTTGGGTGCGTGAGTAACTTGGCATTTTTGTATGTTAAAAAAACGTAAGGCTACAGTGTGAATGATAAACAGCTTATCAGAAAGCACTTACCGGGGGAAGAACTGTGAAACAGATTGAGATCGGAGCAGGCTGTAGAAAAACGTTTTGATTACACAACTGGGGTATGATTGGACAAATGATCACAACACTACGCACAGAGAAGTCTGATAGCTGTGGAAATTGCATTTCGACTGCATCTATTCCTAGACACCTTCACTGGAGGTTAAATTAAAGAATTTCAAGCAGATTTTGGCTTGGGTTAAGTCTCCTTTCATGCATCTTACTGCAGTGATTGCAAATGTTCAACAAATTTCGTCTCTACTCTACACCACAACAGCAGTACTCAGAAACTGGAGCTAGTGCAGAAATACTCACGTGTATTGTTTGATCTGAAAGTCTTCCCTCCCCCTTCAAACCTAAGCTGCTGGCCAGTCCACAGCACAAGCCTCCCGTCGCTCGTTTTACAGGGGGAATCTGGCTTTAGGTTGTCCACGGAGCAAATTTGGATGTCTTCTGTAAGGCGCATCGGACGATCACCTTGCATCCATATTGTCTTCACACGAGTTGCGCATGTTTCCTCCCAGCAAACTGCACACGGTTCTGTGGCAAGGAAAGGGGAAGACTTACTTTCCAGGGACGGGGTTTCTGCATAGAGGAGAGTGAAAAGAACAGGGCTCCCGAACTTCCCGTCAGTCATGACCGGACACCCAAGACCATACAAGTGAGGGGTCTTGTTAATATAAAATTAGTAGTCTATTTAGTTACATGGACGTTTATGTAGTTAATTATTTCTACAACAAAAGGTGATCAAGATGAAAATCCTCTCATCTTGGAAGTTGCGAGTTTTGACGATACTAAAAAAAATCGTAAAGTGTGTAGTGTATCTGGGATCACACTCCATACTACTTACTTGGTTCAGGAATAACGGCGCAGTTCACGGTAGGTGCCAATAGCCAGAGCAGAAAGAAGACAGTGTCTGTAGAATAAGTGACTTGATATTAATCATTGATAGGTCTGTGTACACACAAAAAACTGAAAAAATAATTCAGACAAGCACTCTTGTGAAAACATCCCAAACGCTATGCACGTGCATACACACAACTAACTACTAAGAAATAAATACATGCATAAAAAACACAAGAAGTCCTGAAGACGTAATGGGGCACAAGGTTTTCCCTTTCCTTTCTCCACCTCCTCCCCTTCCTCTGTCATCTCCCTATCAGCAAGGCCTTCCGCCTCAACAGCAGTCTTGATCACCGCTTCCTCACAAGTTATGACAGGCTTTGAATCTGTTCCCATGGTGTCAGCAGGTCGGGGACAGGAAGACAGCTTGTCAGAGCTGGACCATGGCATGGTTTTCCCCTGGCTGAGTTTATGGAGAAAGATAAAGGAAGATTACTACCCAAATAATTTATGAAAGCACTTTGTCTTTTGAAACCGCACAGGCACAGAAATATTTATTGGCACAATGAAGCACGTTAACAATACTGACAACCATTCTAGTCTCACATTTTTTTTGATTGGCTTTCATTACGAATTAAGTTCTGTTCGAGGCCCACCGGCCTCCAAACAAGTTTATGTTCAACTGCAGCACTATTCCCCAAAGCGACCAGCAGCACTTGTTAATTGATGGACGCTTTGGATAAATCAGTAGCATCTTAAATCATACAAAAGTTCAAATTAATAATTTTTTTGTAATCCAAGTAATCGATTAATTAGACTGTTGCAGCCCTAATGTGATATGGTGTCACTCCATGGAGTTGTCATGTTGCTACAGAAAAAGCTCTGATTGGTTAATTTAATGTGAAGAGGACCATCAGAGTTTAGTCAGGTTCAAGATTAGTGCCCACGGTCAAGCAGCAATACGCACTTTTGGTCTGAGCACATTTTTTTGCCTTTCATTGGCTGAAATATTTTATTGTCTGTGGAAAAAGTACATTAAAGCATTTGGTTTCAAAGAAGAGTCCTTAAGAAAATGGAGTACACCGCAGTATAGTCAAATAAAATGTATAACCAAGACACTGCAACACTTATATGGGCAAATATACAAATTACTGCGGCTTTCAGATATTGCAATATATTTTACAAATATATTGCTGTGGTGTATACTTATTTTCCAAAAGGTATACAGATTTACATATATATGGCAGCATATTCCATTTGTGTAATGGAGGACTGAGGTCATATAAAGCCTGATTCATTTAAAATGGTATATAATAGCTAAGCAGTTGGTGCTGCTCATCTTACCAAATTTCCTGCACAGGACAGCCAACCGCCTCGATCTTCTCTTGTTGTACTTCTTGTTCTGTAAGAACAGATTTTGAGAGATAATTGTATTTATGAAACACATTCAGTGCACAAAGTGCAAGATGATCGCAAAACATTGCAAGTCTTGTACATCATACACACAAACTATAAGACTGACTCAATCGATGTGACCTGGGAGTGTAAACTGTAATCCAATGTGTTGCTTTGATAGCAGCCATGCTACCATGTACCCTGCTCCTGCAGAATGGCTGAAGCCAAACAGGTGTGGGCTTGGTTAGTACTTGGATGGAAAATATTATGGAAAAGCCAAGTTGCTGCTGAAAGTGGTGTTGGTCGGCCAGTAGGGGGTAATCATCCCTCTGATCAAATAGACCCCAATGCCCCAGTGCAGTGACGGGGACAGTGCGCTGTTGGAGATGCCTTCTTTTGGATAAGATATTAAAGTGAGTTCCTGACTTACTGTGTTCAATAAAGAACCCACAGCACTCATTGCAAAGAGTAGGGGATTCCCCAGTGTCCTGGCTTAATTCCCAACCTGGCTCTCTCAACCTGCCACCCAATCATCCCCTAGTTTAATTAGCTGAAATATGGTTCTCTCCCTCTCCACCTCAGCTGATGTGTGGTGAGCATTCTGGCGCAAAATGGCTGCCGTGCATCACCCAGGTGGGTGCTACACATTGGTGGTGGTTGGGGCATTTCCCTCAACAATAGTAATGCATTTTTGTTTTGTGTACTGGGCTTCAATACATAAGCAATATAAGGCAGGCACATGTATTGTACATCTCTCAGATATTTTTCAATGGGTGAAGGTATCAAGGAAATTCCATACAGGAAAAAGTATCTATCACACACAATGTAATGCAAATAAATATCACCCCAAATTACTGAGATGCCAATTCACACGGGACTAATATTAGATGACATCTGTTTTGCAAAATATGGTAGGTGTAATTTGCGGTGTAATTTTTACTTTAGCCTACAATATGGACTTGGAGGATTTGCACTGGATTAAGATCACAGATGACCTCTGCAATTATTACAAATCACACAAGGTCCCCAGGTAATAGCCTATTCCAGTACGAATAGGGCAGAGAGTGCTCAAACCTGCTAGACAGTAGGATAAAAACAAAGCCGCGTATTAGCCGTGTAATTCCCAGTAGGAAACTGAAAACAAATTAGCTAATATTTAAATACAGCAAATATTTCTAGATGTGCAGACTGCTGTCTATGCGTCAGTACCAAAAACAGCCTATTGCCTATGATTTTCACAGTGAAAATGTTCCATATTGGTATGGGTGATAGACAGATGTGTGATTGATTGAATAAAATTGATTTCATGAGGGAACATCTCACAATTTTCTTTTTTTCTTATCTTTAGTATGGCCTACTAGTACAGGGGATGTGCAGATTGCGGTCTATGCATCAGCACCAGAAACAGCCTGTTGCTTCTGATTTCCACAGTGAAAATGTTCTATATTGGTATATAGTTTGTATATAGTAAAGCACGCGAGAGAAACATTTTTCCGGTTTAATCACTGCAAACCGGCACAAGTCTAGGTTTTTATTTAAGACAATTGACCGTCTTGTAAACTCTCCACAAGTTGTTACCTCTGCCTCTTCTGATGATTGTGAAAATTTCTGTCATTCTCTCTTGAAAAGATCAATAGCCTAGTATTAAATCCTAGATATCTCGTCCTGTGTAGCCTATTTTAACGATGTACCTTGCCAACGCATTAATCTGTTAAACTCTTCGTGCCTATTTCTATGCAGGATATCTTAGATACCATTTAACAGGGAACACCAACACAGGACAAGACTACACAGACAGAACGATTAATTAGGTTGATAAAATCAGTGTTTCCCCTACCATTATCTTGGCCGGGCGGGCCCGCCCGGTTTGGACAAGAGGGAAAATAAATAATTTAAATGAAAAAAAAATTATTTTATATAAATTTTTTTTTAATCTTTTTTTCTTTTATGTAGCTGCAATACTTCCCTTACCGCAGAATGCGGGAATGATCAAAATAGCATCTGGAAAAACCCTTGCCAAAACAGCTTCGGTTTCCCGTTAGGCCTAATTAAAATTTTCAATGGCAGCGCTGATATTATGAAACACTGAAAATAGAATACTTAACTCGCCCCCAGTCATGTGTCGGATGCGAGGAGCTCCGATGGACTGGGCTGCAGCCTACAGCCTAGCATGATAACGAGAGCTGCCTCCTTTTAAGCCAAAGAGCCACCATCCTCATCTCAACCTGCACAGCCGCAGTTGGCGTGGACCGATATGCCCCACAGCAGTCAGTGTTTGAGCCTGGACTCCATTTAACCTACTTAACTGACTTTTAGTTGCACACCCATAATCCAACAGATTGAGTGGCTTGATAAAAACAGATCTAATTAGTGCTATATATGGTTTTTTAGTGCCAACCTGTCTGCTCCCGTCTAATCCTGACAGACACCGCATTATGTTTAGGTTTTTTTTTTGCACCTATTCAAAACCTTATTAATATGCTCAACCCAAGTGAGTCGGGCATCAAACCAAACCCCCAGAAATCCAAATGAGTCAACCCGCTGCAATTGCCTTCCATACAGCCAATCTCCTCCCCTATTTTCTTCCAGGAAAAGAAGAGAGATTGGGTTTTCTCTACTGAAAACCAAAAACCCCATTTTAATGACCACTTTTCCACTTTATCTATAGCTGTCTGCAACTGCCAGACTGTGTGCTGGATGTCTCCCCCTCTCTTCCACAGGGCCCCATCATTCGCGAAGAGTGACCTGCTTATCCCTGGATTAATGTGAGTACACATTGTTAATCATCACAATAAAAAGTAGAGGGCTGATTACACTACCTTGTGGTGTTCCGTTTTCAATGGAAAGCTGGTCAGAAAATGTACATCCCACCCTCACCTGTACAGATTTATTTAACATAATCGTTATATACACTGCACCCCACTCCTAGAGCATCCAGCTTGATAGGTAACCCTTCCTTCCACAACATGTCATAGGCTTTTTCCACGTCAAAAAACACAGCTGCCACCACCTCTTTATTTACCTGTGCTTTCCTCACCTCAGACTCCAGGCAAAGTACGGGGTCCATCGTTCCCCTCCCCTTCCTAAACCCACTCTGGTCTGGACACAGCAGGCCTCCAAGTAAAATGACAGCCTCTCTGCAATCATTCTTTCCATGAGTTTGCATAAATTAGATGTCAAAGTGATGTCACGTGGCGATGTAATGGCGACATGTAGTGCTATACAAATAAAGTCTGATTGATTGATTGATGGTAACTCCACAAGAAATATCTTAAATTCTTGCCTGTTCGCAATAAAACTCTGAGCATTCCATTGTAAGAAAATAACCATTACTACCAGCAACCAGTGCATGGCTTTTTACTCTGTTGATTCTCACTCGTGAGTTCACTACTCACAGATTCCCATGTCAGCCCTGAAATTTCCAAATACTCCTCTGCTGCTTTCACAATGATACCAATTTTATCTCCTTTACTATTCGTCTGTGCTGTGCAGTTAATTGCCTTTGCTATGAACAACACAAACCGCCTCTTATCAACCAACATGGTATTCTCATTCATTTTCCTCACGATTGTTGCCCCAGGTCGATCCGCATCTTCCAACCTCTGATCCTCCACCACTCTTTCCTTTGATCGGTCCCCCTGAACTACTTTCACCGCCTCTGCATAAGATATTATGCTAACGGTGATGAACGCACTATAATGTTTAGGTAGCGGTTACGGCTGAATGCTTGACGTAATTTACATATAACTCTATGCCCAGATCACCATGTTCCATCGACAGTGACCAAGGGAAGTTGATAACAATTCAGAAAATATATAACTTTTAAAGATTTAATTCCATCTTCTAGTGGGACTTTTGCCGTTTATCGAGGGTGTGACAGAAATCTTCGGTGCCACTGACCACAATCGAACGCTTTCACTTTTACGATTAGATTTAACAAATAACGTTAGAAGTCCATTTTTTATGGGTTAGTGCTATTGATTTCTGTTAGCTTCACCATTCTAGCCTCATATGGCGAACAATAAAGGCTAACAATAAACTAGCATTTACTTCTTGTAAGTTTTATCACCACAGCAGTGAAATAAAAAAGTCAATAAACTACGTTTTCTGTCAGAAATGTATAATAAGTAATTTACTACTACTAGTACTACTAATAATAATAAAAATCTTTTACCTGTACTGGAATCCGGCAAGGCAGGGTCGATGTTTTTGTCGGGCAGTCTAACCTCAGACAGTCCGTCTTCTTTCTCCAGCAAGACCTGCAGCAGGTGCCGGCCAAGAAACCTGCAAACTCCCGTCACCAAGTATATGAAACCCGTCTCTGCAGACATGCTTGCCCTGGTAGAATATCTTGTAAATTCTGTTCTCCCTCGCTTCCCCAGCGGTGTGGTGTTACATGAGCGCTGTCACAGTAGGCTATGTCCGGAACGCTGTCAAGACATAGTAGTAGTGATGTGGGAGTTTGAACGAATCGTTCGAAATTTTACTGACTCATGATGACTCGTTGACAAGTCCTCTCCTCCACTAACTCGTTCACTGACTCGCCCCTCCTACCAGCTCACATTTTTTAACCATATTTCCAAACTCAGTGTGAGTGCGAGTGTAGTGTGTTCGCAAGCGTCAGAAAGAGCAAAAGAGTGGTTGAGTGAAAATGTGTGTATGTGTGAAAGAGCGAGGTGACTTAGAACCATTTAGCCAACCATGTGTTTCCATACTGTTCCAGTGTAATTTACAGCTAAATCTAGTCCCACCCAATTCCCATAGAGATCCATTCAAATGCAGTGACATTATAGTATCGCTTGTAAGAGTACCAGAAAATAAGATATCAAGAGTCTTTTGATGTTGTTGGGTCACAGACATCAGGAAGTCATGGCATGCAAAGGATATGCGACCAAATATTAAAAATTTAAAGGCACAGTCAACTTAGTGTCTGTAAACTTCTGACCCACTGGAATTGTGATATAGTGAATTAAAAGTGAAATAATCTGTCTATAAACAATTTGTGCATGACACAAGTAATTTTTACAACACTATAGTTTGCTAACATGAAATCTGTGGAGTGGTTAAAAATTAGTTTTAATGAGTTCAACCTAAGTGTATGTAAACTTCCAACTTCAACTGTATGTGTGTGGGTAAGAAAGCGAATGGTGAGTATATGTGAGTGTTTGAGTGAGAGAGGGAGATAGTGAATATGTGAGTAAGTAAGAAAAAGAGTGTAAGTGGGTGAGCATGTGTGTGTGTTTGAGTTAAAGATGCAGTAAATAATTATAATATTACATCCAAGCATTCAACATAACTTCTTGACTGAAGACGGGGTACTCAATGTAGGCAAAAAAAGTCTTTTGAATGAGGCAGGGCACAGGCGTGTACACAGGCACAATCCGTCAGGAACACCTAGGGGGTTTCACAGTGGTGTAGTAACCATTTCTGCTTGAGGAGTCAGAAGTTGTCCATCAGAAGTTCCTCTGGATTGGAATAATCATCCCTGGAGACAGGAAAGCATGAAGCACGTATTCGAAGTTATGTTGAATAGATTTACACATTGCTTGGACAGGATTTGGAAAGGTAAGAAGACTCAGTGAGCAACTTGTCGATGCTTAAAGATAAACCATATGGCTATTGATTATTTTCAGATGAGAGTGTGTGTGTGAGAGAGATATATGTCTAATATTGGCCTTTGATTAAGTATAAAACGGCTTTCTTATAAGCCTTGATGGGACTGGTGTGCAGAGAGGAGTGGAATGTTAAAATTACATTAAAAATGTATGTTTAATCCAAGGTGTGCTACTTCTAAGTCAAGGGGAAACACTAAATGTACGCTCTGTACAGTTTCTCAAAAGAACCATGGGCATTAAAACTTTTCCCACTGTGCGAGGATCTTCAAAAAATATAAAGGAATGTCTGACACATAAAACAAGGTAAACTTAGAAGGACAGGCTTACCAGTAATTCTCTAATGAGAGCATCCTGTTCTTCGCCCATGTATAAGATCAGGCACTGTATTGCAACCTCCCTCCTCTTTTTCACCATGGTTCTGTCCTGTAAAGTGGCATGTATGTTTTGTTAATAAAATGCATTTGCAGTGAGCAAAATAAATAAATCCCATCAAATAGAGGTGGATTAGTCACCATGTAATACATAAAGAAGAGCATAGACTAAGGTTTATTTACTAACCTGCTGCAGACATTCAACAATGCTCTTCATCTTTCAGCAGTGCTGCGCCTCCCTTTATGTTGCAAAATGCCAATTAGTCTTGGGGTGTACTTTTCCAGGACACTCAGGAACTTTGGCTTGAGATTGATTGCTATAATTCTCATGAATTCCTACCTGGCCTATAAAACAACAGAAATAATAATCAACCAAGTACAAGTGAAACGCCAATCACAAAATAAGCACATATAAATTAACTGTTGAATGATCATAGATTGCATTGCTAAGAAAGTGGTTAAATACAGTAACAGTCAAAAGTTTGGACACACCTACTCATAGATAAAGTTATTTTTAAATGAAATAACACATTAAATTAAGCAAACAAATTTAAAAAAGTGTTATATTTTAGATTCTTCAAAGTAGCCACCCTTTGCCTTGATAACGGCTTTGCACATTCTTGCCATTCTCTCAACCAACTTCTGTGGTAAACAGGTATTCCACAGGTAAACAGGTGATGCTATCATGACTGTATAAAAGGATATCGAAAGACTCTTGATACCTTATTTCCAGGTAGAATGTGCAAAGCTGTTATCAAGGCAAAGGGTGGCTACTTTGAAGACGTTTTTTATTTGTTTTCCACTTTTTTTTTGGGTCTTTGCATAATTCCATTTGTGTTATCTGATAGTGTTGATGTCTTTACTATTCTAAAATGTGGAAAACAGTAAAAATAACGAAAAAATAAACTTTCTACAAGTAGGTGTGTCCAAACTTTTGACTGGTACTGTACATGAATTCACCTGAGAAAAAGTGAAGAGGGCAGTTCATTCCATCTCTTGACAACCTCCAATAAAAATAGTACAACTGGTTAGTTACTTTAAAATTACACTAATGAGCATGACCAGATATAATCAACAGAGTAATATTACATTTTAAATAGTGGTAGGTAGCTGCAGCTATTAAACTTACCTTAAGGATGTGTAAAAACTTGGAAGACAATTGTTTTTCATTAACAAGGGTCTGTTGAAAGTTTAAAAATCCAATTATTACAAGAGATATTTACAAGAGAAATATTATACATTTTAAGCTAAATTCATAACTCCAACATTAATATTTAAGTGCAGATAAGTAAAATATCTCGTAGTATATACAGACACGTAAAAACATAAGAATCTTAAACTGTACCATAAGAAAAACAAGTGTCAGCACGAAATTCAAGCTATTATACTTCTTTTTATTTTCAATTAACGTTAAAAATTCTAATTTAGCGGTGGTCAAGATAAGCTAAGGGGCACCATTATTTTTCCATTCTCTTGTGTATTATACGGTCTATGTTTTTACCTCATGTTAAATCACGTTAGCCGTCTTAATTCAAACTTGCATAGTGTGTTGAATGAGTTAACATGACTGATACGTTAGGTAGACACATTTGTAACTCAGCACATTTTAATTCACTTTATAGGTAACGTTTAAATTAATTAATTTAAATTGAGCTGAAGACATCGGGTAACGTAACCTACATCTAGCATTTTGTGCTACGGTTACATCATTCGCAATGCTTTATGGGATACGTAGTTCATACCTCTTAAAAACCGTTAAGTCTTGTAACGTTAGCTACGCGGTTTTCCCACGATTTTTGAATACATTTTTATAATGTCATGATTCATCTCGTAGCTGAATGGTTCGGTTCAAGTTTTAAAACTCTTTTTCTAACGCTAACTAGGGATTTTCTGAAATGGCTTGGGAAAAATTAATGGGAAATTTAGGCCTAACCTTACTTCTGGAACCCAGGCTAAGCAAAAGTTCCTTTCCTCTGAACCGTTAGCTAGCTATAACTGGACCGTTAGCTACAACATAAAAAATCAGTCCACAAACATTTATGAGCAAATGGATGAAACCGATCAAATTTAAGGGTTTGCTGACAGTGACATTAACTAACCTAGCTAACCTAACATAACCAAAAATGTTCGCTATTCTAGCAAGCTTCAATGCTATCTAATGTTAGCAACTTGCTAACGTCATAGCAGGGCATTGTTAGTGTTAACTAGCCAACGAATCATTCACAATCGGTACCAGCACATTATTGATAGCATGATTGATAACATGAATGTATAATAATAGTATAAATAACAATAAAACCACATTTATCAGAGTTCCTGATAATGTAGCTATGTTAAGAAGTCCGGAGGTTAAATGTTGTATCAGCGATTTTGGGTGACGTCACTTCTGAAGCGAAATCCCAAACAAACAGAGCCAGCTCCAGCTCAGAGCCAATTATGTTATGTTTTAAAAAATAGTGTTCAAGCATCCAGAATTATAACCACGTTAATAACGTTTGTAAGAAACCAAACCGTTTGTAAATGTAAATCCGTCAAGATTTCAGCGAGATAAGAGTATTAGCGTATTAGTATCACCAACCCCTTGTCGGTGATTGGTTGGAATACTGTTTATTTTGGTTTTGAGTGGTTGGTAGTACCATTTGTTTTTGTGTACGATCTCGGAGCATAGGCTGCCTACAGAGACGCGGTTTTTTGACGGCCTGCTTATGGGGCGGGCAGCTAGCGGATCGTGAGGAAAAATCAGATGAATGTGATCATTTATGTTTCGACCCAAAATCGCTGATACAACCTTTAACTTACCAGCAGTCGAGACTGTTGCGGTGTCACTGTGGCGATCGTTGAAGGTTGCAAATTTGAATTTGAGCGCCAAACGTCTTCTTTGGTGTAATAGCGGCTGTGACCGTTAAAGGTGCATAGCTACCGCCACATACTGTACAGGGAGTGTGTCGTATCATTCCAATTACATTATTGATTTATATGTTTATTAATCTTGCAAGTTGTAAATATTTAAAGAATGCCCTGTGTAAATCGCATTGCTTATCCCTTATCTCCAACAATCCTTTGATGTTCCATTCTCTGCCAATTTCACCCATCCTTGCACTTAATATTATTTATATTCTGCTGATAGCCTATGATAATTCGTAAGATGCGCGGACCTGCCTTTTTAATATATGTAGCCTATTTATTTCTTGTGCAATTTTATATTCATTTTAAAAAGCTGATTTTCCTTCCACTGTTTCACCCAGGGGAAAGGTAGCTTTTATGTATTATTTACACTACGTCATTTAAAATTTTACCAAGTAAAATAATTTATTTTATAATAATAGCCTAATTAAAATTATAAATTATTTATTTATTTTATAATTTTTTATTTGTTTGGTACAGCTATAGTATTTCAATGCAGATACACCACATTTCGATTTCCCATTGTTGGTTATAACCCTCTACTGTGCATTTGTCTTAATGGTGAGTCAATTTAGATTCAGTTAACACAATCAAAAAGGTCTTCACTGCAGTGTTTGTTAAACATCAAACCCTCAAAAGCACAGAGGGCTATAGCAGACAATGAGAAATCTAAATATGGTGCATCTGCATTTGAATACACAATTACACCATGACATTTATTAAAAATGAATCATATTGTAACTGCTCTACTAACACTTGACAGTATTATTGGAAGTAAAATAGATAGATATAGCCAATTGTATTAAAATGGTATTATATAGTAGGCTAAACAATATCACTATACAAACATAGGCCACTAAAGTATAGTAGGCTAACACTATAGACTGATATTGCCTATAGAACTTAAAATACTATAGGCTAGAACTATTATAAGTAAACAATGAATAATATAACTAGCCTACAAACTTAAATGTATTTTGGACCGTGTCATGTATCTGACATACATTTGACATAGGCCTATATTTTGGCCAAAATAAATACATTTAAAATATGTTTTTCTTGCAAATGGGGTATTTCTTTAAAAAAAATTATATATAGGCTATATATATTTACAAATACAAAATAGTAGACTAAGTGGACAGGACAGAGGACACACTGCCTAGTGCAGGTGTTGAGTTTTGTCTATTATTTATTTTTTCAAATTCAAATATTAAATGTTATGCTTTATTGGCGTGAATGGTCAAATGGTCCCAAAGCACATTTCAGTCCTTAGCAGAAATAATACCATTAATAATAATAATAATAATAATAATAATAATAAAATTTAATGTAGCCCATCTTTGATTAATAGCCTAATGCAGAATGATTAAGCTTCCTTGACTCTCATGCATAAATGCTACATTTAAATTTGAGCGTGCTCATATTGCGTCTCTGGCCCGAATCCACAACGTATCTGCCCATAAGCGCACATTTGCATTCCAGATGTGGACCAAATGCGTCCTGGTTCCGCAAGGTGTGCAGTGTAATCGTTGTGCGGGCCGCTTCTGGCGCAAATGTGTGGGACGGGTGTGACTCCTATGCAGGTTTGCCGAGACGCAGCCGGATCCGTTACGGAGTCAGCTGCTATCAGGGAAGAGCCGGCTCTAGTGGTGAGCCGAGCTAATGATCTGACTCACTGAAAAGAGCCGGAATGCCCATCTCTAAACGGCATCCCGTTTTTCATAACGACTACGTCGAAACATCAGCTACTTTAAAATTCTTCACCGACGCAGCGCTTTCTATTGCTTTTTTAAATTTTTTATAATACTGTGGTTGCAGAAACATGGCCTAAAGAGCTGCAAACTCTGCCTCGCAATATTCAATTTATAGCTTTGCTCGAACTATAGGCTACCCAATCATCGTTGCTTGCATCCTACGGGAAACAGCTGGCCAAGGAAACCAATTTTGGCCTATTGCGACCACCAAGCCACCGTCAACATCTTAACAAAGGACGCTCGTCTGTCCCTTTCATCAATAGGCTAGTAGACGCCTGGACTGGATTGCGTTATGCATAATTGGATTTGGACTTGCGTTATGAAAAAAAATTTCACGTTTCGCGCTGTTCATTCACCTGGGCTCGACAATAAAATTGTTGATGCCTCGTCCCGATTTAAATTCCAGGAATTCCAAAACCGCGCGCCGATGTAGCCCCTGCTGCAAACCTGTCTTGCCCAGCATTCGACCAAACCATTTTAAATTAATTGGATTGGCAAAATCTACATTAAAAACGTACGACTCAGCTTGGTCTCTTTTCTCTTTCGCGCCGCTTTTCCGTCCACGTCCTACCCGTTTACATTCCAATCGTTTGCGTCTTTATAGTCCACTGGTTCGAGTCAAGGAAAATGCGACCTTCTCTTAAGGCACGCATTGCAGGCATACAATTCTCTTAAGATGCAGGGATCCCTCAGTCGGTATAGCCTGTTCGGGAAACCATCCCTCCATCTGCTTTTAAACGGCTTAAAAAGAAAACCCACAAAGCAAAGATAAACACCTTCCCCTCACTTTAAAAAAAAAAATAATAATAATAAATAAATAGTTCACAAACTGGTGTCTCGTTGAGACACGGGTGTTTTAATTCATTCACACCGATAAGGGTAGCCTATTTTTTTTATTCTTCAGATAAAATCAACCATCACAAACACATACAAAATGCCAGAAATCAGAGATTAGAAAAAAGCCAAATACAGAATACAGTTGATTAAATCTGGGATAGCCCAAAAAGACAATTGTGTAGGCTTATTTCCATTGGGGTCCCTTAAACAACAACAGTTTACAAAAAAACTAACACCAATAGCAGTCAAATTACCTTGAGTTACCTAAACAATGTAAAAAATTACAATTACAAAATTTACAAATTAAAAAAGTGTTATTCATTCGAAAACCGGTTACAGTCAGTATCATTAATTATAATTACTATGCTTCCCGGTGGCTTTACTAAATTCTAAAAATGTAACCTTACTAGATTTTATAAATACTGGAAAACTAGAGATGTCAAATTACCTTAAAGTACTTTAAACAATTATAAATTATAATTCGGTTGCTGATGATATTCGCCCCTTTCTATCTTTACAATCATATTATTAATTAAAATTACTTTGTTTCCTTATGAATTTGCTAAATCGGATAGATAAGACTTTACTAGTTTTTTAAACACTGAGAGACTGGAGATGCATTTGATATTAGATGGCAGCGCATTCCAGTCTTTGATGGCTGTAACGGAAAATGTGTTTTTATTGGAGGGAGTTGGAACAATAAAATTAAATTGGCTTTGTCTTGTACTACAGTTGTGTCTATCTGAAATATGGGTGAAGTTATCAGTCAAATAAGTAGGTGTTAGATTATGATATATTTTGAACACATGATTGAGTTTCAGTTGAGTTACCCTATCCTGGACATTTAGTAACCCCAGTCTATCAAGTTCTTTCTGACCAATATGAGCCCTTGAATTTTTATCCAGTACAAACCTAACCATTTTATTTTGCATAATTTGAAGTTTGTTTTTTAGTTTAGTAGATAATGCAGAATACCATGATGAGCATGAATAATCAAAGTAACATTGAATCAAGGCTGAACACAAAATTTTGCGTGATTTTTCGTTAAGAAAGTTGGCCTGTTTATAGAGAAACTTAAGCCTATCCCCAGTTTTCTTAATGATCGAAGTCGCGATATGTTCACCTGACAAACACGAGTCTAATGTAACTCCCAGATATTTAACCGAAGCAGCAGATTTAATAGCTTCTCCATTACACTTGACTGTAAATGTATCAATTTTCTTTAATTTGCCCTTGGACCCAAAAAGAATGGACTCGGTTTTACCCAAATGTAAAGAAAGTTTGTTGTCGATAAGCCACTGCCTACAAGATTCCAATTCTGTACTAAGAGACCTCGCTATGACATAAGGGTCTTTGTCCGAAACCAAAAGAACACTATCATCAGCATACAGTAGTAACTTACACTGAACGCTGATTGGCATGTCATTTACATAACATAAAAACAATAAAGGACCCAGAAGGCTGCCTTGAGGTACACCGCAGGTTATTCGAAGGGGTTTGGATTCAGCCTTGTTGACATTAACTATTTGAGTTCTGTTATTGAGGTATGATTGAAACCATTCCACAGATCCGATACCCATAGCCTGTAACTTTTTACACAGTATAACATGATCCACTGTATCAAATGCCTTTTGAAGATCAAGCATAACCATTCCAGTGTAATTACCTAGAGATGTTTGAGTACGGATATGATCAGTTAAGTGGATAAGACACGTATCAGTCGAAAATGAACTTCTGAACCCTGATTGAAAATTATAAAGAATTTTGTTTTCTCTGAGATACTCTTCCATCTGAACATAAACTGCTCTTTCAAGTATTTTAGAGCCGACATTAAGAATACTAATTGGTCTATAATTACTTACGTCGGATCTACTATTTTTCTTGAACAATGGTTGAACACGGGCAGTTTTAAGATCATCAGGCACAATATTGGTGGATATAGAAAGGTTGACAATATGAGTAATTATTTTTTTCAACTCAGTGGCACCATCCTTCAGGAATTTACCAGGAATATTATCCAAACCAGTGCTTTTACTAATATTAAGATTCATCAATTCGGCTAACACAAAGTCCTCTGTAACAGGAGATAACTTAAAATGATTAGAAACAACTCCTTTGTTTGTGTAATAATCTTTAAAAATATTCGAGTCAGTGTCAAATTTACCCATACATTTTGGAAGTTTGATTGCCAAATTGGAAGCGACATTTATAAAAAAAACTATTAAAATGATCTGCCACTTTCATGGAATCGAAACACAATTCATCATTAATATCAAGGACAACTTGAGACCGAACCTTGGTTTTATAACTATATCCAAGAGATTTCAATTGATGCCATAGTTTCTTTGGTTGTTTTTTGTTCTCGTCAATTTTGTTGAAATACTCAGCTTTAGCCCGTCTAATATCCCGTTGAACTTCATTCCTAATTTGACAAAAAGTATGATGAATTTCGTACTTAGAAGTTTCTATTTCCCTTAAATGGTTAATTTAGCTTCGGAAATTGCCTTCAGGTGGTTGGTACATATACATATACTACAAATACAACTTCAGTAGTTAGAATGGCCCTAGGCATACGGGCGCCATGAAGCCAATATTATGCACAGCATCCTCCACCACCCTAGGGAGAAGACCAACAGGCGTTGGTATGGTATTAATTGGCATGGACCTGAAGGGATGAAGAGCTTCTCCCCCATAGGCATGTCAGGCTTCATTCGTAGCCAAAAGGTCACACATAGTTCTTCATCACTACACATAGAACTCCCCTGATTAGTTTTGCTCCCATGGAAGTCCAACAGGCATTGGTACACATAGCCACTGATCCACGTAATGTTAGAGGACTGAGAGCTGGAAGGTCACACATAGTTCTTTATCACTACACATAGAACTCCCCTGATTGGTTTTGCTCCCATGGAAGTCCAACATGCGTTGGTACACATAGCCACTGATCCATGTAAATGTTAAAAGGGGCCTTGAGTCGAAGGACAAGACGGCTACATCGGCGGCTGAAAGGTCACACATTGTTCTTCACACTACACATAGAATTTCCCTGGTTAATTTAACGTTCTGGCTCCCAGGGGAAGTCCAACATGCGTTGGTACACATAGCCACTGATCCATGTAACGTTAAAGAGCTTTGTGCTGAAGGACAGGATGGCTTCATTGGTAGCCGGAAGGTCACACATTGTCTTTATCACTACACATAGAACTTCCTGGGGTTGGTTGACACTACATCTGGCACAGGGGAGTCCAACAAGCGTTGGCACACATAACCACTGATCCATGTAACGTTAGAGGGCCTCGTGCTGAAGGACAGCATGGCTTCATCGGTAGCCAGAAGGTCACACGTTGTTTATCACTACACGTAGAACTTCCTGGGGTTATTTTGCACTGCATCTGGCACAGGGGAGTCCAACGGGCGTTGGTGCACATAGCCACTGATCCATGTAACATTAGAAGGACCTTGTGCTGAAGGACAGTATGGCTTCATCGGTAGCCAGAAGGACACACATTGTTTTTCATCACTACACATGGATTTCCTGGGGTTGGTCCGCACTCCGTCTGGCACACGGGGGAGTCCAACAGGCGTTGGTGCACATGACATTGATCTTGTGGTGAGAAGAAAGAATACCAAACTCGGACTGGTGGTATTGGGGGAGCCTTGAGCTGATGGACAGATCGGCTTCCTCCGAGGCGAGGGGTCGTTGCACGGTCATCACGTGTGCACATGCTGGCAGCACTTGGCGTATGGTTGTTTTTGGGGTTGTGCAGCTGCCCTCGCCGCCATACCCATGCTTGCTCGCGTGGATGGGCAGGAGGGCTTGGTGAACAGAACCATACTGCCAAACCTAAAATGTATTGTTTCATAATGTCAATAAAGTTATTTGAACAACAGTGGCCTGACTGAAATCGAGCATAGCGTCAGTTCAGGCAGGTCACGAGAGTGAAACCCGGCCATAGTTAATCTATGTAGTAGTGAGTAGTGACGATTCACCCATCAGTCCATTCACATAACAAGGCGGTCTATTTAACCGCCTCGCCCTACCATGGTGGATCCCCTGTCAGCACACCCGCTGCACACAAAAACCCCTCCCCTCCACCCCAGCTCCATCCTCTTCAGTTTCCCATTGCGCACATACACCTAGCCTATATCGCTCCTGCATGAATCACTAACATTTTTCGAGTGCCTACTGATTTCTTTTCCTCTCTCCTTCCCGCTTCGGCATCCGCCGGAGCTATAGATCAACAAACATCGTTCTCCAGAAGCAGACGGTCAGCTCCAGCTCCATGCATGTACCAGCTATGATGCACCTGCCGGGCTTCAATCAGTCTTCCTCACCGGCTCCTTATACATTGACATTTTCATATGTTTGGTCTACAAATTTCTATTCCGTAATCAGCATTTAGTAACCGGTGCCAGTCAGCGGCGGATGGACTTCCCCCTCAGAGTCAGGTTCTGCCCAAGGTTTCTTCCTGCTAACAGCAGGGAGTTTTTCCTTGCCACTGTCGCCCTAGGAATGCTCTACGGGGTTTCAGGCCCGGTTCCTTGTAAATTGTTGTGATAATGACACTTAAAAGTGCCATTTATATATATATATATATAACTGACTGAATGGAATCTGTCAAAACCATTCTCAGTGCTGCGGTTCTGTTCTAGCGTAACCCTAATGGGGGTTGTGCAGCTGCCCTCGCCGCCATACCCATGCTTGCTCGCGTGGATGGGCGGGAGGGCTTGGTGAACAGAACCATACCGCCAAACCTAAAATGTATTGTTTCATAATGTCAATAAAGTTATTTGAACAACAGTGGCCTGACTGAACTACAAGCTGGCCCACAGACTCAGTTCACAGTTTGACCAGAGGCAGATCTGGATGTCACAGTTCTGTTTGGACAAATGCCGTCCTGCATCCCACAGCTTTCTAACTCGCACCTTCTCAACTGGCCCAACCTCTTACTTCCACACCCATAATTCCTTTGGCTGCAACATGTATTCACAGATTGTATCATTTCTATCTATAAGAAATCAGATTTAGTGTTCAAGTCCTGAGGCTGTCATCGAGCAACACAAGGTCTATTAAAATACACTTAAACAAGTGAAGTCCATCGCTTTATGTGAAATGTATGTAGTAGAACATATACATACATATAAGGTACTTATACAAAAGATTCCATGCAATAAATCCAAATGTCAAACTGGCCTGGTTGAGCAGATCATAAGAATACTACTGCCTGTTTTTGTTTTCTCTTTCTCGCCCCTCTCTTCCCACATATCAATGGAACTGTCCTGAGCTCATTATCTATGCAGTTATAGGATGGCAGCACTCTGCCAGAGTTTTATTCCCTTTCAGGATACACAGAACAGAACTATTTAGGGCCCAACGTGGCTTAGAATACCATAAGGTTCATGGTTTCCTTTTTGATTTTAAGTTTGAATGCAAATTTGTGACATTCATTGGAAATAATCAATTGAAAGTCTAAATATCTATAATGGTTGTGAAGGTCTGCCAGTTTGTAATTTACCTTCTTGGAGCACCTCCAGTTTCAAGCGGAGGCCAGTGTATTACGACTCACGGTCTTGTCACATGGACGTAATATTTTGCGCAAATTTGTACACTACTTCCTGAATTTCCTAACAATTTCCTAACAATTGCACTGCGACCATCACTTCTATTATTAAAAGCAGGAACAAATGTCTGTTTTTGTAGAGGTATTCAGTAGCTGAGCTGAATCACCCCCTTACATATTCATGTTTCATCTCTTTAACCCCTAGTGACTCCCCCACGCTGGGCCCTAAAGTAGGCTATGTTCGATATGACATATCTGCCACAATAATTTCACGTTTATTTTGCATTTGAGTGAGCAGGGCTTTTCACAGCCTTTTTTGGCATACGATCAGGCTATTTTTGGGTTTATCTTGTTGCTATGACGGAAATCTAATTTTAGATGATGAATAAATTTATTTATGAACTCACACATAGTGGACGCTATTGTCCACTATGTCATGCATGGGTGGGTATAGACTGGGTGGGGGGGTTTACTTGGTAAATGGACTTGCTACGGGAAAACAGTGACACTTAGAAACTCCGTATTCTGAAGAGTTGTCACAAAACGTGTACTAATAAAGATAAAACATGGAGTTTGAGGTTTCCATTAATAGTTTGGCTGCAGGAGCAACAAATGTCTCAGTTGAGCAAAATCTTGGCGCCAGCGTCCTGGTCACTAGGCATCCGCGCAAAGGGGTTAAGTTTAAGTTAATTTGTCCAATTACCTTTCGTCCCCTAAAATGGGGGGGGGCTGTATAAAAAGGGCTACAATTGCTACAAGGTCCACCCGATATCGATGTACAAACCCTCAAATTAAAGCTGAAAGTCTGCACTTTAACCTTATTGTTCCATTTCAAATCCAATGTTCTGTAGTACAGAGCCAAAACAAAAATTGTGTCACTGCCTGAATACTTTCCGTCGCCACTGTAGTTCAGTTTTTTCACACTTGTGGACAAGGAGTCTATGATCCAGGAAATGTATAGCTTTACCTGTTTTAGATATGTAGCTCTCAGCATTTCATTGCAAACTAAAGACATTTTTCCAAGGTTTCTTTGCACTTGTAGCACTTTATTTTGACCTAAATTATAAAAAAAGAATTAATGTAAGTTAGTCTTGTAAATGGTACAATTGTCTATTCAAACTGCGCAAATTAACCTTAGCCCTTCCATTTCAAGTGGTTTTCCACCCTTGCTGGCTCCGCCTACGTCGCCCATGACGCGTTACCGAATTAACCTACTGCCCCTCCCCCCAACTGTAACTCCTCCCTCCATCTGTGTTCTCTCACTCGAACCCTATTTGCGTCTTTTGAAATTGTGAAGTGGGCAGATACAGGACAAAAGCTGGTGTTTATTACCCAAATAAGTCGTGCACTAGCCATGCATTCAATAAAAAATGTCAGTGCCGCCAAAATTTCAGTGTATTCAAATGCATTTCTATTATCTTCTTCAAATAAAGTAAAATAAATAAATAAATAAATCACTTTAGACTGTTGTAGATGGGCCAGTGAATTCAAAATGCAAAAGTGTAATGGATGAGAGTTTATATACAGCTATAAATCAGTCTTTTGAACCCACAATTTGTGCAGTTCAGAAATAAACGACAATGACAGTTGAAATTCAGGTTAACTATGATTTAATACAGAAATGGCAAGACACTATTACACCCAGATGCAAATGAAAATCTAATGGTATTTCATTAATAAATCCATAACTAATTATAGGTTAAATTACTGAATGGTGTGACCCAAACATATGCAAAGTATGTGGGCGCACACGCTCAGGTGACCACGAGACATGATCAGGTCGCTGCTCACGTTTGAAATTCCTCAGCTATACAAACAAATAAATAAATAAATAAAACCTGCAAAATATACCAATGCAATATACTATTTTCATTCACCAATACAAACAAGACCTGTTCCATTCATCTCAACACTGAAACAGCATGTAGATTAGTAGCTTAATGTTGAAGAATTACTCAAAGGTTTTGGATGAGCTTGGGAGTTTTCTCTAATATTCTCTAATATTACTCAGCTGCGCTGATAACTGTGTTAAAACCACTGTCTAATTTGGATAACATCTGACAACAAGTCTAGATCTAACACAGCTACTTAAATTTCCTTTTCGTTGTATGGTCGTTTTATCATCTGGCTTCCTATTGGACCAGAGGGCTTGGGTAGGCGACCTTAATATTAGCTTGATTGAAGACAAGACCAATTAGCCTCGAGACTCCAAAGACCTGTGTGTGTAAGAAACATGAGTTAATACAATGATCATTCCCTTCATTAACATATGGCTTTAATTAAAGAAAAGTGCTTCAAAGCCATGAAAATCTGGGATCAGGGCCTGTATCTTACAAATGGTTCAGTGTTTAGCTCTGCATCACCAAATGGAAACAGATGTTTGTCCCACTGACTGAAACTTCACCTTAAAATAAACAAGAATCGCCTCTTCAGATATCTAATCTTCATGGAATCAGCAGGAAAAACTGCAGTATTTAAGGTTAGTGAGAATTAATACTATGGGTACCTGAACCTCAAAATGCCATGTAAACGTGTGCTGTTTTCACAGCATTAGAGTGAATGCAGTTAAAGAGAAAGCAATGCCCAATGACATGCATTCTGTGTGGTTAGACTGCAGGTGTGAGGGTAAAGACTCGTTCAGAGCGCTCCGTGGTTAGACTGCAGGTGTGAGGGTGAAGACTCGTTCAGAGCGCTCCGTGGTTAGACTGCAGGTGTGAGGGTGAAGACTCGTTCAGAGCACTGAGTGGTTAGACCGCACATGTGTGGGAAAGACTCGTTCAGAGCGCTCTGTGGTTAGACTGCAGGTGTGAGGGTAAAGACTCGTTCAGAGCACTGAGTGGTTAGACCGCACATGTGTGGGAAAGACTCGTTCAGAGCGCTGTGTGGTTAGAGTGCAGGTGTGAGGGTAAAGACTCGTTCAGAGCGCTGTGTGGTTAAACTGCAGGTGTGAGGGTAAAGACTCGTTCAGAGCGCTGTGTGGTTAGACTGCAGGTGTGAGGGTAAAGACTCATACAGAGCGCTGTGTGGTTAGACTGCAGGTGTGAGGGTAAACACTTGTTCAGAGCGCTGTGTGGTTAGACTGCAGGTGTGAGGGTAAAGACTTGTACAGAGCGCTGTGTGGTTAGACTGCAGGTGTGAGGGTAAAGACTCGTTCAGAGCGTTCTGTGGTTAGACTGCAGGTGTGAGGGTAAAGACTCGTTCAGAGCGTTCTGTGGTTAGACTGCAGGTGTGAGGGTAAAGACTCGTTCAGAGCGCTGTGTGGTTAGAGTGCAGGTGTGAGGGTAAAGACTCGTTCAGAGCGCTGTGTGGTTAAACTGCAGGTGTGAGGGTAAAGACTCGTTCAGAGCGCTGTGTGGTTAGACTGCAGGTGTGAGGGTAAAGACTCATACAGAGCGCTGTGTGGTTAGACTGCAGGTGTGAGGGTAAACACTTGTTCAGAGCGCTGTGTGGTTAGACTGCAGGTGTGAGGGTAAAGACTTGTACAGAGCGCTGTGTGGTTAGACTGCAGGTGTGAGGGTAAAGACTCGTTCAGAGCGTTCTGTGGTTAGACTGCAGGTGTGAGGGTAAAGACTCGTTCAGAGCGTTCTGTGGTTAGACTGCAGGTGTGAGGGTAAAGACTTGTTCAGAGCGCTCCGTGGTTAGACTGCAGATGTGAGGGTAAAGACTCGTACAGAGCGCTGTGTGGTTAGACTGCAGGTGTGAGGGTAAAGACTCGTTCAGAGCGCTGTGTGGTTAGACTGCAGGTGTGAGGGTAAAGACCTGTTCAGAGCGCTGTGTGATTAGACTGCAGGTGTGAGGGTAAAGACTCGTTCAGAGCATTCTGTGGTTAGACTGCAGATGTGAGGGTAAAGACTCGTTCAGAGCATTCTGTGGTTAGACTGCAGGTGTGAGGGTAAAGACTCGTTCAGAGCGTTCTGTGGTTAGACTGCAGGTGTGAGGGTAAAGACTCGTTCAGAGCGCTGTGTGGTTAGACTGCAGGTGTGAGGGTAAAGACTTGTTCAGAGCACTCTGTGGTTAGACTGCAGATGTGAGGGTAAAGACTCGTTCAGAGCGCTGTGTGGTTAGACTGCAGATGTGAGGGTAAAGACTCGTTCAGAGCGTTCTGTGGTTAGACTGCAGGTGTGAGGGTAAAAACTCGTTCAGAGCGCTGTGTGATTAGACTGCAGGTGTGAGGGTAAAGACTCGTTCAGAGCGCTGTGTGATTAGACTGCAGGTGTGAGGGTAAAGACTCGTTCAGAGCGCTCCGTGGTTAGACTGCAGGTGTGAGGGTAAAGACTTGTTCAGAGCGCTCCGTGGTTAGACTGCAGGTGTGAGGGTAAAGACTCGTTCAGAGCGCTCCGTGGTTAGACTGCAGATGTGAGGGTAAAGACTCATTCAGAGCGTTCTGTGGTTAGACTGCAGGTGTGAGGGTAAAGACTCGTTCAGAGCGCTGTGTGGTTAGACTGCAGGTGTGAGGGTAAAGACTCGTTCAGAGCATTCTGTGGTTAGACTGCAGGTGTGAGGGTAAAGACTCGTTCAGAGCGTTCTGTGGTTAGACTGCAGGTGTGAGGGTAAAGACTCGTTCAGAGCGCTGTGTGATTAGACTGCAGGTGTGAGGGTAAAGACTCGTTCAGAGCGCTGTGTGATTAGACTGCAGGTGTGAGGGTAAAGACTCGTTCAGAGCATTCTGTGGTTAGACTGCAGATGTGAGGGTAAAGACTCGTTCAGAGCGCTCCGTGGTTAGACTGCAGATGTGAGGGTAAAGACTCGTTCAGAGAGCTCCGTGGTTAGACTGCAGGTGTGAGGGTAAAGACTCGTTCAGAGCGCTGTGTGATTAGACTGCAGGTGTGAGGGTAAAGACTCGTTCAGAGCGCTCCGTGGTTAGACTGCAGATGTGAGGGTAAAGACTCGTTCAGAGCGCTCCGTGGTTAGACTGCAGGTGTGAGGGTAAAGACTTGTTCAGAGCGCTCCGTGGTTAGACTGCAGGTGTGAGGGTAAAGACTCGTTCAGAGCGCTCCGTGGTTAGACTGCAGGTGTGAGGGTAAAGACTCATTCAGAGCGTTCTGTGGTTAGACTGCAGGTGTGAGGGTAAAGACTCATTCAGAGCGCTGTGTAGTTAAACTGCAGGTGTGAGGGTAAAGACTCGTTCAGAGCGCTGTGTGGTTAAACTACAGGTGTGAGGGTAAAGACTCATTCAGAGCGTTCTGTGGTTAGACTGCAGGTGTGAGGGTAAAGACTCATTCAGAGCGCTGTGTAGTTAAACTGCAGGTGTGAGGGTAAAGACTCGTTCAGAGCGCTGTGTTTTTAAACTACAGGTGTGAGGGTAAAGACTCGTACAGAGCGCTGTGTGGTTAGACTGCAGATGTGAGGGTAAAGACTCGTTCAGAGCGCTCTGTGGTTAGACTGCAGGTGTGAGGGTAAAGACTCATTCAGAGCGTTCTGTGGTTAGACTGCAGGTGTGAGGGTAAAGACTCGTTCAGAGCGTTCTGTGGTTAGACTGCAGGTGTGAGGGTAAAGACTCGTTCAGAGCGCTCCGTGGTTAGACTGCAGGTGTGAGGGTAAAGACTCGTTCAGAGCGCTGTGTGGTTAAACTGCAGGTGTGAGGGTAAAGACTCGTTCAGAGCGCTGTGTGGTTAAACTGCAGGTGTGAGGGTAAAGACTCGTTCAGAGCGCTGTGTGGTTAAACTGCAGGTGTGAGGGTAAAGACTCGTTCAGAGCGCTGTGTGGTTAGACTGCAGGTGTGAGGGTAAAGACTCGTTCAGAGCGCTCTGTGGTTAGACTGCAGGTGTGAGGGTAAAGACTCGTTCAGAGCGCTCCGTGGTTAGACTGCAGGTGTGAGGGTAAAGACTCGTTCAGAGCGTTCTGTGGTTAGACTGCAGGTGTGAGGGTAAAGACTCGTTCAGAGCACTGTACAGATGTGGGGGGGGGTTGTGCTGCTCACGAGTAGCTGGTGTGTTGCTGCCGTCTGCGGGCGCTCCTCAGCTTCTCAAACCGCGCCTCCATCTCCTCCAGAACCTTGGGGGTGTAACGCACCACCAGCTTCACCGAGCCCTGGGCTGCCTTCAGCAGCTCCACCGCCTTCTCATGGTGCTCCCCTTCCACGCTCTGCACAGGCGCATGCACACACACGCACGCACGCACGCACGCACGCACGCACACACACGCAACATTATTACTGCTGGGAGAGCACAGTCAAATACACTCTAAATAATTACTGTTGTTGTATCGCCTCCTCACACTCCGCACATAGATCACTTGTAGCCGCCATTCTGGGATAGTCAAATACTAAGATAGCTACTCTAAAAAGTCATTACAGTCACATTTGCATAAATTTATTAATTTTACCCACAGTGCCCGTGGTCTTACAAAAATGTAACCAAACACTGCTGTTCATGCCAGTAACAGAAAAAGGCTGTTCTGCACATTTAACCAGGTTGCCTTTTTCAGAGCCATAACCAACCAATCCTTCCCTCCTCTTACCCCATGCTCCCTCCCCCATCTCACCCCTCCCTCCCCCCTCTTACCCCAAGCTTCCTCCATCCCCCTGTTACCCCAAGCTCCTCCCCGACTCTTACCACTCCATTGACGGAGAGCAGCTGGTCCCCGCGCTTTAGCCCCCCTTGCCGGTCGGCGACGCCCCCGGGGATCACTCTGGAGATGTATATGGGGGAGTTCTGCTCTTTCCCCCCCATGATGTTGAAGCCCAGCCCCTCCTCCGTTTTGGGCAGCTCCACAACCCGGGGGTGGGCATGCCCCTCGCTGGCTGCAAAGGCTGCGACTGTGGCCTGGTACATAAACAGTGTACACAGACATGACTCGCTGCATAGTACAGCACATCACAGCACAGCAATGACACACATCTAAAATATGCAACACTGTGCTTCAGGTATGTAAATCTATAAACACATTCACTTAAGCCCTTTCTTACTATCAATTACTACAAGATCATCTTTAATGGCAGAAGTGCAGTGTAATATGCTTCAGACATACCTCACCTCAAACTATGTCAACCATTTTGTTTTATCAAGTACATTTACATTTGGGCTTTAGGAAGATACTATTATCCAGGGAGACTTAAGCAAGTTACAGGTTGGTTCAGTATCTTGCTCAAGGGCACAACAGCAGTGCCTCAGTTGGGAATCAAACCCGCAACCTTTGAGTGAGAAGCCCAGTTCCATTATGCTACACTGTACAGCACTAGCTTACAAAATCATGACACCAAAACCATGATCATGTTTTTTCACTGGAGGGAAAGGGAAAAAAAACACAGAAAATCAGCTTCATAACTCTGAAGTGTTTTAATTTCCCACTCAAAAAACTAGGATCCATGTTGACCTGGACCACAGCACATCTTCAGACACAACAAACTGAAGAAAAAAACCTCTTATCTCCGAGGTATTCTTGGAACCCAGAAAATCTGATGTTCAGATAGATCTCTCACTTGGATATCTGGGGAAATCTCTTACTGTAACAGCAGTGGGCCACACCAGGGATGTGCCTAGCTAAGACCTTGATTCGATTCTCAGAAGGATGTATGTGGGAACATGACGTAAGTAGCACATGCCCCCTCTTGTTATTCATGCACTTCCATGTCCTCATCCCCACCTTAGTGATGTTATTGATTAAAATCCCGGTCATGTCCGGAAAAGTGGGCGGGTTTATCACACTGAACTGCATTCTGTATCAGACAGGTAGGAGCGTACCATGTAACGCTAGCCCTAAGATAAACTTTACTTCCTCTGAACACACAGACTTCAGCCTGGCTCCTCCCCTGACTGTCTAAGCAATCGCCAAGTGTGTTACCAACCCTTACAAACTAGTACTGTGACAGTCCTACTAACGGCTAGCTGCTAGAGGCTGTGATATAGTGTTCCTATAGGCTGTGATATAGTGATACTAGACGCTGTGATATAGTGCTACTAGAGGCTGATATAGTGATACTAGATGCTGTGATATAGTGTTCCTATAGGCTGTGATATAGTGATACTAGATGCTGTGATATAGTGCTACTCGAGGCTGATATAGTGATACTAGACGCTGTGATATAGGCTGCGTCCCAATCCAGTTTTTTGCTCCACCCTCATAAACTTCACTTGGGAGGATGTGACGCACATACCAATAAACAGGAGTATACACTTGCGTTTAGCGAGTGGGAGGGAAAGAGGGCGGAGCGGGTTATTTGAATTGAGACGCACTTCACCCCCATCTATACTCGGAAGTTAACCGTGCTGCTGCACAGTGGCGTATTGTGGGATCTCGGATCATGTCAAACGTCACCGTAGCCTACCTTTAAACAGATTAAACTCTCAACCTGTTTACACTCATTATCAGTCAAGCAATTGATTTACTGAATAACAACTATCAATAAACACCGCAAGTTGTGTGGGCTAGCATATTTATTTTTGTCATAAAATTGCGTAGCATTTAAATAGCCTAAAGCATTTAAACCGAACATATTTTCAACCTGTTTCCGTATATTTTGCTTGCTTATGTCAATAAAACAAATTTCTTGAATAGCCTAATGAAGAACAATTATGTAGCCTATAGGCTAATGATTAACAAATGACAATGACAAAGAGAACGAACGTGAGGGTGGCAATAATTCTGAATAATTAACTGGCAAAAAAACATGTTTTCTCTGAATTGCACGAATTGCGTTTTCTCCTCATCACGTTAAAGAATGTCATTAATTTAAGACGGCACTCGATTTAGTCAAAACGATTTAAACATTAGGCCTAGAAAGCATAGGCTATGTTTAAAGAGGAAAACCTCTAAAATTGCTGGAACCAGCAATGCATGCTTTCAAGCTAGAAAAACTAATTTACGCAAATATGTGCTGTTCATTGATCACTTCGCATGACATAGGCTATTAACGCATTTTGCGTCAGCACAAATGTAGATATAGTAAAACAACAAAGTTTATTTACCTATTCGTATTGGTTATTGAGAAATTAAATTGTTTGATTATTAGGCTATCTGGCAAATTATACGGAAAAATATTAAGAGACAGTAGCCTAATAATCCGTTTAAAAGCAAGATTAAGCTACAGAGAACCTGGTAGTAGCCTACATCCCACAGTACGCTACTCTGTTGCTGCATAAAGCAATTTGCTAAACTATGAAATACAAAATAGCAAACTACTACTTGATTAACTTGTATTTATTAGCCTATACACCGTCTGCCATTCTGTATGCGCTTTTAATGTGTAATACCGCGATAAACATTAACGTGATTATCACTGAACAGGACATTTGATGTGAATTGTGGGTAATATGAGAATGCCGAGTCTGCTCTTTTGCAGACTCGTTCCCATGAGAAAAGTTGAGGGTGGAGGGGCTATGTCACAAACTTCACTTGGCTTTCTAACGGATTGGACTCATACTTAAAATGGAGACTGAGGGTACGTCCTGGTCTCAAAAGGGATTCCCCAAGTGAAGTTTGCAAGTGAAGTTTATGAGGGTGGAGCAAAAACTGGATTGGGACGCAGCCATAGTGCTACTAGTTGCTGAGCTATAGTGCGACTAGAGGCTGTGATATAGTGCTACTAGACACTGTGCTATAATGATACTAGAGGTTGTGATACAGTGATACTAGAGGTTGTGATATAGTGCTACTAGAGGCTGTGATACTAAAGGCTGTGATATAGTGCTACTAGAGGCTGAGCTATAATGATACTAGAGGCTGTGATATAGTGCTACTAGAGGTTGTGATACAGTGATACTAGAGGTTGTGATACAGTGCTACTAGAGGTTGTGATATAGTGCTACTAGAGGTTGTGATACAGTGCTACTAGAGGTTGTGATATAGTGCTACTAGAGGTTGTGATACAGTGCTACTAGAGGTTGTGATATAGTGCTACTAGAGGTTGTGATACCGTGCTACTAGAGGTTGTGATATAGTGCTACTAGAGGTTGTGATACAGTGCTACTAGAGGTTGTGATACAGTGCTACTAGAGGTTATGATATAGTGCTACTAGAGGCTGTGATACAGTGCTACTAGAGGTTGTGATACAGTGCTACTAGAGGTTATGATATAGTGCTACTAGAGGCTGTGATACTAAAGGCTGTGATATAGTGCTACTAGAGGTTGTGATATAGTGCTACTAGAGGCTGTGATACTAAAGGCTGTGATATAGTGCTACTAGAGGTTGTGATACAGTGCTACTAGAGGCTGTGATACTAAAGGCTGTGATATAGTGCTACTAGAGGTTGTGATACAGTGCTACTAGAGGCTGTGATACTAAAGGCTGTGATATAGTGCTACTAGAGGCTGAGCTATAATGATACTAGAGGTTGTGATACTAAAGGCTGTGATATAGTGCTACTAGAGGTTGTGATACAGTGCTACAAGAGGCTGTGATACTAAAGGCTGTGATATAGTGCTACTAGAGGTTGTGATACAGTGCTACTAGAGGCTGTGATACTAAAGGCTGTGATATAGTGCTACTAGAGGTTGTGATATAGTGCTACTAGAGGCTGAGCTATAATGATACTAGAGGTTGTGATACAGTGCTACTAGAGGCTGTGATACTAAAGGCTGTGATATAGTGCTACTAGAGGCTGAGCTATAATGATACTAGAGGTTGTGATACTA
Organism: Synaphobranchus kaupii; assembly: GCA_029718625.1. Classification (NCBI taxonomy): domain Eukaryota; kingdom Metazoa; phylum Chordata; class Actinopteri; order Anguilliformes; family Synaphobranchidae; genus Synaphobranchus; species Synaphobranchus kaupii. Next base: position 43,626,663 of record CM056386.1, on the reverse strand, counting down.
AAGGCTGTGATATAGTGCTACTAGAGGTTGTGATACAGTGCTATTAGAGGCTGTGATACTAAAGGCTGTGATATAGTGCTACTAGAGGTTGTGATACAGTGCTACTAGAGGCTGTGATACTAAAGGCTGTGATATAGTGCTACTAGAGGTTGTGATATAGTGCTACTAGAGGCTGAGCTATAATGATACTAGAGGTTGTGATACAGTGCTACTAGAGGCTGTGATACTAAAGGCTGTGATATAGTGCTACTAGAGGTTGTGATACAGTGATACTAGAGGTTGTGATACAGTGCTACTAGAGGTTGTGATATAGTGCTATTAGAGGTTGTGATACAGTGCTACTAGAGGTTGTGATACTAAAGGCTGTGATATAGTGCTACTAGAGGTTGTGATATAGTGCTACTAGAGGTTGTGATACAGTGCTACTAGAGGTTGTGATATAGTGATACTAGAGGTTGTGATATAGTGCTACTAGAGGTTGTGATACTAAAGGCTGTGATATAGTGCTACTAGAGGTTGTGATACAGTGATACTAGAGGTTGTGATATAGTGCTACTAGAGGTTGTGATACAGTGCTACTAGAGGCTGTGATATTAAAGGCTGTGATATAGTGCTACTAGAGGCTGTGATACTAAAGGCTGTGATATAGTGCTACTAGAGGCTGAGCTATGACACTAGAGGTTGTGATATAGTGCTACTAGAGGCTGAGATATAATGATACTAGAGGTTGTGATACAGTGCTACTAGAGGCTGTGATACTAAAGGCTGTGATATAGTGCTACTAGAGGCTGAGATATAATGATACTAGAGGTTGTGATACAGTGCTACTAGAGGCTGTGATACTAAAGGCTGTGATATAGTGCTACTAGAGGTTGTGATACAGTGATACAGTGATACAGTGCTACTAGAGGTTGTGATATAGTGCTACTAGAGGTTGTGATACAGTGCTACTAGAGGCTGAGCTATAATGATACTAGAGGTTGTGATACTAAAGGCTGTGATACAGTGCTACTAGAGGTTGTGATATAGTGCTACTAGAGGCTGTGATACTAAAGGCTGTGATATAGTGCTACTAGAGGCTGAGCTATAATGACACTAGAGGTTGTGATACTAAAGGCTGTGATATAGTGCTACTAGAGGTTGTGATACAGTGCTACTAGAGGTTGTGATATAGTGCTACTAGAGGTTGTGATATAGTGCTACTAGAGGTTGTGATACAGTGCTACTAGAGGTTGTGATATAGTGCTACTAGAGGTTGTGATACAGTCCTACTAGAGACTGAGCTATAATGATACTAGAGGTTGTGATACTAAAGGCTGTGATATAGTGCTACTAGAGGTTGTGATACAGTGATACTAGAGGTTGTGATACAGTGATACTAGAGGTTGTGATACAGTGCTACTAGAGGTTGTGATATAGTGCTACTAGAGGTTGTGATATAGTGCTACTAGAGGCTGTGATATAGTGCTACTAGAGGCTGTGATACTAAAGGCTGTGATATAGTGCTACTAGAGGCTGAGCTATAATGATACTAGAGGTTGTGATACAGTGCTACTAGAGGCTGTGATACTAAAGGCTGTGATATAGTGCTACTAGAGGCTGAGCTATAATGATAGGAGAGGTTGTGATACTAAAGGCTGTGATATAGTGCTATTAAAGGTTGTGATACAGTGCTACTAGAGGTTGTGATATAGTGCTACTAGAGGTTGTGATACAGTGCTACTAGAGGTTGTGATACTAAAGGCTGCGATATAGTGCTACTAGAGGTTGTGATATAGTGCTACTAGAGGTTGTGATACAGTGATACTAGAGGTTGTGATACAGTGCTACTAGAGGTTGTGATATAGTGATACTAGAGGTTGTGATACTAAAGGCTGTGATATAGTGCTACTAGAGGTTGTGATACAGTGCTACTAGAGGTTGTGATATAGTGCTACTAGAGGTTGTGATACAGTGCTACTAGAGGTTGTGATACTAAAGGCTGTGATATAGTGCTACTAGAGGTTGTGATATAGTGCTACTAGAGGTTGTGATATAGTGCTACTAGAGGTTGTGATACAGTGCTACTAGAGGTTGTGATACTAAAGGTTGTGATACAGTGCTACTAGAGGTTGTGATATAGTGCTACTAGAGGTTGTGATACAGTGCTACTAGAGGTTGTGATACTAAAGGCTGCGATATAGTGCTACTAGAGGTTGTGATATAGTGCTACTAGAGGTTGTGATACAGTGATACTAGAGGTTGTGATATAGTGCTACTAGAGGTTGTGATACAGTGCTACTAGAGGCTGAGCTATAATGATACTAGAGGTTGTGATAGTGCTACTAGAGGCTGTGATACTAAAGGCTGTGATATAGTGCTACTAGAGGCTGTGATACTAAAGGCTGTGATACAGTGCTACTAGAGGTTGTGATATAGTGCTACTAGAGGCTGTGATACTAAAGGCTGTGATATAGTGCTACTAGAGGTTGTGATATAGTGCTACTAGAGGTTGTGATACAGTGATACTAGAGGTTGTGATACAGTGCTACTAGAGGTTGTGATATAGTGATACTAGAGGTTGTGATACAGTGCTACTAGAGGTTGTGATACTAAAGGCTGTGATATAGTGCTACTAGAGGTTGTGATATAGTGCTACTAGAGGCTGTGATACTAAAGGCTGTGATATAGTGCTACTAGAGGCTGAGCTATAATGACACTAGAGGTTGTGATACTAAAGGCTGTGATATAGTGCTACTAGAGTTTGTGATACAGTGCTACTAGAGGTTGTGATATAGTGCTACTAGAGGTTGTGATACAGTGCTACTAGAGGTTGTGATATAGTGCTACTAGAGGTTGTGATACAGTGCTACTAGAGGTTGTGATATAGTGCTACTAGAGGTTGTGATATAGTGCTACTAGAGGTTGTGATACAGTCCTACTAGAGACTGAGCTATAATGATACTAGAGGTTGTGATACTAAAGGCTGTGATATAGTGCTACTAGAGGTTGTGATACAGTGATACTAGAGGTTGTGATACAGTGCTACTAGAGGTTGTGATATAGTGCTACTAGAGGTTGTGATATAGTGCTACTAGAGGTTGTGATACTAAAGGCTGTGATATAGTGCTACTAGAGGTTGTGATACAGTGCTACTAGAGGTTGTGATATAGTGCTACTAGAGGTTGTGATACAGTGCTACTAGAGGTTGTGATATAGTGCTACTAGAGGTTGTGATACAGTGCTACTAGAGGTTGTGATATAGTGCTACTAGAGGTTGTGATACAGTCCTACTAGAGACTGAGCTATAATGATACTAGAGGTTGTGATACTAAAGGCTGTGATATAGTGCTACTAGAGGTTGTGATACAGTGATACTAGAGGTTGTGATACAGTGATACTAGAGGTTGTGATACAGTGCTACTAGAGGTTGTGATATAGTGCTACTAGAGGTTGTGATATAGTGCTACTAGAGGCTGTGATATAGTGCTACTAGAGGCTGTGATACTAAAGGCTGTGATATAGTGCTACTAGAGGCTGAGCTATAATGATACTAGAGGTTGTGATACAGTGCTACTAGAGGCTGTGATACTAAAGGCTGTGATATAGTGCTACTAGAGGCTGAGCTATAATGATACGAGAGGTTGTGATACTAAAGGCTGTGATATAGTGCTATTAAAGGTTGTGATACAGTGCTACTAGAGGTTGTGATATAGTGCTACTAGAGGTTGTGATACAGTGCTACTAGAGGTTGTGATACTAAAGGCTGCGATATAGTGCTACTAGAGGTTGTGATATAGTGCTACTAGAGGTTGTGATACAGTGATACTAGAGGTTGTGATACAGTGCTACTAGAGGTTGTGATATAGTGATACTAGAGGTTGTGATACTAAAGGCTGTGATATAGTGCTACTAGAGGTTGTGATACAGTGATACTAGAGGTTGTGATATAGTGCTACTAGAGGCTGAGCTATAATGATACTAGAGGTTGTGATAGTGCTACTAGAGGCTGTGATACTAAAGGCTGTGATATAGTGCTACTAGAGGCTGTGATACTAAAGGCTGTGATACAGTGCTACTAGAGGTTGTGATATAGTGCTACTAGAGGCTGTGATACTAAAGGCTGTGATATAGTGCTACTAGAGGTTGTGATATAGTGCTACTAGAGGTTGTGATACAGTGATACTAGAGGTTGTGATACAGTGCTACTAGAGGTTGTGATATAGTGATACTAGAGGTTGTGATACAGTGCTACTAGAGGTTGTGATACTAAAGGCTGTGATATAGTGCTACTAGAGGTTGTGATATAGTGCTACTAGAGGCTGTGATACTAAAGGCTGTGATATAGTGCTACTAGAGGCTGAGCTATAATGACACTAGAGGTTGTGATACTAAAGGCTGTGATATAGTGCTACTAGAGTTTGTGATACAGTGCTACTAGAGGTTGTGATATAGTGCTACTAGAGGTTGTGATACAGTGCTACTAGAGGTTGTGATATAGTGCTACTAGAGGTTGTGATACAGTGCTACTAGAGGTTGTGATATAGTGCTACTAGAGGTTGTGATATAGTGCTACTAGAGGTTGTGATACAGTCCTACTAGAGACTGAGCTATAATGATACTAGAGGTTGTGATACTAAAGGCTGTGATATAGTGCTACTAGAGGTTGTGATACAGTGATACTAGAGGTTGTGATACAGTGCTACTAGAGGTTGTGATATAGTGCTACTAGAGGTTGTGATATAGTGCTACTAGAGGTTGTGATACTAAAGGCTGTGATATAGTGCTACTAGAGGCTGAGCTATAATGATACTAGAGGTTGTGATACAGTGCTACTAGAGGCTGTGATACTAAAGGCTGTGATATAGTGCTACTAGAGGCTGAGCTATAATGATACTAGAGGTTGTGATACAGTGCTACTAGAGGCTGTGATACTAGAGGCTGTGATACTAAAGGCTGTGATATAGTGCTACTAGAGGCTGACCTATAATGATACGAGAGGTTGTGATACTAAAGGCTGTGATATAGTGCTACTAGAGGTTGTGATACAGTGCTACTAGAGGTTGTGATATAGTGCTACTAGAGGTTGTGATACAGTGCTACTAGAGGTTGTGATACTAAAGGCTGTGATATAGTGCTACTAGAGGTTGTGATACAGTGATACTAGAGGTTGTGATACAGTGCTACTAGAGGTTGTGATATAGTGATACTAGAGGTTGTGATACTAAAGGCTGTGATATAGTGCTACTAGAGGTTGTGATACAGTCATACTAGAGGTTGTGATATAGTGCTACTAGAGGCTGAGCTATAATGATACTAGAGGTTGTGATATAGTGCTACTAGAGGCTGTGATACTAAAGGCTGTGATATAGTGCTACTAGAGGCTGTGATACTAAAGGCTGTGATACAGTGCTACTAGAGGTTGTGATATAGTGCTACTAGAGGCTGTGATACTAAAGGCTGTGATATAGTGCTACTAGAGGTTGTGATATAGTGCTACTAGAGGTTGTGATACAGTGATACTAGAGGTTGTGATACAGTGCTACTAGAGGTTGTGATACAGTGCTACTAGAGGTTGTGATACTAAAGGCTGTGATATAGTGCTACTAGAGGTTGTGATATAGTGCTACTAGAGATTGTGATATAGTGCTTCTAGAGGTTGTGATACAGTGCTACTAGAGGTTGTGATATAGTGCTACTAGAGGTTGTGATACTAAAGGCTGTGATACAGTGCTACTAGAGGTTGTGATACAGTGCTACTAGAGGCTGTGATACTAAAGGCTGTGATATAGTGCTACTAGAGGCTGTGATACTAAAGGCTGTGATATAGTGCTACTAGAGGCTGTGATACTAAAGGCTGTGATATAGTGCTACTAGAGGCTGTGATACTAAAGGCTGTGATATAGTGCTACTAGAGGCTGTGATACTAAAGGCTGTGATATAGTGCTACTAGAGGCTGAGCTATAATGATACTAGAGGTTGTGATACTAAAGGCTATGATATAGTGCTACTAGAGGTTGTGATATAGTGCTACTAGAGGTTGTGATACAGTGATACTAGAGGTTGTGATACAGTGCTACTAGAGGTTGTGATATAGTGATACTAGAGGTTGTGATACAGTGCTACTAGAGGTTGTGATACTAAAGGCTGTCATATAGTGCTACTAGAGGTTGTGATATAGTGCTACTAGAGGTTGTGATATAGTGCTACTAGAGGTTGTGATATAGTGATACTAGAGGTTGTGATATAGTGCTTCTAGAGGTTGTGATACAGTGCTACTAGAGGTTGTGATATAGTGATACTAGAGGTTGTGATACTAAAGGCTGTGATATAGTGCTACTAGAGGTTGTGATATAGTGCTACTAGAGGTTGTGATATAGTGCTTCTAGAGGTTGTGATACAGTGCTACTAGAGGTTGTGATACAGTGCTACTAGAGGCTGTGATACTAAAGGCTGTGATATAGTGCTACTAGAGGCTGTGATACTAAAGGCTGTGATATAGTGCTACTAGAGGCTGCGCTATAATGATACTAGAGGTTGTGATACTAAAGGCTGTGATATAGTGCTACTAGAGGCTCTGATACAGTGCTACTAGAGGCTGTGATACTAAAGGCTGTGATATAGTGCTACTAGAGGCTGAGCTATAATGATACTAGAGGTTGTGATACTAAAGGCTGTGATACAGTGATACTAGAGGTTGTGATACAGTGCTACTAGAGGTTGTGATACAGTGCTACTAGAGGTTGTGATACTAAAGGCTGTGATATAGTGCTACTAGAGGCTGAGCTATAATGATACTAGAGGTTGTGATACTAAAGGCTGTGATATAGTGCTACTAGAGGTTGTGATACAGTGATACTAGAGGTTGTGATACAGTGCTACTAGAGGTTGTGATATAGTGCTACTAGAGGTTGTGATATAGTGCTACTAGAAGCTGTGATACTAAAGGCTGTGATATAGTGCTACTAGAGGCTGAGCTATAATGATACTAGAGGTTGTGATACAGTGCTACTAGAGGCTGTGATACTAAAGGCTGTGATATAGTGCTACTAGAGGCTGAGCTATAATGATACTAGAGGTTGTGATACAGTGCTACTAGAGGCTGTGATACTAAAGGCTGTGATATAGTGCTACTAGAGGCTGAGCTATAATGATACGAGAGGTTGTGATACTAAAGGCTGTGATATAGTGCTACTAGAGGTTGTGATACAGTGCTACTAGAGGTTGTGAAATAGTGCTACTAGAGGTTGTGATACAGTGCTACTAGAGGTTGTGATACTAAAGGCTGTGATATAGTGCTACTAGAGGTTGTGATATAGTGCTACTAGAGGTTGTGATACAGTGATATTAGAGGTTGTGATACAGTGCTACTAGAGGTTGTGATACTAAAGGCTGTGATATAGTGCTACTAGAGGTTGTGATACAGTCATACTAGAGGTTGTGATATAGTGCTACTAGAGGCTGAGCTATAATGATACTAGAGGTTGTGATATAGTGCTACTAGAGGCTGTGATACTAAAGGCTGTGATATAGTGCTACTAGAGGCTGTGATACTAAAGGCTGTGATACAGTGCTACTAGAGGTTGTGATATAGTGGTACTAGAGGCTGTGATACTAAAGGCTGTGATATAGTGCTACTAGAGGTTGTGATATAGTGCTACTAGAGGTTGTGATACAGTGATACTAGAGGTTGTGATACAGTGCTACTAGAGGTTGTGATATAGTGCTTCTAGAGGTTGTGATACAGTGCTACTAGAGGTTGTGATATAGTGATACTAGAGGTTGTGATACTAAAGGCTGTGATATAGTGCTACTAGAGGTTGTGATATAGTGCTACTAGAGGTTGTGATATAGTGCTTCTAGAGGTTGTGATACAGTGCTACTAGAGGTTGTGATACAGTGCTACTAGAGGCTGTGATACTAAAGGCTGTGATATAGTGCTACTAGAGGCTGTGATACTAAAGGCTGTGATATAGTGCTACTAGAGGCTGCGCTATAATGATACTAGAGGTTGTGATACTAAAGGCTGTGATATAGTGCTACTAGAGGCTCTGATACAGTGCTACTAGAGGCTGTGATACTAAAGGCTGTGATATAGTGCTACTAGAGGCTGAGCTATAATGATACTAGAGGTTGTGATACTAAAGGCTGTGATACAGTGATACTAGAGGTTGTGATACAGTGCTACTAGAGGTTGTGATACAGTGCTACTAGAGGTTGTGATACTAAAGGCTGTGATATAGTGCTACTAGAGGCTGAGCTATAATGATACTAGAGGTTGTGATACTAAAGGCTGTGATATAGTGCTACTAGAGGTTGTGATACAGTGATACTAGAGGTTGTGATACAGTGCTACTAGAGGTTGTGATATAGTGCTACTAGAGGTTGTGATATAGTGCTACTAGAAGCTGTGATACTAAAGGCTGTGATATAGTGCTACTAGAGGCTGAGCTATAATGATACTAGAGGTTGTGATACAGTGCTACTAGAGGCTGTGATACTAAAGGCTGTGATATAGTGCTACTAGAGGCTGAGCTATAATGATACTAGAGGTTGTGATACAGTGCTACTAGAGGCTGTGATACTAAAGGCTGTGATATAGTGCTACTAGAGGCTGAGCTATAATGATACGAGAGGTTGTGATACTAAAGGCTGTGATATAGTGCTACTAGAGGTTGTGATACAGTGCTACTAGAGGTTGTGAAATAGTGCTACTAGAGGTTGTGATACAGTGCTACTAGAGGTTGTGATACTAAAGGCTGTGATATAGTGCTACTAGAGGTTGTGATATAGTGCTACTAGAGGTTGTGATACAGTGATATTAGAGGTTGTGATACAGTGCTACTAGAGGTTGTGATACTAAAGGCTGTGATATAGTGCTACTAGAGGTTGTGATACAGTCATACTAGAGGTTGTGATATAGTGCTACTAGAGGCTGAGCTATAATGATACTAGAGGTTGTGATATAGTGCTACTAGAGGCTGTGATACTAAAGGCTGTGATATAGTGCTACTAGAGGCTGTGATACTAAAGGCTGTGATACAGTGCTACTAGAGGTTGTGATATAGTGGTACTAGAGGCTGTGATACTAAAGGCTGTGATATAGTGCTACTAGAGGTTGTGATATAGTGCTACTAGAGGTTGTGATACAGTGATACTAGAGGTTGTGATACAGTGCTACTAGAGGTTGTGATATAGTGATACTAGAGGTTGTGATACAGTGCTACTAGAGGTTGTGATACTAAAGGCTGTGATATAGTGCTACTAGAGGTTGTGATATAGTGCTACTAGAGATTGTGATATAGTGCTTCTAGAGGTTGTGATACAGTGCTACTAGAGGTTGTGATATAGTGCTACTAGAGGTTGTGATACTAAAGGCTGTGATACAGTGCTACTAGAGGTTGTGATACAGTGCTACAAGAGGCTGTGATACTAAAGGCTGTGATATAGTGCTACTAGAGGCTGTGATACTAAAGGCTGTGATATAGTGCTACTAGAGGCTGTGATACTAAAGGCTGTGATACAGTGCTACTAGAGGTTGTGATACAGTGCTACTAGAGGCTGTGATACTAAAGGCTGTGATATAGTGCTACTAGAGGCTGTGATACTAAAGGCTGTGATATAGTGCTACTAGAGGCTGTGATACTAAAGGCTGTGATATAGTGCTACTAGAGGCTGAGCTATAATGATACTAGAGGTTGTGATACTAAAGGCTATGATATAGTGCTACTAGAGGTTGTGATATAGTGCTACTAGAGGTTGTGATACAGTGATACTAGAGGTTGTGATATAGTGATACTAGAGGTTGTGATACAGTGCTACTAGAGGTTGTGATACTAAAGGCTGTCATATAGTGCTACTAGAGGTTGTGATATAGTGCTACTAGAGGTTGTGATATAGTGCTACTAGAGGTTGTGATATAGTGATACTAGAGGTTGTGATATAGTGCTTCTAGAGTTTGTGATACAGTGCTACTAGAGGTTGTGATATAGTGATACTAGAGGTTGTGATACTAAAGGCTGTGATATAGTGCTACTAGAGGTTGTGATATAGTGCTACTAGAGGTTGTGATATAGTGCTTCTAGAGGTTGTGATACAGTGCTACTAGAGGTTGTGATACAGTGCTACTAGAGGCTGTGATACTAAAGGCTGTGATATAGTGCTACTAGAGGCTGTGATACTAAAGGCTGTGATATAGTGCTACTAGAGGCTGAGCTATAATGATACTAGAGGTTGTGATACTAAAGGCTGTGATATAGTGCTACTAGAGGCTCTGATACAGTGCTACTAGAGGCTGTGATACTAAAGGCTGTGATATAGTGCTACTAGAGGCTGAGCTATAATGATACTAGAGGTTGTGATACTAAAGGCTGTGATATAGTGCTACTAGAGGTTGTGATATAGTGCTACTAGAGGTTGTGATACAGTGCTACTAGAGGTTGTGATACTAAAGGCTGTGATATAGTGCTACTAGAGGTTGTGATACAGTGATACTAGAGGTTGTGATACAGTGCTACTAGAGGTTGTGATACAGTGCTACTAGAGGTTGTGATACTAAAGGCTGTGATATAGTGCTACTAGAGGCTGTGATACTAAAGACTGTGATATAGTGCTACTAGAGGCTGAGCTATAATGATACTAGAGGTTGTGATACTAAAGGCTGTGATATAGTGCTACTAGAGGTTGTGATACAGTGATACTAGAGGTTGTGATACAGTGCTACTAGAGGTTGTGATACTAAAGGCTGTGATATAGTGCTACTAGAGGTTGTGATATAGTGCTACTAGAGGCTGTGATACTAAAGGCTGTGATATAGTGCTACTAGAGGCTGAGCTATAATGATACTAGAGGTTGTGATACAGTGCTACTAGAGGCTGTGATACTAGAGGCTGTGATACTAAAGGCTGTGATATAGTGCTACTAGAGGCTGAGCTATAATGATACTAGAGGTTGTGATACTAAAGGCTGTGATATAGTGCTACTAGAGGTTGTGATATAGTGCTACTAGAGGTTGTGATACAGTGATACTAGAGGTTGTGATACAGTGCTACTAGAGGTTGTGATACTAAAGGCTGTGATATAGTGCTACTAGAGGTTGTGATACAGTGATACTAGAGGTTGTGATACTAAAGGCTGTGATATAGTGCTACTAGAGGTTGTGATATAGTGCTTCTAGAGGTTGTGATATAGTGCTACTAGAGGTTGTGATATAGTGCTTCTAGAGGCTGTGATACTAAAGGCTGTGATATAGTGCTACTAGAGGTTGTGATACAGTGCTACTAGAGGCTGTGATACTAGAGGCTGTGATACTAAAGGCTGTGATATAGTGGTACTAGAGGCTGAGCTATAATGATACTAGAGGTTGTGATACTAAAGGCTGTGATATAGTGCTACTAGAGGTTGTGATATAGTGCTACTAGAGGTTGTGATACAGTGATACTAGAGGTTGTGATACAGTGCTACTAGAGGTTGTGATACAGTGCTACTAGAGGCTGTGATACTAAAGGCTGTGATACAGTGCTACTAGAGGCTGTGATACTAAAGGCTGTGATATAGTGCTACTAGAGGCTGAGCTATAATGATACTAGAGGTTGTGATACAGTGCTACTAGAGGTTGTGATACTAAAGGCTGTGATATAGTGCTACTAGAGGTTGTTATACAGTGATACTAGAGGTTGTGATACAGTGCTACTAGAGGTTGTGATATAGTGCTACTAGAGGCTGTGATACAGTGATACTAGAGGCTGTGATATACTGCTACTAGAGGCTGTGATATAGTGCTACTAGAGGTTGTGATATAGTGCTACTAGAGGCTGTGATATAGTGCTACTAGAGGCTGTGATATAGTGCTACTAGAGGCTGTGATATAGTGCTACTAGAGGCTGTGATATAGTGATACTAGAGGCTGTGATACAGTGATACTAGAGGCTGTGATATAGTGCTACTAGAGGCTGTGATATAGTGCTACTAGAGGTTGTGATACAGTGATACTAGAGGTTGTGATATAGTGCTACTAGAGGCTGTGATATAGTGCTACTAGAGGCTGTGATATAGTGCTACTAGAGGTTGTGATATAGTGCTACTAGAGGCTGTGATATAGTGCTACTAGAGGTTGTGATATTGTGCTACTAGAGGCTGTGATACAGTGATACTAGAGGCTGTGATATAGTGCTACTAGAGGTTGTGATATAGTGCTACTAGAGGTTGTGATATAGTGCTACTAGAGGCTGTGATATAGTGCTACTAGAGGCTGTGATACAGTGATATTAGAGGCTGTGATATACTGCTACTAGAAGCTGTGATATAGTGCTACTAGAGGCTGTGATATAGTGCTACTAGAGGTTGTGATATAGTGCTACTAGAGGCAGTGATATAGTGCTACTAGAGGCTGTGATACAGTGATACTAGAGGCTGTGATATACTGCTACTAGAGGCTGTGATATAGTGCTACTAGAGGCTGTGATATACTGCTACTAGAGGCTGTGATATAGTGCTACTAGAGGCTGTGATATACTGCTACTAGAGGTTGTGATATACTGCTTCTAGAGGTTGTGATAGTGCTACTAGTTGCTGAGCTATAATGATACTAGAGGTTGTGATATAGTGCTACTAGAGGTTGTGATACAGTGATACTAAAGGCTGTGAAATAGTGCTTCTAGAGGTTGTGATACAGTGATACTAAAGGCTGTGATATAGTGCTACTAGAGGCTGAGCTATAATGATACTAGAGGTTGTGATACAGTGCTATTAGCTGCTGAGCTATAATGATACTAGATGCTGAGCTATAGTGCTAATCGAGGCTGCGATATACTGCTACTAGTTGCTGAGCTATAATGATACTAGAGGCTGTGACATAGTGATACTAGAGGCTGTGATATAGTGCTACTAGTTGCTGAGCTATAGTGTTAGTAGACACTGGAATATAGTGCTACTAGTTGCTGAGCTATAGTGTTAGTAGACACTGTGATATAGTGCTACTAGAGGCTGTGACATACTGCTACTAGTTGCTGAACTATAATGATACTAAAGGCTGTGACATAGTCCTAGTAGAGGCTGTGATATAATGCTACTAGAGGCTATGATATAATGATACTAGATACAGTGATACAGCCCCTGGCAAAAATTATGGAATCACCACACTTAGAGGATGATCACCCAGCTTTTTTACTTCGTAGTAAATAAACAAATCACAGATATGTCACAAAACATTTTTTGTTTAATTGCTGAACATTCTGCCTTCGTGAAACATACCTCAAACAAATTAAATGAAACTATTTTAATTAATGGCATATTTTTTTCCAGATCGAGTTGCAGAAAAAATTATGGAATCACTCAATGTTGAGGAAAAAATTATGGAATCACCTTGTAATTTGCATTTCTAAAACAAATACCGGCACAAGTCTATAATGCAAATTAGTCTGCTGTTAAGAGAGTGCTAATACAGACCTTAATGAGCTGTTGGACTTGGCTAATTGAAAGGAAACATGGCCCCAACAAGAGAGTTGTCAATTGAAACAATGGAAAATATTATAAAACTCCTTCAAGAAGGAAATACAACACGGAGTGTGGCAAAAGATGTTGGTTGTTCCCAGTCAGATGTGTCTAAAATTTGGTGCAAGTATAAACAAAATATGAAGGTTATAAAAGGAAAACATATGGGTAGACCAAGGAAGACGTCAAAGCGTCAGGATAAAAAACTCAAAGCAATATGCCTTGAAAATAGAAAATGCACAACAAAACAAGTGAAAAACAAATAGGTGGAAACAGGAGTCAATGTTTGTGACAGAACTGTAAGAAATCGGCTGAAAGAAATGGGATTTACAAAAGCCAAACAAAAACCAGCACTAACACCTAAACAGAATAAAGCAAGGTTACAGTGGGCCAAAGGGAAGCAATCATGGAGTGTAGATGATTGGATGAAAGTGATATTCAATGACTTATCATGAATCTGCATTGGCTAAGGAGATGATGCTGGAACTTTAGTCTGGTGCCGTTCTAATGAAACATATAAAGATGACTGCCTGAAGAAAACAATCAAATTTCACCAGTCATTTATGATATGGGGTTGCATGTCAGGTAAAGGACCAGGGGAGATGGCAATCATTACTTCAACAGTCAATGTACAGGTGTACATTGAAATTTTGGACACTTTTCCCATTCCATCGATAGAAAATAGGTTTGGTGATGATGAAGTCATTTTTCAGGATGATAATGCATCTTGCCACAGAGCAAAGTGTGTTAAAGCTTTTCTTCAGGAAAGGCATATCAACTCGATGACATGGCCAGCAAACAGTCAGGATCTCAATCCGATTGAAAATGCATACACAGTGATGCGATCATTTTGAGAAGGCAATATGTAGGTCAGAAAATATGATCCGAGACCATTTGCCTACTTTTTAGACAAGAAATATGTATGGTAAATGATGCAAAATAGTAATAGCCTAAATTGCTTCGGTAAAAGACAGCCAATGCACAAATAGATTAAAATGACGTCATTATTTCTCAGTCATAGCTTACGTGAACAAGGAAAAAAAGCTTTTGAACGCAAGGCAGCTTGCGTGTTAATGTTTGACCTGTTGGGAGTTCAACTGTATGAACATATGATAAGATCACCGCTGCCAGCTGCTCCCGCCGCCATCAGCACCCGGTTCCCCACCATCACTGCCGCCACATCTGGACTGTCATCTTGCTGCTGCAAATTATATTATCATGAACATTGGCTGTTTTGACCATGTTGGTCTTTAAGCCCTAGACCCTGAGCCGACCAGAGGAGGATGGGTTCCCCCATTGAGTCTGGTTCCTTCCAAGGTTTCTTCCTAGTTACACCAGGGAGTTTTTCCTTGCCACTGTTGCCCTTGGCTTGCTCTTGTGGGGGGTTTAGGCTGGGTTTTGCTGTGAAGTGCATTGTGACAACTTGTTGTGAAATGCGCTATATAAATAAATATTGATTGATTGATTGATAAAACGTGACGTATTGCATGGGCTACATACGGTGAAATTAAATAGTTTTGAAACGGGGTTAACCTTAAGCATTTAAGGTTGTGCTTCCGATTAAAGATAGGTGGTGTAGCTTAAATATTAAAATCACAAAACAGTTGTTTGAATTCAGAAGTATGAAAGTTTATTTATGAAGTTCAGAAAAACATTTGAATAGCCAATGCTAAAATATTAAATTAGACTAAACAGGCTACAAATAATAAGCGATGCTTTGCAGAAATAATTGTATCGCAATAGCCTAATAAAAAATGCAGACCGTTTTAGCTGCCCTTTAGAAGATATCAAAAAGTGGTTGTTAGGTAACCATGCATTAGATAATGTAGGCTACTGTGCACTGCATAATGACATATAAGACATTGCAGTCGCCTTCACATAGGTTTTAACATTAACTGATCGTAGTAGCCTACAGCAGTCTATCAGCAAAATACAACCAACACACAACAGCAGCAACCGAGTTCAGAATTTGACGTCATAGTTTAGTAGCGTGACATCACAACGGGTGGCATTCGAGTGTTTCAGAAGTACATAAATGAAGACAGAAGTCTTGGGGAGACATTTGCCGATTATGGTTGTATTATTGAACATTGGAGACTTTAATCAATTCTATTGTGGAAAATATTATGGATGATGTTATGGATCATTTTCGAGCCAAAATCCCAAAGGTAGGCTGACATTATTATAAATATTTAATATTCTGCCCCAGCATTATGTGCGCCTCTACTGTGATGTTGCGTAGAAACCGGTCTATTTACCCAACCGATCAGCTGTGCGCGATTTGAAAAAAGTGCCATCGGTTGTTAGGTAACCTTGCGTATACAAACACCGCGAGATCAGTATACTACCACCATTTACTCTGCCTATTTACACCACTTCTCGCGTGACTTTCAACAAGACAAACAGACAAAGTCAGTCAGTCAGTCAGTCAGTCAGCTACTTTCGCTCTTCTAGGCCGGCCTCACGCCTGGCAAAAAATTGTTCAATGACAAGGCTCCATCCTGCAAAGCTGATCTGTCAACCGCTATTTGAGAAAGTTGGAACCAGCTTGATGGAGAATATTGTTTTTCATTAGTGAAGTCCATGCCTCAAAGAATTCAGGCCGTCATAAAAGACAGAGGAGGAGCAACAAAGTACTAATTGTGATTTATTTGTTGATGATTCCATAATTTTTTCCTCAACATTGAGTGATTCCATAAATTTTTCCTATACTTTATCCTGAAAAAAATATGCCATTAATTAAAATAATTTAATTTGTTTGAGGTATGTTTCACGAGGCCAGAATGGAATGTTCAGCTATTAAACAATAATTGTTTTGTGTCATATCTGCGATTTGTTTACTTGCTACGAAGTAGAAAAGCTGGGTGAACATCCTCTAAGTGTGTTAATTCCATAATTTTTGCCAGGGGTTGTAGTGCTAGTATATGCTGTGATATAGTGCTACTAGATACTGTGATATAGTGCGACTAGAGGATGTGATATAATGATACGAGATACTGTGATATAGTGCTAGTATATGCTGTTATATAGTGCTACTAGATTCTGTGATATAGTATCTCTGGGGAATGGCAGATCTGTGTGTGCTGTCTGTACCTTAGCAGTAGCTTGGGCTCGGACCTCAGGCCCTCCAACAATATCCAGGGTGTCATAGAGCTGCTCATACACCTGAGAGAGCAGGAGGAAGGAAAGATCAGTCCAGCATTCTGATGCACAAATTCAGGAACTTGCTGAATTTGCAGGAGCACCTAGTTTTTCCTTGGGGGAAAAAGCCACAATGACAAGCTGTCTGGTGGAGAGCTTGATCAACTGCAAATTTTTGTAGTGTTTAAAATTTAAATTATATGACACCTAATAAATAAACTAAGCAATAGCACCTTAGATGTACAGTTAGACCCACAGTCCCTTTCTGAGCATGACTGAAGGCCATCATTTTAAATATCCATTGGAAATTTTGACTAAATTTTGAGTACAAATTCAGTACCCTATCAACTACTCCAAGACTAGGTGTAGCCCTTGGGACAGCTATTATGGAAATAAGTAGTATGACAGTACACACTGATGAATTGTAAGCAGTAAGTAGTATGACAGTACACACTGATGAATTGTAAGCAGCTGACCCAAAGAATTAAGCAAACTAATCATAAGATGTCCCAGTGATCTGGCTCCTAGTTTTAGACTGTTGTTAGAGTCAGGGAAATTATCATATCCCTGCCCGCAGTGAAATCCACAGACAAGAACATACAGTCAAGCCGGAAAGTCTGCACACCCCTTTCACCTTCTCCACGTTTTATTACGTTACAGACTTATACTACAATAGATTGAGTTAATTTTTTGCCTCAAACATCTACACACAATAGCCAATAATGACAAAGTGAAAACAGGTTTTTAGAAAATATGCAATTTTATTTTACTGACAAAAATAGGTTATTTAGGGGTTACATATCTGTACACACCCTTAGCCTAATACTTGGTTGCTGCACCTTTGGCAGCGATTACAGCTTCAAGGCGTCTTGGGAAAGAAGCTACGAGCTTGGCACACTTGTTTCTGGACATTTTTGCCCATTGAGTGGCTGGGCCACTCAAGGACATGCACAGACCTTCTCTGAAGCCACTCCTTTGTTCTCTTGGCTGTGTGCTTCGGGTCGTTGTCATGTTGGAAGGTAAACCTTCGCCCCAGTCTGAGGTCCAGAGCGCTCTGGAGCAGGTTTTCTTCAAGGATCTCGGTGTACTTAGCTGTATTCAGCTTTCCCTCTATCAGGACTAGTCGCCCCGTTCCCGCTGCTGAAAAACATCCCCACATCATGATGCTGCCACCGCCATGCTTCACTGTAGGGATGGTATTAGCCAGGTGATGAGCGGTGCCTGGTTTCCTCCAGACGTGACGCTTGGTATTCAGGCCAGAAAGTTCAATTTTGGTTTCATCAGACCAGAGAATCTTGATTCTCATGGTTTGAGAGTCCTCTAGGTGCCTTTTGGCAAACTCCAAGCGGGCTGTGATGTGCCTTTTACTAAGGAGGGGCTTCCGTCTGGCCACTCTACCATAAAGGCCTGATTGGTGGAGTGCTGCCTGGATGGTTGATCTTCTGAAAGGTTCTCCCATCTCCACAAGGATACACTGGAGCTTTGTCAGAGTGACCCTCGGGTTCCTGCTCACCTCCCTGGCCAAGGCCCGTCTTCCCCGATTGCTCAGTTTGGCCGGGCGGCCAGGTCTACGAAGATTCTTGGTGGTTCCAAACTTCTTCCATTTACGAATGATGGTGGCCACTGTGCTCTTTGGGACCTGTAAAGCTGCAGAGATTTTTCCGTACCCTTCTCCAGATCTATGCCTTGACACAATCCTGTTTCTGAGGTCTGCAGATAATTCCTTTGACCCCATGGCTTGGAGTTTGCTCTGACATGCACTGTCAACTGTGGGACCTTATATAGGCAGGTGTTGGCAATCCCCAATCATGTCCAATCAATTGAATTTATCACAGGTGCACTCTAATTAAGTTGTAGAAACATCTCAAGCAGTATCAGTGGTAACAAAATGCACCTCAGCTCACTTTTTGGTGTCATATCAATATATGTACATATGATATTTTACATTTAGATTTTTAATAAATTAGCACAAATGTCTAAAAACCTGTTTTCACTTTGTCATTATGGGCTATTTTGTGTAAAATTTTGAGACAAAAAATGAACTCAATCTATTGTAGAATATGTCTGTAACGTAATAAAACGTGGAGAAGGTGAAAGGGGTGTGCAGACTTTCCGGCTTGACTGTATGCAAGCATTGGATTACTCTTGGGGCATGCACTGAATACTGGGATTTGTAGTGCATGATTATGGCAGCCTTATGCTGCTTATTCTCCCTTTCTCAATAGTGTATGTCCCTGCCTTCAATCACAACACTACTCACAATAGAGTTTTGCTAAATTTCATGGAGTTGTTTTGCAGGCGCTAAGCTGTCAATGCTACCCACTAGCGTGTACTGTTAGTGCCGATGGAGTACAGCCAGGGCACTACAATACAAAGACATGGGCAGTGTCCGAATCAGAGCCCTATCTACTGCCTTGTAGGAATTCTGTCCTTTGTAAAGTAAAACTCGTAGTTCCAAAGTTTAGGTCAATAGCAATTTAATTACAATGCAAAATAGTCTTCATTACCATATACAAGTATCTTTTATTGTTTATTTTTTTTATTTAGTTCCAATAAAAGCATTCTCTTTAAAAAAAATTACATTACAGTATACAAGATACCGGGTAATAGCAAGGCAGTTCAATCACAAAATAGTGTTGTGTGGGGTACAACCTTTATACCCCAAACCTGAAATAAAATGCAGGTTCCTGTCCCTGATTGGGTGACAGGCAAACAAATGGACATTGTATGTGGTGTGGGAGGGAACCAAATGGTTATTGTCACCTAGGTATGCTGGCTAACTCCCGTCTCACACCCTAGTGGTGCCGTCGTCACCAGGCTTTGTTTCTAACCCCCCCTTGATAAATGAGTAAGGCTGATTGTGTTAGGCGACCATCCAAGAACACTGAAGCAGGAAATGTATTTTCCCTACAGCACCCTGTGTACTAGCATACTGTGGAAGGGCATTGTTTTAGACACAGCCACGGAGTGGTGAAAGGTACATAAATACCTCTCTGATGGCGGCACAGAACTTGCTCTGAAGCACTCTCTGCAGGGCTTGCAGTTTTGGAGGGGGGAGCTCACCACTTCTCTGCAGTCTGTCCAGCAACTCGATCACTCGGCACACATCTTAACGAGAGAGAAAGAGAGAGCAGGGGGGTGGGGTCTATTCGCCGATTTCCCTCAGGGTCAACAGCAGTAAAAACCCCCCAAATTAAAAATTTTCAGTGTGAAAATCAATTACTTGGAGTGAGCGTCCCTTAGAAAAAAGTATGAAGTAGGAAAGAATAGCTATTCACAAATTTATTGATGAATGACATATTTCTACATGTAAAATAGATTTAGGTTTTAAAATTCAATGAAGAAGCTTCATCACAAGGGTTCTGGTGAGGGTGGGTCATTTTTGACCCTGTGGACATGGGGTGCATACATAATATTAAGGGTTAAATATACACCTAGCTACAAAGCTTTTCTGCTAATTTAATAGATGGCGTTACTATTTCTGTCTAATGAACAGAGGCAAACTCGACTGTGCACCCAATGGTTATTTTGTAACAATGCAAATGTGCTGCATGTCTTAGATTGCTTCATATTTAAAGTAACAGAAATGAGGCTACCGTTATTACAAATGGAAAACGAAACGATATGTTACACCCATTGCTCTCAGACATACGCTAGAGTTAGTAAAGCAAAGCGTAACAAAGAGCACAATTTTTTAACTCGACAACCAACTATACAAATTAATATAGCATTTGTCAATTAGGTCTGGGTGTAGATATGCGATGGATTTTGGCGAGGGGGATTCAGCTACCTTCGACTTCACTCGGGTCTCAGCGCACACACCGTCTTTCTATCTTATTGTTAACGTTACTCTAGCTAGCCAAATGAGTGCATAATTTATATATAGCTTCATAAGCTACGGGGTGGCCGGTACAAACAGCCATCCAAGACTCCAGAGGACAGTCAAACAAGTCCTTTTGCTAGTTAGCTCGTGTAACTAGCTAGCTAGCTGTTAGCAAACTGAATCAGATGTCACCGCTGACACCGACAGATTCCAAGTGATGATCCTATGCACAATCCACACAATCTAAGCACAAATAAGGAGATAAATCGCTCCAAATACTAAGCAGGCAACAATCCCCAAGACGTGATTAGTTTATCTAACATAATATAACCGAATTATTTATCAATAAGAAAAAACAATTGGAGAACAAACTGGTCTGTTAGGTTTAGCTAGCTCGTTATCTTTAGCTAACGTTAATCCCCCTTGTTCGTCACTGCAAGCGCTCGAGCGTGTAATATACCGTATCAATTACGATAAAATGTCAAGATTACTTTTAGTGTCATGTTGGTGGATGCGACTTGTAAAATGCATGTATTTTGCAAAGCTGAGAAGAATTATACGGTTAGCTAGCTACCTCTTTCTAAGCTGAGAGACTCCGTCATCGCCGCCATGACTGTTTTGTTCGCCCATATAATACCATGACATCATTGAGTGTCCAATGACGTCACGCCATGCAAAATTATGCGCAGAATCAGTGGGCGTGTTCGGCTAGAGCCGATTTACGTCATATCTGCGTCGGACTGCATCGGATGGGAGAAAAGGCGGAAATGACAACAGGAGGTTAAGCAGGCGCCTTAGCAGCGGTGCCGCAGCTCTCGGGCGCCTTCATCAACATCGCCGCGCCTTCAAACAAACCAACAACAGCATTGTTTAGAGTGCGAGGAGAGAGAGGTGTTTCGTCAAGACACACGCGGATCGTTTCACAATATCGCCACCTATCTCGGCGTATTGATTCTACTCTAAAAAAAAAATCTTAATGAAATTTACCCCTTCCTAAGTGTTCAAACACAGGGATAAGGGTTATTTATTAAATCCTACAATGTAATAGCAGTATTTTCCTCTTTCCCTTCTCTGTTCTCTTTTGTCTTTTCTGGGCGGCAGTGTAGTATAATGGTTAAGGAACTGGCCTTGTAATCGAAAGGTTGCAGGTTCGATTCCCAGGTAGGACACTGCCATTGTACCCTTGAGCAAGGTACTTAACCTGAATCGCTTCAGTATATATCCAGCTGTATAAATGGATAATATGTTTTAAAAAAAATGCTAAAAAGTTGTGTAAGTCGCTCTGGATAAGAGCGTCTGCTAAATGCCTGTAATGTAATGTAATGTTCTATTTTCACAATGAATATTTATTCAGTTTTTTCTTATTATTGCTTTATTTTAAAACATTTTTTTTTATATAATACAATCCTTTATTGTTTTTCAATTAATATGATTTTGTTTTGTAAAGTGAGCTTCTAGCATAAGCCCTGTAGGGTTTCCAACCTCTCTGGCATATTTCTGTAAATGACTTTGACTTGCATTTGTTCTTTATTCATGCAAATACATAAATATGTGTTTTGAGAGTGTGGGATTGACTAACATAAGGTCGCTACTCTGGTTATTATTGAAGTACGAATGCAAAAAGTACAATAATGGCAATGCTACATAAACAAATGAAGTTGCCAATTCTCATTCTTGACTGCTTCTGTAATCCATCTGCCTTGAGATAAATTAGGAAAAGATTTACCTCTAACAGTAGGCCTATATAAAATCTGTTGACTGAACTAAAAAGTGTATGAAGAAATAATAACAAAAAAAGGCCTGTCCAAATATAGGTAACAATGTTTTATTCAATACTTTATTCAACTATATTTGTAATTATACCATATTCTATAGAAAAGTAAAGATTCAACTTTGTTATACGGAGTGGTTCGTTTTTGCACCAGCTTGTTTAAGTGTAAAATCCTAATTGGACTGTTGTCCAAAAAAGTGTCCTCTCCAGAATTGGTGTGACCATATAGAACATTAAGGTAGCACTACCAAATGATAACTCATTCATTTATTTCAAAGTATTTGGATGTCTTTTGATGGGGAAAAAACTGTTACCTAATCAATATTTATCTTCACCATCCTTACATGCAAGCAGAGAGAACCACATACAAACAACCCAATGCCATAATAACATGAAGGGTATTAACAATGAAACAATATTAAGCAACACAACCTGGGTACAATGCTGTACATCCATCTTACAAATTGTTGTAAGATTAATGATTGAGATTAAAGATCTAACACTGTTATTATGGCTATGGGTTGATTAGATGTGATCTGGTCTCCAGAACAAAACAGATAAATTATACCAGCAATTAAGCAAAGAGAACATTTTCAGAATATTTATTTCACACAATATGGTGACATTCACAAAAGGTAAATAAACTGTAGAACTATTCCCCTCCACCACCATTCAAGCCACAATGACACAGGGTTCTTTCTGTCATTTTGTATGTTTATTGTCAAATCAGAAATATATGAACAATGATTGGTTACAGGTAAAAGGAAGATGACATGTTGATATTAGAATACATCTTATGCAAATACAATTCTATTTATCCATACATTACCATAACTGGCAAGGAAAATGTCATCTTTCTTGACATTGTTCCCTCAAAACACATAATGACTCCCAGTATCCCAATGTCCCTATATGTACTATATTAGTTATTCATTCATACAAACTCAATTTATCTTGTTAAAGACATTGGATGGCATTCAATTCAATACGTTCTTTGTCAGGGTCCAAAGGGACCACGTGCTATCATGTAATTTGAATAAATCATGAACACTGACATTATGAGTAGCTGAATCATGTATGCTATGTATAATGTTTTAGTGTAAAAAGAAATCTCAACAGACTGGTCAAGTAAAGGATATATACAGTGAACAGTGAATATTTCCCCCCCCCTGTGTTTTGGCTCTGTACTCCAGCACTTTGGATGTGAAATGATACAATGAATTAGAGGCTAAAGTACAGACTGTAAGCTTTAATTTGAGGGCATTTTCATCCATATTGTAACTGAAGAAGGCTGCAGTACAGGCCTGGCTTTGCATCACCAGTGAAGATACAGAGCATCTGATGATTTCTACAGCTCGCAGACTTCAGGCAGTCCTTACACGCAAAGGATATGCAACCAAGTATTATTTCATAGCAACATAATTAATGATTAGGATTAATACACTTTTCCTTTATGTCACAAGGAATATCTTCAATGCATTAACATTAACTCTAAAGAAGTCCCATGAAAGAGACATTTCTCAATTATATTGGTACAGATATTCTGCAATAAAATATTCTTTAGAACCACCACTCAAAAGTCTATGAAAACATGCATGTAAGTTATGATACTTAACATAGCTACATAGATTCTCACATTACAATGTATGGCTATGATGTCTTCTGGGTTTAGATTAACTAAAATTACATGTCTACCATGTTTGCTAGTCTAAACAGAGATGACAGGTGTAGTTTATGCCATTTCATAAATTGACAGACAAGAAACAACTGAATATGAACAATAGAACATAAGCAGCCTAATGTTTACAGGTATGTTACCATAACAGATGACAGCTTAGCTAAATAATTTAGTTATTCGATAATGAAACGGCACCCAGCGCTTTAATTACAATGGCAATTATACATATTTATTCAAGAACTTTAATTGCAGTTTCACTGTGGAACAATTCGGCGCTTAGCCAAAGTCGCATAGCAAAAGATAAATATTGACTACCCTAACAATACAAGTCATTAAATAATGCAAGTCAGTATTAAAACAACCTTCATTCGTTCTCCTCCATTTCTTCAAGATTTTGAAGTAAAAAGGACATCTCGGTCGCCTCCAAGTCCTCCGCAACAACAAACACGGCTAACTCCATATTGTTTTTCTCCCTGCCGGTTTCAGAAACGTCCGAAACTGTCCCAGTCAGAATCTGCTCAGGCGTTTATCATTTCCCTCAGCCGACTGTTCACCGATGTCTACTCGAACACGCCCAGTGTACTGTGTAGGTCTAGCATAGTGGGCACGTCTAACGGGATATTCCATTCACATCGTTTAGATTGTGATATCAGCAATGTTTTGCGCATGACCCCGGTTGAGTACTCGTAGGGGAAGGAAAGGGAGACAGTATCAGTGACTGGGTGGCAAAGCATCAGTTGGGTGGACTCTGTCCACAAGTACAAGGTAATTCAGAGAAACTAGATTTATGCTTTGAATGGGACCCCCCCCCCCCCCCCACACACACACACACACACAAATCTTGGCACAAGTGAGCAATGTTCCTCACAAACTAGTCATTCTTATGGAATTGGTTAATATTCTGATGAAAATGTCAATGTCACAGTGTCGATTTTGCTAAAATCCTTCTACATTACACCAATGCGGTTATACACAATGCTTCCATTCGATATGCATAGTATATTTATTAGGTTTTGACATTTTGTTCATGAAGTTACCTTGCCAGTTGAAATAACTTCAGGTTATTGGTTCTGATGAAGATTCACGTCGCTTGCAGGTGCTGAAGAGCCATTGGCTTAAACATGCCGTTCCTGAGGATTCTTCCATAAAAACCTATATCAAACTTAGCCAACAAGCCGATGCCCTAACCAATGAAAATAGACTTGTTGCTGCAAGACACTCAAACAATGAATTCCTGGCAAACACTTAAAGAAATGTTGCTTCTAATTAAAATGCACCAATACAGGAATGCTCACACACTGCCACAATTGACAAATAAAAAATGCTTCTTTATTGAAGTGTGAACAAAATAAATGGTAAACACACTTTTCAAAATTGACACACAGCTTACTTTTTGTAGGGATGAAATTAGTTTTTTGATTTTGCCACTCCCAGAATAAAACATTAATATAAAAAGGAAACTACACATGAATTTACAGTATCCATTCATTTCTGGGAGTTTCAATGTAGCACAGCTGTGTAACTTACCAGCTGGAATCTAGATAATTTCTGGTCTACTGTTTTGAGAAAAGGTGGCAGTGAAAGGACTTCGCTCTAGAACATTCAATTCTACTCAATGCTGCCTGCGGCAATTTATCCACAGTGCAGCAATTCAGTTATTTATATTACATACCCTATACACGTCAATGTGTTTTAAATGTCTGTTCACAGTCAAACGTTCAACTGTGCAAACAGCAGAGATAAGGTGTGAATGTAGGCGATTCACAGGTGTAAACAGATGATTTACAGGTGTAAATGCCGATGGCAGAAACCAAAGCCTATGTCACTTAAGTTCCCAATACATTTAATTCTAATACGCAAGTGGAGATGGATTACACTGCCCCATGATGTGCAATGTAATGTTATGAACCGTTGACAGGAGTCAGAAGATCATAAAGTAGATGCAGAACAATTTTAACACCCTGTCAAACAGTTTGAAAGTATGTTTCACAGTAAAACCTGTACATTTCCAATATTTTTACTCCTGGTACACAGTCATGTTTTACACCTTGGCCATTAACATTTGAGATTCGTGGATACTACGAACATGTAATAGCACACTATGCTACTTTCCTCCCCCTTATGAAAAGACCTTTATAGAACGGAACGAAAGCTAACCTAAGAGTATCAACTAAAACAAAAATCACTTTAAAAGCCGGGATTGGTCTACTTCCAGCTGACGGGAGGGAGGCACAGTTGGATGGAACCAATACAGACCCAGAGGAAGGTGGAGGGCAAAGGACACATTTTATTTCTTAAGGGGCAGAAACTGGGGTGTGAGGTATGCACATAGCCATTCAGCTCTAAGGGTCCAGTAAAAAAAAAATCAAGAATAAAATTGACTTGCGACATCACCTCACTGCTCGGAAACAGACGCGCTCCGCAAATCACAAAGAGCGCCATTAACGACTAACAGAACGACGGCGACGGTGATTGGTGGATGCCACTTCCTAGAAACCCACAGGACACCCGGGACATATTCACCAATCACCATTGGTGTTCCTAGATTGGTTGTTGCCAATGTCCTCTGTGATTGGAGTAGCTCCTCTGTGTGCTCTTCGTATAAAGCAGTGATCTTCATTCCTGGTCCTGGATAGACGCAGGGTCTGCTGGTTTTTGTTCTCGCCTCAACATCAGCAATTGATTCAGACCCCAGAAACCAGGTCAGGTGAGTTAACTGTTTAACCGACTGCCTTAATTGATCTATTAAGTGCCGAGTAACAACAAAAACCAGCAGGCCCTGCGGCTCTCCACGACCAGTAATAAAGATCACTGACGGAAAATGACTGTCCTGTCCCCACTGAATTATCCCTAAACACTTGGACAGAGCTGGGCAGCTGCTATGCTGGTGCCCTTCAGGCACAGCCGCCCTGCGTAGCATGAGCGTTATTCTCAGTACTCCTCTTCCGCCTGCTGCTCTACCATGTGGCCGTTCTCTTTGCTCCACTCTGCCTCCTGCTGCACTACCCCGTTCTGGCTGTCGTCCTCCTCCGCCCCAGGCCCGTCCTCGCCGTTACTGAGAGCCTCCTGCCCCTGCGAGGGCTGTCGCTCCTCCCTCCTGTCCCCACCCCTCTCCCGGTCTCCCCTCTCCCTCTTGTGTTCCCTGTCCCCCCTCCTCCTCTCCCGGTCGCGGTCCTTGTCCCTGTGGCTCCGTCTCCTGTCCCGGTCGCGGTCTCTGTCTCGTTCTCCGCGGTCCCTCCCCCTCTCCTCCCCCTCGGCGTTCTCGTCATCGCGCCCAGGGTCCCCAGAATTGGGGTCCCCATCCAGCATCCTTTCCCCCCTGTCACCCCTGTCACCCCTGTCGCCCCTGTCCCCCCTGTCGCCCCTGTCCCCCCTGTCGCCCCTGTCGCCCCTGTCCCCCCTGTCGCCCCTGTCCCCCCTGTCGCCCCTGTCGCCCCTGTCGCCCCTGTCGCCCCTGTCGCCCCTGTCGCCCCTGTCGCCCTTGTCACCCCCGTCACCCCCGTCAACCCCGTCACCCACACTGTTTCCTGAGCCTGTCCCTCCTTCCCCGCCTTCCTCACCGCCTCCCTTCCCTCTCTCCCTCTCTCTCTTCCTGTCCCTGCTCCTGCTCCTCCTCTTCCTCTCCCGGTCTCGGTCTCTGCTCCTTTCTCTGCTCCGGCTATCCTCCCCGGCGGTGGCGGGTCCTCCTGCTGCTACTGCTGCTGCTGCTGCTGCTGCTCCTCCTCCTCCTCCTCCTCCTCCTCCTCTCTCGCGCTCCCTCTCTCTGCGCCTGCCACTTCCTGCCCCGCCCTCATCCCCAGGACCGCCCATGCCCAAGGCCCCAGCCCTTTCCCCCCCTCTCCCTGGAGGGGGAGGTGCGCCGCCTCCTTTCTCTTGAGCGGGATCTCTTCCTCTCGCCGCGGTCCTTCTCCCGGTCCCTTTCCCGGCTGCGGTCAGCACGTCGTTCAGTGCCACGGTCTCGCTCGCGCTCCCTGGGGTCGAGACGGACAACGCTTAGCGCAAACGTATATATACACACGCACTGTAATCATACCCTTATCCACACACACATTCTCTTTCCCTCTCACCCACGCATAGTAAACACACAGTAAACACTCACTGTCAAACAATTACACACAGTAATCAAGCACAAGCATTCATTTAATGCCGCCCACAGCAGAGCAGCACAGATGCTAAACACAGCTGTAGGGCCAGGACTTGCACGCTGTGTCCAAACTGCATGCAAACGAGTGATTTAAACTCACGGTACTCCTATGGGTCTCTCATCGTAGCGCGAAGCGTCGTCTCTGCCAGAATGCTTAATGTTAACATCAGGGCCTCCTCTCCGCGTGCCGCCAAGACCGCCACCTGATAGAGAAAAGGATTAATGCAACATAAAAACATGTGCGCACACACAGACTTGCACATACACACACTTGCGGGCACAATCAATAAATGATCAAACTAACAAACAC
The DNA here is from genome assembly GCA_029718625.1 of Synaphobranchus kaupii. Lineage (NCBI taxonomy): Eukaryota > Metazoa > Chordata > Actinopteri > Anguilliformes > Synaphobranchidae > Synaphobranchus > Synaphobranchus kaupii. The sequence continues at coordinate 43,598,326 of CM056386.1, read as the reverse complement.
AGGTGTCCCCACTCTTTTCAAGACAACATTTGGACATTTTATGTGACCAACACCTGTAATATAGGTAGCGATTGTGGGGATGGGAGATTGTAAACGGCGAGGGGGTGCGGGCTGTGATCACGGACCAGGGGTTTTGTGGTTGCAGACTTTAAACCTTTAACGTTGTTCAATTTTATCATTGCACCAAATATTTCCAGGACAACGAATTGTTTTCTAGGACATTTCGGCAATTTTATCACTTTCCATGACATACAGAGAGGATTCACGATAGGTCAGAAGTGCAATATGAAAATATTTCAGGTTCTATGCCATTGGAGACAAAATAATCACCAAGGAGAAAGTTACGAAAGCTGAAACTGTCCTACTAACCCTCCAAAGGCTGGCACCTTTCTGGTTTTATTATGCTTAATACATAATTAAGATACTGTTGTGATGCACTAACATAATAGCCAAACATGTTTAAGCCATTTAGCTACAAGTTTAATGGGAAATTAAGACTGGGCCATAATTATACATTTAGCCAACGTCTAAACATTTTAACAGTATAAAATTTAAACAAATTCCAACAAATGTCTCCATTATTCAAACTCAAATGTTTTTTTTTTTTTCTTTCTTTTTTTTAAAGTGACAGCCCTAACACACACAGTTCCAATCTTCCAATCTCAAGACAATATTTTCCAGGACAAATTTCGAAAATGTGACTGCATAGTGCATACATGATGCAGACTGCATCGTTCCCTCGATTATATCTCAGAAAATAAGCTTCTAATGACTAAGGTCCTAATTTTTGTGGTCTTTTCTGAGGAAAAAAATACTTTGGCTGAAAAAAAAAACAATGGTGGCTAGTTATCCCCCCCAATCACCAGCCATATTCCGATGGAGCAGAAAGTTACTTTCAGAAAATGCGTAGCAACACCAGTGTGTGACCAGTGCAATATCAATGTGCACTTCCTTACCAAGCCTGCGGGGTTGCCATCCCTTCACAGTGCGACCTCTCTCCACATCCACCAGCACTCTCCTGCCATCAATCTTCTTCCCGTCAGCATGTTTGTAGGCAGCTGGGCACGGTAACAGGGGCAATGACGGGGTAAAAGTGGAATGAAACAGGGGGTTAATTCCAATCACTTATTTTATCCGTCCCCATCTCCTCTGTCCTCGCCTGACCTATCTATCGAGGTTCGTCGTCTAACCCTTTGATGCGCGCCGTCGATCATTCTGTGCATGTCATGTTAAAGGGATAGTTCGGAATTTTGGACATAATGTCTCAATTACGACTTACCCATGATGTAGTTGATTGATGGTAACCATTTTCAGATAATTCCATGCTGTCCCTTCGTTTGGACATACACACATTGCTAATGCTAGCGCAACTCGTAGGAAACTAGCAGCATCCACTACCAAACGCACTTAAACACTCCAAGGTGCACCCAAAGCAAATAAAACAAAAACAATATCGCGTGTGTGAAAGAATCAGACTCATAGTATTGTTAGCTAACGTTCAGGTAAGATGGTATTTCGGTGTGTATTTCTAGGTTGTTCAAATCATGCAAAAAAAATGGGCACCACAAAGTTTTCACCGATTTCCAGTGGAAGATCAACAAAGAAAACAGCTGTGGCTTCTTGCTGCTCGCATGGATGTCACCAATTGAGACTCTAAAAAAGTGTGTCGTGACCATTTCACGGAGGATGACTGTGAAAATCAAAAAAGGACGGGCAGGACACCCTCTACTGAAGGAGACTGCTGTGCCATCACCTGTTTTTCTTCATGCACCGAAAACAACTGACGAGCAGGTAACTAATAAATGATTGCATGCGTGATCTATCTATTCAGCTAGCTAGCTAGCTAGTTGCCACGATTGGGAAGTCATGGAAGTGGTCAAACCTTTCCTGCAAATTGGTAGCCAGTGTGCTTGCTTGTATATGCTGTGTTATTCTGTAGCATGTTTGTGTTTAGCTGACTTGTTGTCTACCAAATATGTAACTTTACGGCAAAACGGATTGTGTCGGCAACTGTGGAGTACAGCAGATAGCCTACAGGCAGATACCCTGGCTAATCTACAGCTAGCTCCGCTGCCGTACTTCCACTGAGAATTTAGGTGAGCACAAAGTAAAGGATTCAACGATAGTTTGACTTGAAAAATGATGGTATAATCACTGAAAATAACCCTGACTGACTGTCGTCGTATTTTATTTGCTTTGGGTGCACCTTGGAGTGTTTAAGTGCGTTTGGTAGTGGATGCTACTAGTTTCCTACGAGTTGCGCTAGCATTAGCAATGTGTGTATGTCCAAAAGAAGAGACAGCATGGAATTATCTGAAAATGGTTTCCATCAATCAACTACATCATGGGTAAGTCGTAATTGAGACATTATGTCCAAAATTCCAAACTAACCCTTTAAAACATTTATAAAAACTAAACCATTTGTGATAGAGCAATAATTTCTTCACAGCGTGAAATCGGACATCCAGCGCTAATGCGCTCATACTGAAGAGAATGGGTTTCATTCTACGGTTCCACTTTACTCACAACAAGCAACCAAAAGATTTGGATTTGTTTTTCCGGAGCGTTTTGAAGCATTCCCCCCCAGCCCAACAAAGATGGCAAAGCTGACAGCAAAGCAAGTTTTAGACTTGATTTTTGCAAACAGCGACGAGGAGGATGACGGTGATTCTGCTGTGACAGTGACGACGAAGCGAATTGCATTGAAGGCATAGATCCTTTTGAGGACAAGTATGTATGAATTATCCGTTCAATGATAGTGCGCGTCTAACCTACAGATCTGGAGCTGAACACTATCATATAAATTGCTTTGACAACATTATCATCAATTTCATCGGAATGGAGCTCCCCCGATTACCGCGGTATAATTCGCACACTGTACCCAATATACCGACGGGGAGGGGGAGCAAAATAAAAAGTAGCAGACAGTGCTGCATGTGTTTGTGTATTCTTGTTTTTGGAGAGGGGAGGGGATATCAGAAAGCAGAGACATTTATGAATAAAAGCAGAAGTATGTCAAGTGCAGACATAGTAGTTTTTCCACCCGTTATATTACTTCAGTTACATTGCAATCGCTATAATTCTTATTTAAATTTTTTCCCTGGCAGTGCAAGTGTGGGGTGGCACTAATTTTGGACAGGAAATGTCATGACATCTACCATAGCTAATGCCACACACTTGGAATGCCCTGTCAGAGTGGCAGGGCATTTTATGGCAAAAAACAGAAAAAGAAAAATACCACAATAGCAAGGACAATGAACACAAAAATGTATATAGTTCAGTGTGAGAATGACTTAGAGTCACTTCAAGATTGACAGTTAATATAGGCAATAATAGGCTAAAAAGCATTATAGTTAAACGCGTAAGCATAATACGACGCTGATGCTTGACGGAGCAAGGATGTTCCATTAGCCTAATTCAAGTTGCCTCGATTCCTCCGTCCGCACATCTCATCCTTGCACCCTGTCCTCCATTGGGCAGAGCTAAGGAGTAAGGAAAGGACGCGAGGAAAGGATGCAAGGAGTGAAAATAAGCGATTGGAATGAATCCAGAGTGAACAGAAGAGGTAGCAGCAACAAATGTGCCAGCAAAGGTGCCAAAAGTCAAAGTTCAAGGAGTGGTACCATAACCATTTTTGCTATTAAATGTGCGAAAATTCCATTTTGGGATTGCATTTAGGGCTTCTATATGGCAATTGCTCTAGACTTGATATTGATATACTTTATCGAAGTTATAAATGTGTCTAATTTAAATTCACATGATCGGTGCTCACTAACATCCATAGGAGACCTCAAACAGAAGCGAGTTCGTGGTGCTACTCACAGTGCATATCTCTCTCGTGCTCATATTCTATGAAGGCATAGCCGCGGGGTTTGCTGGTCGTCTTGTTGTAAACGAGGTAGATCTGTTCAGGGGAGGGTGGTGGTGTTAGCAGCAGTTTCCAACAAAATAACACTGCCCATCGTAACGGCAAAGGGAAATGACTTACGCGCTTAACAGGCCCGTAGACCTCAAACTCACGGCGAAGCTTTGACTCTGTGGTATCGTAGTTCTGTGTGGAAGAGAAAAAATAATGGTTGACACTGTTCTACAAGCACGTTGCGATTTGTTTGGTTGTTAGCGAACAGAATAAAATTTCCCAAAGTTGAGCTTGTGCTCACTGAACTTACCACTCTGGCCACAAATAGGGTCCTGAAGGCATCTCCCTGCGCATTGGGGTCATTGTGTGGATCCCCTACAGGGAGAGAAGACACCAGAAATGTACTGAGTGTAATCCCACACATGATCTGTACACTCTGAACAAAAACGTTGGCATTTTTGTACGTTGAAAACGTTTTTTTGGCACTTGGTTCTCACATTCACAAAAGCTATTGCTGCTGGAAACAATCGGGGAAACACAGGTGTGTGTGGCTTTCGTCGCTAATAAGTTTTTGATGGAAGAATACAATGGAAGGGAAAACAAATGAAATACCTTTGACTATAGTTGACGACAGGCCTTGGCAACATTTAATTGAAAATTGACACTTTCATAATCTATTGTACAGACATCTAGTGCACAGCTTCATAGACCGTTGTACTAAAACTTGGTTACAAGTCCATGTTATACTTTACTGGAACTGAGTGACAGTTCCATGTTTGTTTACCCTGAGAGTATTGTGTTCTTTTTGAAAAAGGGGATAACAGAAAAATCTATGAAAAATAATTCAGGAACCGGTAAGTCAAGGTATCGCTAACTAACATTTTTTAACGATACCCAGCCCTACTTCACGCACGTCTCATTTACACATGATCCCTTTGGATGTTTCACTGTAGCGACTCCCAGACACAGGTGGCGCTCAGACTTACATATCTGCAATTCGGTCTCCAGGACAGCTTGCCTCCTCTCTGCCTTGTCTCGTCTCTGCCAAACAAACACATGTTAGCGTTGTTCTGCTCTCTCCGTGACCACAACAGAAACCCGACCATCCTCCTCCAGCCTCCTACCTTTCTCTCTATCCTCTCCTCTCTGGTGGCAGCTTTGGTTGGCAGGGGGGCATCTCTGGGGTCCTGGGGAGATGAGAAATTAGTCTAGTGTCCACATACCTCTGGTACAAACATACCTAAGCGCAGGGTCTGAAACTAGAACCCAACCTCCCGTCAAATGCGGGGAGATTAGTGTTGGATAAACGGGACCAATTTATCAGAAACATTATCATGTAGAAATCAAGCTGCCAAAAAAAAACCCTGAAACATACATGGAAGTTCACGTGGTTACAGCTATCACAAGCATAGCTTCAGAATATGAGACTTCAACTCCCACAAATCCTTGTTTGTTAGGCAACTCTGATTGGACATGTCTGTTGTCTGCCTTCGTCGCCAGTTGTAACTAATCTAACCTTAGCCAAAACGTTTGTGAAAATCAGCCAAAATTATCTAATGTTAGTCAGCTGTCGAAAAAGACATGGCAAGACATCACTAAAGTAAAAAAATAAATAAAAACCTGTCAGAGGAAAATGATGCCGAAGAAAGCAAGGTTAAAAAAAACGGTGACCTTGTCGAAATCGGCGCACTTGCTTCACTATTGAGAATGGTAGTTCAGTTTACGTTTTTTAAAAAGCTGTTAAGTATGCAACATTTCTGAAAATTGAGTATACTTATTTCCTAGTATGCTCAGGAGCATACTATTCAGGAAGTAAATGAACACTTTGGCACATTAAATATTGCTGTATTGCAGATACCTCGGAAACTCGTAATTACGACCTTCCGACCAGGAAAGATGCACTGGAATGGCCTGTTAACTCGGAATTACAAGTCGGAAAGTCGGGTATCATTTCACAGCTTTGGGTTGCAGAGTAGGAGGAAAGTGACGTCATTTAAAATGGATGAACCTTTATTTTCATGGGAAATGCTTAACAAGAGCTTGAAACACAATGCAATTTAGTGGTAGTTTCAATGTTTGAGTGCCCACATCCTTCACTTCACAACATGCATAGGAAATAGACAAGCTACAGGTTTGCATGAGTAAAATATGGAAAAACATTTTTGAAATAGGCCTATTATATAGAAATATATATATACACTGGCTTGCCTTATGTATTTTTTCTCTTCCTATAGTTGTTGAGAATATGCGACAAAGTAGCTCTGAAAATTTTGGTGCTCAGAGCTAGCGATAGCTTCTTGCCTGCAGCCATGGTTGCTACGAAGTGACCACTGGAACGCTCCTAGCTCGTAACTGAGCCTGACGTTGTATTCCATCACCAAAGAAACACAGAGGGCTGCGAAACAATTAAATACAAGTGACACCAGGACTGCGTTTAAATGTATGTGGTTTGTTTACCTTTTATGGTACATTGTTAAAACTGACCTCACTGTTACAATAGTTTCGAAACAGCTTACGGTCACCCTGACTGAATCGGGAGTGTGAACTACACGGGTGCGGCACGATTTATGACACTCCCACAGTATGGTTAGAATAGTATGGTGGTTTTTTTTAGTTTTTTTTTTACATACTGCCCATCGTGTGCCAAAAAGGACGCACTAAACAGTATGCTTAAAAGACAGTACATACTTTGAGGACAATAGTTAGGAGCCTGATTTGGAAACAGCCGGTGTTTTAATGAGGAGTTAGCTTGATGATAACGGCAAGCGTCGCAAATATCTATGGGGAAAAAACGTGTCCGCCTGAGTGAGACACGTTCCAAGTTTTATTAGAGATGTAGCTCTGGCCGCTGCGGAGGTGCAGCGGTAAAAGAGCCAACTTTCAGTCGGTGCAGTTGCACACAGAGGATCAGGGGTTCACACCCGTGTATGGCCAGTGCCTTGAGGGAGTGGCAATTGGGAGCCACTCCCGGGGTGGGGGGGAGGAACTCTGCAAGAATCGTCGCACACATGCAGCCCCGGGCGAGTTGGAATTGCGGTCAGGAGCTCGAAAAGTTGCACCCTGAAGAGAACATGGCACCCTCCTTCCTACTACCGGCTGACAGGGTTGTGTAGCAGCGAATTCTCAAGCGGTTGCTACACGGGGGGAATTTAATAATATAGGGTACAATTGGCTACCAAAATAAAATTTTAAAAAAAAATCTGAAATGTATATAAAAAATAAAAATAATTTAAAAAAAGATGTAGCTCTAACATTGGTAACCCTGTCATTAAAGAAGACAAAATATTGTAATTACAATCGTTTGTTCATTTAATTGCATTGTGAAATCTATTTTGTCTTAAAATAAAGATTTAAAAAATGTTTTACAAGGAATTTTCATGGGGTTCTGCGATTTTCATGTTCATATTGTGTGAAAAAAAAGTGTCTGGTAAAAATATTTTGATCCACAAGACAGCGGCTGGTTCAACAAAAAGTTGGTTTCGGACCCTTTAAGCATAACAAAATTAACAAACTGATGCAGTGACACCGTATTGAATCATTTGCCTGTCTTTAAGAATAGATATAAAAAGAACTATGAAACAACCTTTGCAATGCAAAAAAACCTGTTTCCTTAGGGTGTAAAAGATCCCCCAAAACCCCAAACACTCAAAATTCAAAGCAGCCAACATAGTCTTGGCTTTACCTGAGTACAACAGATTTGACCTTAGACTTCAGGCAACAAGCATAACAAAGGTTGTCCTTCCAAATAGCAGAGCTCTCCCTCCCCGTAGAATATTCTCTGAGTGGGGATAGCAGAGTGCATTGCCCAGTGTCTGAGTAGCGATATTGGGATGGCAGGTATGCCATCCGCCAAGTTACGGCTTGGCGGGGCATGCCCCATACCTATACAGCACCGAGAGTTTGGCACTTTTCAGGGTTTCCTACAGAAGTAACCACAATGACCACAGACACACAGCCCTTAAAAACATGAACTTCTGTATGTTCTGACCTCATGTAACCACACAGCATTCAGATACAACTTCACACATCCACACAATAAAGCCCCAAACTTGGGGTATTTTGCCGTTTTTTCTCCTTCCTCTTCCGCTTCTTCTCATTCTTCTTCCCATTTTCCTGCCAAACTGCCTGCCTCCGTCGCGATGTTATCCAATGGGGAGAATTATTATTTGAGCGTATGGTCCCTATACCTGCTCATCAAACTTATCGTCCAATAAAAACGCTTCATACTAATGTTTTTTAATGTTAATATAGCTAATGGCTTCATGTTTTCTAAGAAGCTATTGTGGCTTAGTGGTTAAGACTGCAGCCTCTCACGCAGTGGATAGTGGGTTCGAGCCCAGCAGGGCACGTGTATTTTCCACAAAAACAATGTGCAACTGTTAAGTACTTTTCATTTCTTAGACTGTTATTATTTTCACATTGACACATTAACGTATTTTTATTGCAAAGGCAAAAGAGGTTTACAATATTAACTGTTCAATGTTTCACTTGTATTATATCACACCCTCCCCAAATCGGACGCTCGCTTTTGTCTGGTTTGGGGAGGGTGTTACGCTCTGCTCTTGCGGTCATGACTGACTGACTGTGGAAACCCCTTGCCTCGGCCAACATTTAGTTATTAATTAATTTCTTCACTTCAGCTCTGTTCACTTTATCCTTTTCGCACATAACACAAGGTCACCATAAAATTAACTACGAGGAAAATTAAGAATTTACGATAATAGCCTACATTAAAAATTGAGGATAGCCTCTTTTAAACTGCAGGCCTTTAAGCGATCGGATTTATAAACCGCCAATTCCCCAAACATATGATTCATGGTTAGTCACTTATAGATAGCCTCCGAATGTGGCTCTAGTCTACGCTACTCTGCTGATAATGTAGCTTACTGCAAACACTTATAATAATAATAATAATAATAAAAAGAAGAATAATCTCTGGTATGTACTTTCTTAGTAGTATCTACTGTTTTCTTTCTGGCTAAGATTCCTGGGAAATATGCGTTGTCCAATTAAGCTTGTTCGCCAACGTTACTTCCTGCTTCTCGTCAGGAAGCAGAAACAAGCTAGGCTACTACGAAGCGAATCAACATGGATTATAGCCTACATTCATTGCACTACAGAAAACGAAACTAAACCTAGCTGTCCGGTACCAAAAGATTTCCCGCAGGTAACGTTCTACACTACCGGAAAAAAACTCTGCTGTGCAGAAACTCACTAGCTCGCTCACTAGCTCGTAGCCCACACATGGAAGGTTGGAGTTACGCATCCGGCAATCCAGTGTTGAATAGCCTAACGTTAAATGTATTTCATAGAATACTAATAGCCCTATTTTAAAACTGTATTTCCATATTTTACTGATGCAAACTATTTAGGCTGTACTAGCTATTTAGACTGTATGTCTTTCAGCTAGAATGTGTTTGCGTTTAGCCCATTATGCATGTATGTCTCCATGTAGACTTGGTTCATTAATTTACATGCTTCTTCATGATCCATAGCTCAGGTGGTGCTGTTCATTGTATTTCATTACACATTAAATACTGCTCATCTACAAACTCTTTTAATGTAATCGTGGGCTGTCTGTAATAGGATAACTGTTCTCATTCTTGTCAATAGAGGGCGTTATGGTTACGCGAATGTCTGCATACATTTCTTTGGAATGCATGTCTCTCCGTGTTTATCTTCATGCATTATTCATCATTAGTTAGCTATAAAAAAATAAGTGATATCAGATCAAAAAAACGTCTACGACGTAAAATAAGCCAAGTTACTCACGCATAGCCTACATAGCGCTGTCCATAAATTCTTAATTCCACCTTGCAAAAACTAGGCCTGCCTTTAAAAGTCTTGATATCAAAATGTGGCCAAGTTACAACTAACAATATTGCCTATCGTAGCTAACACTAAATAAACTAGCTCTATTCCAAAGCAATGCTATCCAAACTTTCCTAAATTATTTAATGCAACTTGGCCCTGTGTTTCTTCATCTTTGCATGTGAAGAGATTGTGCCTCATGGAACAACATATGATTTCAATGAATGTTTTTAACAGTTCATGAATAATTACACTCCAGAATGGATATGGTTGTACTTTGTTTACTTTAGAAAATGTACAGGTTTTAAAATGTGAACTGCTGCTACAGCATTCTTTACAATTCACAAACAGACATTTATATGAAGAAACATCATATACAATAGCGAAAGGGGTGATGAATAAAAAAATGCAGATAAAAATTAGTAATATTTTTACCTAGAAAATAGCGTACATATAGCATTTTTACAAATGTATCCAGACATGTTTGTGGGTCAGATGGTGGCAAATAAGTAATAGTACCAATTTTCTTAACATAATAGTATTTATGATATTTGCAAACAGAATTTTGTGAACACAAGGATATCTATGCTCTGTAGGACCACACAGGTTTTGATAGAAATCCAAATAAATAAATCAATCAATACATAATAATAATAATTATAATAATAATACATTTTATTCATTCTGTGCTTTTCATAGACCCAAAGCAGTGGATGCTGACAATTGTTCAAACATCTCCTATAGTGTAGTAATTTTTCTGTTTAATTTCTAAGTGTAACACATCTGAATCAGAGTATTTCCACTATAAATTATTTTCATGTTGCAGTTTGATGTGGCACATACAGTTTCATTGACTACATTCTCTTGAGATGGTAAGATGAAGAAACACAGGGCCAAGTTGCATTAAATAATTTAGAAAAGTTTGGATAGCATTGCTTTGGAATAGAGCTAGTTTATTTAGTGTGAGCTACGATAGGCAATATTGTTAGTTGTAACTTGGCCACATTTTGATATCAAGACTTTTAAAGGCAGGCCTAGTTTTTGCAAGTTGGAATTAAGAACTTATGGACAGCGCTATGTAGGCTATGCGTGAGTAACTTGGCTTATTTTACGTCGTAGACGTTTTTTTGATCTGATATTATTATGCAGCGTATATGCAGGACTGACCGGAAGGTGTTTTAAGAATAAAGTTCAACGTGTGCTAAAGATTTATAACCGCCACATACCTCAAAGTGTCTGATAAAAGGGGCAATGCCGCAGTATGGCTGGTTATGGTGTTTCTCATGGGGCAATTTCTCCAGCTGGGATAGGTATGGTATGGGGTCTCTTGGTGCAAAGAGTGCCAACAGGTTAGGGGGTAGAAACTGTGTCATTTTTCACCTGAAACAGAAAAAGAAATTAACATTGTCATAACATGTGCAGGGCTGATTCTGAAACTGCGGTACACTGTGTAAGTTACGTGCAAAAGGAGTAAAGCTAACATTAACGTTAGCTACTCCTAACGTTGAGCCTTAGTGAGCAAAGTTCCTATCAAACGTGTTATTACTGCTCCGAACCGAGGCTAACGTTAGCTAGCTACCTTACTTAGCTCGGTGGCGAAGTTAGCGACTTAATGCAATAAATTACAGTTAACGTCACGGTACCACGATTAGCGCGCTTTCGCTAGCGAGAAACAAAAGAAAACAGAAATTTCCCGTTAGTGCTTACTAACGTTAATTATCGTATTCGTACAACTAAAACCAGCGAAGTTAACGTTGCATTAACTTAGCTAGCTAACGTATTTAGCCAACTTCTAACCGAGCCATTTTACCAGCGCTGGATTATTGGCTAGCTAACGTTAGCTAGCGAACCTACAAAGGAAACAATCCAGTTGTGAAGCTAGGAAGCGCGAACTAACAGTAGCTAAACGTAACTAAGTTAGCTACTGTAACGAGCTAGCTGGCTAATATTATACATATCGCAAACATAGCTAACTAGATTAAAATAACAAAAAAAACAATTCGATCGCTAGTCTGTTGCTAGGCTAACTTGCTAACCCGGTTTTCCAAACACACAAATGTAACGTTACCAGAGTGTTTGTCATTCTCTCTCTATGGGCTTCAATGTACGGTTAGCGACAGCGGTGTACGTTAGCTACCAAGACAACTTAGATAGCCAGCTAACAGTTAGCTAGCTACCGGACCTCGTGTTTCTGCTAGTGTTAGCAAAAGGCCTACAGCGATGGTCAGCTATCTTACAGTAACAGTTAAACAACTTACCGTTTTCAGCATTCAGTCTCTTTAACGTATCCGTCTAAATGGTCACAAAAACCGAAAGTTAAAAAAACAAAGCGCGATGCGAAACACTGCAAGCAATAAAACAGCGAACTAACGTTAGCTAATTATGCTTTAATCTGGGTAATTTAGCTATTGCTTTCTCGGAAACCAGCTTGTTAGCTAGCTATCTTACCGGAAACGTGTGCTATGTTTTTACGCGAATATTACTTGTGGTTCAGACAAATAACTAACTAGCCGCCTATTTTGCAATCTATCATTATCCAGTTTCAGCGCCCCGCTCTTCAGACAATACAAGTTAGCTAGCTTGCTAACCTATTTTGAAAGCCAGCTCAGTAGTTTCTCCTTCCTCATTTAGCTAAGGCTAGCTAGCTAAGTGGCCCGCGCAACACCGCCCCTTTTCGATATAGCAACCTGATGCCGAGACGCATTATCGCCACCTAGAGCACCGGCGGACATCTCCCTTATCACCACAGCCAGATCAGTGACTGCAGTCGCAGCAGTGCAGTAGAATAATAAAACGACGTACATAGCAGAGCCCTTTTAGACCTTATTATTGTAAGGTCTCTGGTACATAGGTATTGATTTACTAAGACCTTTAACATATGCGAAACCCTTCAGCACACGCAAAATGAATAACACAACCAATGATTGGTGCAAAACAAATACCATGACAAATAAAGGTCTTAGTAAATCAGGCCCATAGGCTACTACATTTTGTTTTATATTTTCAGTGGAATACTGCAGTTACTTACCCAGCCTTTCAGAAAACAGCGATCTAAACAACGCATGTGATCACTTGCTACTGTCATCGGCTTGCTTCAGTTTTTCATTTTAGTTACAAAAAATAAGTATCTAGCCAGTTCAAAATTATATTAAATTGAAAAATGCATTGTTCACATAGAAATGCGATTTCAAGAGTTAATAAAAACCCCAAAGACTCCATCTATATAACCATAATGTACAAACCCCAATTCCAAAAAAGTTCGGACAGTATGTAAAATACACATAAAAGCAGAAAGCAGTGATTTGTAAATTGGCATATTTAATTGAAAACAGTACAAAGAAAAGATATTTAATGTTTTACCATATCAACTTTATAGATTTTTGTAAATATGCGCTAATTCCGAATTTGATGCCTGCAACACGTTCCAAAAAAGTTGGGACGGGCAAAAAAAGACTGGGAAGTAAAAAAAAAACACCTGTTTGGAACATTCCACAGGTAAACAGGTGATGCTATCATGCCTGGGTATAAAAGGATATCAAGAGACTCTTGATATCTTGTTTTCAGGTACTCTTAAAAGCAACACTATAACATCTCTGCATTTGAATGGATCTCTATGGGAATTGGGGGGTGGGACTAGATTAATCTGTAAATTACACGGGAATAGTATGGAACCCATGGTTGGCGAAATGGCTATAAGTCATCAAGGGTCTGCGGTATCAAGCAAAACCTCAAAATTTCACTCTGCTGCCAGATATGCAGTCGATATGGATGGATCACGAAGTTATTTTTCCATAGAGTTCAATAGGAAAATGAGTCAGGAGACAACCCTTAAAGTGATCCATCCATATCTACTGCATAACTGGCAGCAGAGTGATGGTTTGAGGCTCGTTTGATACCTCATCAAGTTTGGTAAAGAATGCTTCTGTGCTGTACTATACTAGTTCCTTGCAGTCATTGTCTATGTCTGTAAGATGTTTGTGAAATTCTTGTTGGGAATTGAATTACAATGCAAAATCTGAAGCCTGATTCTCCAAACACAATAGAATTTTGCAAGCTGCAGTAATGTTAAGTGCTTTATTTTTCCTGTGGCAGCTTCTCTGATTGGCCAGTGGTGTCACAATTTTGTCATCTCATTATAGCTTTTCTCAGCCCACTTGTCACTTGCACGATGTGTTTCAGTATTGTTAAAACACCTAAACTGATTTGGACTTCCACCTTTTTGTTTGTCAATAGAATATTGGGTTTGGTAACTGTCTGCCTGGATTAAACGTACCGATTATGTTTCACTGTCTGACTGACACACCTTCTCTGAGTTCCCTTCAGATTACATGGATTCAACAACAGCTTCACAGCTTTCTGAGGAGGGTGAGTTTAAATATCTTATCAGAATTAGTCAGCCCTGTCATTTGCATACAGTAATTCCCATGCTGAAAAAAACTACATACTGGAGATTGTGTGGTGCAGTCTGTAGGGCAGCTGGCTGTCATCCCATATACAACCCTGCCACACACCAGAAAAGCACCAGTGTACAACAACAGTTTGGATCCCTCAAGCCCAGCAGTATTCAGAAACCAGGATCGTTCAAAGGATCGGCTGGTGAGCAAGAGGAACCAAATGCACTTCTTATCTGGACAGTTCAACACCATTTTTGTGAATGGTTTTGCAAAAAGTTTTACTGCCTGGTAGATTAAAAAGTCTGATGGCAGGTGAAGTCCAGAGCTTGAGTTTCCCATTTCCCATAGGAAAGCCCTTGTAGTCTGCCCTGGACCTGCTATTTTCCTCCCTAGCCCCATAGCTCTGATGAGGACTGCATCAGCAATACTGCTGAGGTAATGCTGAATAAAAAAGCTTAAATTTCTGCAAAGACAGTATGACAGTATATGCTTCAACACAGCAATTTTACATGGTTGGCGAAATGGCTGTAAGTCATCAAGGGTCTGAGGTATCAAACGAGCCTCAAACCATCACTCTGCTGCCAGATATGCAGTAGATATGAGTGGATCACTTTAAGGGTTGTTTCTCCAGACTAATTTCACTATTGAACTCTATGAAAAAATAAGTCAGAAGAAACCCTTAAATGATACATTTATATCTACTGCATATCTGGCAGGAAAGTGATGGTGTGAGGCTCGTTCGATACCGCGAACCCTTCATGACTTACAACCATTTAGCCATGGGTTCCGTACTATTCCCGTGTAATTTACAGCTTAATCTAGTCCCACCCCCCAATTCCCATAGAGATCCATTCAAATGCAGAGGTTATAGTATCGCTTGTCAGAGTACCTGAAAATAAGAGTCTTTCGATATCCTTTTATACCCAGTCATAATAGCATCACCTGTTAACCCGTGGAATGTTCCAAACAGATGTTTTTTGAACTGCCCAGTCTTTTTTTTTTTTGCCCGTCCCAACTTGTTGCAGGGATAAAATTCGTAATTAGCGTATTTACAAAAATCAATAAAGTTGATAAGGTTAAACATTAAATATCTTTTCTTTGTTTACCAACATTTGTCATTTTGAACACAGGGATTCTGGAATTTCTGGGTAAAACCTGCAATGGCCCTTTAGCTAAACATCTCTGGTACCTACTGTGTGAGAATTTAAATTTGGTGATTGTATCCATAGTCGTGGGAACTAAGGGTGCTGCAGGAGCAACATCCCATTTGGAAAAGGGACCGGTGCTTCAGAAAACATCCCCAAACAAAAATACATCTGATCCAAATGTGTAAATTGTTTGTGTTAATGGAAACATTTTGCACTTCTATTATTGATGCATTTGTACACCAACACGTGAAGTTGTGCATCAAAATTAGTGTAAGTTTGAGAAGCATAGCTGACTCAGTTTCATAAGTATTTTGCAATTGTCTTCCATGGACTTAATGCATGTTAGCTCATTAGACTACTAGCACACATCCCATCCCAGCTCCAGCAAGTATGTCTACTCTAAAATGTACATGTCTGAAGTCTTTATGCAAAGTTAGCTTTAAAACATTTAAATTTAGTAATCTAAATTGAACCAGCTCAAACTGCAGCACAAATTTAATTTTCAGCAGAAGGAAATTATGCATTTAATTGGCAAAAAGTTGCCAAAATGTTTTAGTCTTGTCAAATAAATACTTAGCCTTATTTGTTGCTATACATTTGTGTAGCCCAAAAAAAAAAAAAAAAAAACCTTTTCACAATTGAAATCATACAGGTTCAGGGCGGTTTTCTGCTGCACTGGTGAAAGGCAACTCAATGAAACCAGTCTAAAACTGCAACATTGTATCGCTTTACCAGCTTTCTTAGTTCTCTGGCTGCATTACAGAATCCCCTCACTGTTCTGGTTGGCAATTCAAGGCATCTCATCTGCAACACCCCCACAGACCCCTCCCAGTCTAATAAGCACAACTCCAGTAAAATTGGCCCTTTATCTTCTACATTAACAGGACTGGCTTCAAGTCAAATTCTGAAAGGAAAAAGACCAGGTCTAAGTCACAAAATGTGTACCACCTCCACAGATGCACTCAACAGGACTCGGTTGCCATTAGCATCATTATACACAGATCTACATTAGCATTACATTACATTACATTTATTTAGCAGATGCTTTTATCCAAAGCGACGTACAGTAAGTGTGTACAGAGACATCATCATCATTACAGAACAGACAAGGCAAAGCACATCCTTTGCATAATGTAGCAGCTATCCCTAGCAATGAACGTCTACTGTAGTTCACAGTAAGCTGTGGGCAAATCAGCAACACCACACTTTCATTCCAAATACTATTATAAACTATACTATTATAAACCATTCCAAATACTATTATAAACTATGCTATTATAAACCATTCCAAATACTATTATAAACTATGCTATTATAAACCATTCCAAATACTATTATAAACTATACTATTATAAACCATTCCAAATACTATTATAAACTATGCTATTATAAACCATTCCAAATACTATTATAAACTATAATAAACAGACAGGAAAACACAGGGAACAGGGAACTGATATTCCTAGGTGAGGATATCAGTCAAGGTGGAGTCTGAAGAGGTGTGTCTTCAGGCCTCGACGGAATGCAGGCAGGGTTGGAGTAGAACGTAGGGGAATGGGAAGTTCATTCCACCACTGAGGTGTTAATGTGGAAAAACTCCGCAGTCGGGACAAGCGAGAGCCTTTGAAACGGAGGGGGGGGAAGTGCCAGTCGCCCTGCAGTCGCATTACACTAGCATAGCCTTCTTTATATCCCTGTTCCAACCCATATGCTACACTAGCATACCCTTCTTTATATCCCTGTTCCAACCCATATGCTACACTAGCATACCCTTCTTTATATCCCTGTTCCAACCCACATGCTACACTAGCATACCCTTCTTTATATCCCTGTTCCAACCCATATGCTACACTAGCATACCCTTCTTTATATCCCTGTTCCAACCCACATGCTACACTAGCATACCCTTCTTTATATCCCTGTTCCAACCCATATGCTACACTAGCATACCCTTCTTTATATCCCTGTTCCAACCCATATGCTACGTCCATTCTGTGTATAGCACTAACAGAGCACGGTGTATAATTACAGTAATACCATAATGTACTTTGTTCATGGGAATGCCAGCCATCCATCTAAAATAATTCACCAAAAAATTTCTTAGAGGGCACATAGCACTTAATCGAGCATTTCCTTTATTGAAAACAGATAGTACAAGTTAGCCAGGACCATAAGCCAGACTCGAGCCATGAGCCTTCAATCTCTGCCACCTTCTAGAACTTCTGGAACTGTTTCTTAGCGCCAGCTGCCTTGGTAACCTTGAGAACGTTGAATCTCACAGTTTTGCTGAGTGGTCTGCACTCTCCGACGGTCACAATGTCTCCCACCTGTACGTCCCTGCAGAGAGAAGGGTTTCAGTTCATCATCACCATCTTCCTTTGAGGATGTCACACCTACCCATTCATGCAGCTTTCAATGCATGAACAACTCATTCTTAAAGGAACGGCGAAAACTCATCTCATAGCAAGTTTGAAAGATCTTTAATTTCCTGCAGCAACGACTGAGCAAATGACAGAACCTTCAGGATTTAACTGAAATTTTAAAAGAATTGGCTGAGCTGCATCAGTGTTGCCATGAGGCAGTGTCGTCAGAGCCGAAGGCTTGGAAGACCATCGTGAGATAAACATCATTTGCAGCTCAGAGTTCATGGTTTGTCTCCTGGCAGTAAGGGACAAAAGTATGCAGGCAATACGAATGCCACCCGCTACACGACGTTTAAGTGACCCATTTGGATCTTGGCGTTGTGACCACATTAGATGGTTGTCAAGAAACTAAATAAACAATTATGTAAAAGCTGACAATTTCCTGTCATATCCTAAGCTGCAATGTCCAAACTAGTGAACACTGACCAATCACAAACTAGAAATAAGTTAGGTCAGTGTAAACCAACACCACCTAGGGCAGTCTGACATGTATACAATTCAGGGGTTTTGAATCTTTTCTGATTCAGGGACCCCCACCCAGGGTAAAGGGCATCCATGGACCCCCTATCATAAGATAAATGGGTTATATAAAAAAAATCTCACATTTTGAAATATGTTCCCAAGTATTTAGAGTCAATGCATATCAAGCCTGGGCAGGGACTCCCTACAGTACCTTCAAGGAAAACATGCCTCTAAAGCAGGGGTGGGCAATCTTACCCGAAAAAATTATCCCTGTTCCCTGCACCCTGTCCACTCAGACCCGTCTACTACGTGCCCTGTCCCATCACTTTGCAAGTGTGCAAAATAAATCCTGCAAAACTAGTGAGGAAGTAGTTTGTAATATTTTTAAATTATTTTTTGTTTTATTGAGAATATCAATCAGTTTACATATGACAATGGTTACAAAGTGTAGATTATGAATGAAGATAGAATTAGCAAAAATAAAGTAGTTTGTAATATGTCCCGCTCTTGTACTACAAGTTTTAGTTTTCACTTCCGGTTTACTCCCGAAATTGACAGATGAGTGCACAGTTCTGTGGATGAGTGTGCTCCAGAATCCCCTTCACACCCCGGAAATATGGGTTTCATCCAGGTATTTTAAGTGCCCCCATTAGTAACAAAAAGTCACCCACTCAAAAGCTTTTTGATTAAGTTGACTCAAATATGCACCCTGTGTGCCAAAACAGGGTTGAAATGGGGCGGCAGTGTAGAATAAGGTTGCAGGTTCGACTCCCAGGTAGGACACTGCCGTTGTACCCTTGAGCAAGGTACTCAACCTAAATCGCATCAGTATATATCCAGCTGTATAAATGTAAAAAATAAATAAAAATGCTTAAGTTGTGGGGAACACTGCTCTAAAGGAAAGCAAAGTTCTTAGACTAGAGCCAAGAACAAGTCCAGGCAGTCAGGAAGCAGGCGAGGGTACTGAGCTCTGAACATTAGCAGTCATCTTTAAACACAATTGTTAACGGTGGACCACAGGAGAGGTACCTGAAGGCTGGTGAGAGGTGGACAGACATGTTCTTATGCCTCTTCTCAAAGCGGTTGTACTTGCGGATGTAGTGCAGGTAGTCCCGCCTGATCACAATGGTCCTCTGCATCTTCATCTTGGTCACCACACCTGGATGAAGACAGGAAGGATATAAACTACCCACAAAGGGGAAATGCATTAGCCTGAAACCGGAAACGAAGCAACCGTTGTTCATACAACTCAGACTGGCGCACTTATGTTCTCTAATTCACACTGGATATGAGCATCTGCTAATGAACGTAATGATATGCAATTATGGGATTCTAAAAATGTACCCTCATCTGCACTAATACATCTGCTTGTGTAGATTGACAAAGTGAAAATCATTTTTACGTATGCTGCCTCAGCGACTAAGAACAGGCCCCATTCAGACTGAGCCTGTACCTAAGGTGGGGAGGGGAGGTTGGGTTGCACAGAATACCCGTGTGGTCTGGGCTGCATCAGTGTTGCCATGAGGCAGTGTCGTCAGAGCCAAAGGCTTGGAAGACCATCGTGAGATAAACATCACTTGCAGCAGACAAACACACAAGTTAGATGTGAGAGACACTGCTCTCACTGAACTGAGGAAATCCTATCAAACCACAGTGGTCAGTGTAGCTGGGAGTATCCTATGAAGTGGGAGTGGCCTGAAGCTGGGTGACACCACGCCCTGGCAGCAGACTGCTAATGGAAGACTGACCAGAGAGGATCCGGCCGCGGATGGACACGTTGCCGGTGAAGGGGCACTTCTTGTCGATGTAGGTGCCATCAATTGCCTGGAAACCATAAAAAACAACAAAAAAAACAACAACACAATGACAATCAGGCCACCTCCACTCACATGACTCAGAAGATTCATCCTTCAGCCATGTCTTGTTCCTACACATTTGGAGGTTAATCTCACCAACAATCTGTTACTAAAGTTTCAATTCACTCATAGCACAACCTACAAGGAGACAAAATCCATCAATATGCCACTGCTTCCCAAATTCAACCAAGCCATTTTAAGTTTAGGTACCTCCATCAATGGAAGTTGTCTTTTACAAACCCCAATTCCAAAAAAAGTTGAGACCATATGTAAAATGCACAAAAAAGCAGTGATTTGTAATATATTTAACTGAAAACAGCACAAAGGAATGTTTTAACTTATGCACTTTGATTTTAGTAAAAATGTACTGCTTAATCTAGTCCCACCCCCCAATTCCCATAGGGATCCATTCAAATGCAGAGAGGTTATAGTATCGCTTATAAGAGTACCTGAAAATAAGATGAGTATTTCAATATCCTTTTATACCCAGTCATAATAGCATCACCTGTTTAAGGGTGGAATGTTGCAAAGGGGAGTTTTTTTGAACGTGTTGCAGGCATCAAATTCAGAATTAGAGTATATTTACAAAAATAAAGTTGATATGGTAAAACATTAAATATCTTTTCTTTGTACAGTTTTAAATGAAATGTATGTAAAAGAGAATTTACAAATCACTGTCTGCTTTTGTGCATTTTACATACTGTCCCAACTTTTTTGGAATTTGGGTTTGTACAACAAAGCTCACTGCTCAGAGCTGCATCAGTGTTGCCATAAGGCAGTATCATCAGAGCCACAGGCTTAGAAGACCATCGTGAGATAAACATCACTTGCAGATCACAGTGGCCTGTCCAACACAGACCTAAACTCAACACTACTAGACTGACTGTGGTTCCTTTTTACCTCTGTTCAGTGCACCAGAATCATATTGAGTAGGTGCACTTAGACCAGAAGTTTGTCTTTAGGAAAGCCATATCACCAAGACAGCGTTCCTGAGATTACACCAGTTACATCCCCAAAATAAAAAACAACTTCAGAAAGGATTTTTTTTTAAATAAATGGTTTGTGCAATTTCACACATCAAACTGCATGAAGCCTTTCATTGGATTGCTCAGCAGCTACTTTTGACCATACCTTTGAAAGGACACAGTCACCTAGCATGCTTAATATAATGCGTTGGGTCCTGTTAGTCGTGGTGTAATTGTAACATGATGGGAGCTGTAGTTTGTGCGGCTCAAGTCAGACTAGTTGGTCATAGTACACTACATATCCTGACATGGTCAAACTATAGCAGACATTCATTCTCAACAGAGAAACTCCCAGTAAATAAAAGCATTAGACGAAATTAACTACTCACCTCTCTAGGCGTCTTGAAGCCCAGGCCGACACTCTTGTGGTAGCGGGGAAGCTTTTCTTTTCCGCCGCCCTCACCCACCAGAACACGCTTCTTGTTCTGGAAGATGGTGGGCTGCTTCTGGTACGCCCTCTCTGTCTGTAAAAACACAACTAACGCATCTATACACAGAGTATCATTCGGACATAAAATGTCTGCGCCTGCGCGAATATGAAGTGGCTAGCCTGCAAACCAGAGTTGAACTGCATCAGCGTTGCCGTAAGGCGTTTTCGTCAAAGCCAGTGGCTTGGAAGACCATCGTGAGATAAACATCATTTGCAGCAGAAATTCTGTATTCCCCTACCTAGTATTGTATGGACAATCAGTTACGTTAGCTTTGCGGTCGGGTACCCAACAGGCCTTGTTGCACCGGTAGCCTTAGCTAGCACTTACATTTAACGTCACATGGGCCAGATAACTTACAGCTAACGTTAGCCAGCAATGAGTTTACACCCGACAGAGTTCCTCTTTTCGTAGATGTCTTACAAAATGTGAAGTTTATCAAAGCTTTTCGTAATGGGATGTGGGACTACCACGGTCAATTTAACATTAACTGGTTAGCTAAGAGTGTTACCTAGATAGTTGCGTTTATATCCGCTCCACATAAAAAAAATTCAGGATGAGGCACGCTGCCCAATTGTACCAAGCTAGCAAGTTCCTAATATAGCAGTATAGTACACTTTTAACGGCTGTAAATTACATATATCGGTCGATTATGTGTTATTGTTCGTTATTATTTTAATGGAGCTCGTTCGTAATAAATATTTAATATGCATTTAAGGAAATTTGTGCTACCACGCCGAAACACTGAAAATACCTGTGCGTCCGCCATCTTTGCCTGCCGAGTCGTAAAGAGACCCTTGTATGCGCGCGCAGGGCCCAAGACAGCATGGACGGGAAGTGACGCAAGAGTGAGGGCAAAATTAAAAGGAGGTGTCCAGGAAGGTGTAATTTATGACAAATTGTGTTTATGGTTGTGGTTATTTAATAGAATATAGTTACCATTCCAAATTGGGTGGAAATTGGATATAGACAACCCCGTGTTGGGAGCCAAATTATAAAAAAAAGTAAAATAAATAAATAAATCAAAATAGAATATAGCTACGGTCATCTTTAAACATCCATATGCAATACTATCTTATTGAATCCCCGGGTAAGGAACCATGACTGGGTCCGAATCAGAGCCCTATCTACTGCGCCCTGTCTCCTGCGTACAGTGCACTGGCAGAAGTGTGTTGTTTAATGTGCACTGTTTAGCAGTCCGCAAAAAATATCCGCCATACTATTTTCCAACCGCACCGTGGAAGTGTCGTAAGAAGGTCATAAGACGTCCCACCAGTGTTGCCATGCCCGCTGTTTTACAGCTAAATTGGGATTCTGTCAAAGTGCAGTCACGGGTAAAATGAAAAGTCGCAAAGCACGCACTTATTTAAGAAAAATAAATACATCATGATTTCTATTTAAAATACTTGTTTCGGTTAAAAATAGCCTATAATTTTGGCTAGTTTTGAGACGCCATTTGGCTGGAAAGTCTTACAAGATCTGGCAACCCTGCGCCCACAGAACTAGTTCTGTGCCTGCGCCCCACTCTTGCGCTGCCATGTCAGATTTTGTTTTTGTTGTATTTGAAGGGAAACGTCAGCGAAGCTGCGCCTCATTTTTAAAAAAAAACGAAGATTCACGTCATATTTATGTGACCAAAATGTTCGTGTACTTCTTGAAAAGTGTGCTCCCGAATGAACTCAGCGAATGGTTCCATATATTCATGCTGTTTACACCAAATTCTAACCCTACCACCAGCTAGGGTTGCCAACCGTCCCTTGAAATAAGGGACGATCCCTTATCAGTTCAATAAGGGACGGGTCTTTTATTGTCCAAATAAGGGACGATCCCTTATTTCAAGGGACGGTTGGCAACCCTACCACCAGCATAAATCGAGATTCGCTTGTGGGTGAGGGTTGCCGGTGGGTGTGCCTGCTGCCGATTGGCTCCATTCCACGATGGTGCCTCTGCCAACAAAGGATATCTTTCCTTTCAGGCCCACATTAATAATACAGATAATAAAATGAAAAAAATATTTTTTTGATACAGGAATCAGAATTATTTTATTGGATGTTGTGGACACAACAGCGTTCAAATACTTGAATTTGATTGCACACACACTTCAGATGAGATACTTTGCACAGCATTGCACCATACAATTCACGCATCCTAGGCTACCGTAATGATGGTAATAGAGGCGAGCATAATAATAGTTCAAATTACCATGTTCTTTGAAACCCCCCCCCATTTTCCGGCACC
This sequence comes from Synaphobranchus kaupii, assembly GCA_029718625.1. Taxonomy (NCBI): domain Eukaryota; kingdom Metazoa; phylum Chordata; class Actinopteri; order Anguilliformes; family Synaphobranchidae; genus Synaphobranchus; species Synaphobranchus kaupii. The sequence goes on along the minus strand of CM056386.1, from coordinate 43,574,682 downwards.
ACTGGTGCTTTCAGAGATTTATTTTTTATTTTTTATTTAACCCTTATTTTACCAGGTTAGTCCCATTGAGATCGATGATCTCATTTACAAGGGAGACCTGGCCAAAAATAGCAGCATAAAAAGTTACAGACAACACAACAACAAGAAACAAGGAAACATAGAAAAATATGCATTAAAACCGTTAAAATAAATTAAATTAAATTAAAATACCTACAGACAGCGACAAGTAGCTACCAACCGAATCATTTGTTATTGTACTTATAAGAGCTTTAAAATCAAACAGAGAGACCAATTCCAGAGAGATGCCATAGCACACCACTGTTGTTAACAGCTGTTATTTAAGCATCTATGGCCTTTCTGTTAGCTTGAACGAGTCTGTCCATTTGCTTCTAACCCCTCTCATTAACAAGGTGTTTTCACCCACAGCACTGCCACTCATTGGATGTTTTTTGTTTATCTCACCATTTTCTGTAAACTAGAGACTGTAGTGTGTGAAAATCCCAGGAAGGCAGCCGTTTCTGAGATGCTGGAATGGTTAACCACCACATCTGGTATCAACAGTCATACCACGGTCAAAGTCACTTGACAGTGGTATGATTGTTAATGCCAGACATGGTGGTTCCAGCATGGCAATGGTGTAGGCTGCTGCTGCTGCTGGTGTATTGGTGTGGGGAATGTTTTCTTGGCATACATTAGACCCCTTAATAACAATTGAGCATCATTTGAATGCCACAGCATTGTTGCTGACCATGTGACATTTATGACCACAGTCTACCCTTTTCAAATGGATACTTCCAGCATTATAATGCGCCATGTCACAACGCATACATCATCTCAAGCTGGTTCCATAAAAAGAACAGTGACTGCCGTTTACTCCAACGGCTTGCACATTCCCTAGATCTCAATCCAAGAGAACACCTTTAGAATGAGGGGGGACGGGAGTTTTACAGCATGAACGTGTGGCCGAAAAATCTTCCTCTTTGCATGTACATGTATCTGCATTGCAATGCTCTGTGAAGCGACCTTGGGTCTGAGAAAGGCGCTACACCACACTGTATCCTTCTCCAGAACTGTGACGGTACTTGTCACGTGACCATAGGCGGAACTACAGATTCCACGAAAATCATAATAAGATGGCTGCGTTATCAGGAGGCAGTGATCCGGGTAAGGGACATATACATTACAATATTAAATAAATTGGTAACGAACCGGAATACTAAAATGAAACATCAATGGGACTGGATATAAATCAAATCCAGCATTTATTTAATTTTAATTACATAATTCGTTTTGCTGCTAGATAACTAGCTAGAATTGAAACTAACATTAGCTACCGTCATGCAGAGGCTAGATACCAACTGAAACATGCCCATACATATTTAGCTAGCCGGACAGTGAGTTGGTTAACGACGTTGATCGAAGGTAACCAGGCTATGGTAGCCTACTCGATCGTGGTGTCACTCATTTTTGTGTCCCTGTGGGCTAAATCTATTCACGTTATCTGACTAGCCAGTATAATAGAAGGCAAGGAAATAATTAATGGACGTTAGCTAGCTAGATCTTCTTATTTCCGCCGTTTGTTTGTGTTCGAATAGATCAATATTTTTGTGGTCGATCATGGCTGGCTACAGGAAGAAAATATCTAGTATAAGTTACAGGTTTAACAGAAAGCAATAACCAAAATAGCTTCGTCATGGAAGACAATTAGGCGATGACCAATTAATTAGGCAGATGTTGGGTCCTTTATTCGGAAACTGCTTTGCTAACTAGCCACTTTCTTTTAGCACTGTCATTGGTCATTTTGTTAATTGATGTTTTTGTTGGACTGCAAAAATGGAATCAGGTCAACCAGGATTTGCTGAAAGTTCGGACAAACTAAACCGATATAGTGATTAATGACTTAGAAAAATTACGATGTTTCAATGCGTAGTAAACATAGCTGTTAGGGATGGTAGTAGAAGTTAGTAGCCTGTTGGGTGGTGCTAAACTAGCTAACTTAGTTGGCTAAGGCTACTGTACTTTTGGCTTCCCTTTGAAGACCAGCTGGCAAGAGAAGTCGAAATGTGCCGTACAAATGCCAACCGATCTCAAATTCGGATCTTGAAAGAGGAGAAGTGGAAGGACAGAGACAACAAGAATTACTATTGCCTAAATCAGGGATGTCAAACTAAATTCCCAAGGGGTGTCCTTTCAATCAGCTGCCAATTAATTACTTTATTTATACAGGAGGATCACACTGAGACAAGTCTCATTTTCAGATGAGCCCTGTGTAAACACCAATACAGATACAATAGAAGTAAGGACATCAAAGATAAAAGCAATACAAATAAAAAATAAATAAATAAAGTTAATAGATTATATATCTATATACATATAAATTGATATATACATAAATATACAAGCAAGCCAAATACACAGAGACATCTAAAAACAATTGCATTCATCTATAAAAATATCCATAATCAAGAGTTTGAACTCATCAAGAGGAACAAGGTGTTGGAGCCCTAGCGAGCCTTGAAGGTTGTTCCAAATGTGAGGTGCATTAAAACTAAATGAGGTTTTTCCCAGCTCTGTACTCACTCGAGGGATCTCCAGTGCCAAGCGTTCCTGCGAGCGTGTTTTGTAATTGCTAGTTTTGTATTTGAGTAGTGAGCATAAATAGTAAGGTAATTCTTGAATAAGAGCTTTATAGACGAACAGTATGCTATGTTGGGCTCTCCTTACATTAAGGGAGGGCCATCCTACTTTTTTATAAAGCTCACAATGGTGTGTACGGTAGCTGTCCCTGGTAATAAAACGCAATGCAGAATGGTAAACTGAATCCAATTTTTTAAGAGTTGAGGGTACAGCATGTGTGTAAATTGTATCAGCATAGTCGAGTACAGGGAGGAGTGTCGCTTGAACAATAATCTTTCTACTCTCATAAGAGAAACATGATTTATTTCTATATAAGAAGCCAAGCTTTGCCTTCAGACCATTCTGCAATTTCTCAATATGTGTTTTAAAAGTTAGAGTATCGTCAACCCAGATACCCAGATACTTATAATGAGGGACTTGTTCAATTTCAGTTCCATTCAATGTGGGAATATGCAGATCATTAACAGAGTTACTAGATCTAGAAAAATACATGAATTTAGTTTTACTTTCATTTAGTACCAGTTTAAGGTCAATGAGGGATTTCTGGAGAGAATTAAAGCCATGCTGAAGATCAATAATACCCTGCTGGGCTGAGGGGGCACTGGTATAGACAACCGTATCATCAGCATAAAAATGTAATTTACAATTACTCTGCAAAAGACCAAGATTATTTATATAAATTGTGAACAGCAATGGACCCAGAGTCGAGGCTTGCGGGACACCTTTAGCGATGCTGAGAAAGCTTGATTGTTTTCCATCTACTGAGATACACTGAGTTCTATCCTGTAGGTAGTTTTGAAACCAGATGCAAGCAGAGTTATCAAGACCAATGGCAGGTAGCCTTTGTAAGAGCAACTCATGGTCAACAGTATTGAAGGCTTTCGATAGGTCGATGTAGAGGGCTGCACAGTGACGCTTTTTATCAAGCGAGCTCACTATGTCATTAATTAATAAGGATGCAGCTGAGATAGTGCTATGTCCGGTTCTAAAACCAGATTGATGTACGTTTAAAATACCATGTAAGGATAAAAACGAATGTAACTGAGAATTTAGAGTTTCTAAAATTTTAGCTTTCCAAACATCCAATGTGGAGAAGGTTCTAAAAGAAAATGTATCATTTAAGATTTTTATTTAAGCAAGCTGTAGGAGGGGCTGTTTGATTACATGATTACAGCTGTGTTTAAAATCAATTAGCATCGGACTCACCAGACATCACTGTGCCCTAAATGCATTTTATTGAAAGCGGGGAAGTTCCATCTTTACAGTTATCTGCATGACACTTTAGTTAGGAATCGTATCCGAAAAGGGCCGGTGCGGGTGCAGGTTTTTGATTTAGCTCAGCACTAAGACGCCTGTTTTTACTTATCAAGCTCTTGATTGAACACCATGATTGGTTAATTAGTAGAATCAGGTGTCTTAGGCTGGGGCTAAATCAAAAACCTGCACCCACACCGGCCCTTTTCAGATAAGATTCCCCACCCCTGCTTTAGTCTATATGCGGTTGCATTTCTGAGAGGGGTGGGGGTCCTAATAAAATAAAATACGCCCCTTCATTCATTGTGAAAATGACAAGAAACAAAAGTAATCACTCTGTGTGCACTTCATGCTGTGTACACTTGTGGTGTTACTGTGATGTGCTTCTGTTTTCCCAGGTAAAAGTACGGACCAGATATTAGAAGTTGGAACAGCCTTATTGAAGGAGTGAGTACATTTTTTGTATCAAAGTTAGTCAGTGTGCCTCATCACATCACATCTGTTTGATCTGTTCGCTCCAGCAGTTGAAGCAGAGTCCAGACACAGTGACTCTCCCTCACTCAGTCTGTGTGTGTTTGCGTTTACCATAAGTCATGTGATGCACCGTAGCCTCCGTCACGTTCACCCTGCTGGCGCTCTCTGTGTCACAGCTTCATCTTCGAGCGCGTGCGTCGCTACGGGGATGGAGAAGCCGTGGTTACCCGCAGTCAGCTGGGTGGAACTGAGCTGTGTGACCCCAACCACAAGAAGCTGGCGCGGTGCCTGCAACAAATTGGAGATGAACTGGACAGCAACACGCAGCTACAGAGGTGAGGACCCCATACTGTGGGGAAGGATTCTCTCTCAACATAAAGTACGTTTCTGTAGTCAGTGAACCAGGCCCAGTTCAGAATGGCCTTTAATTGTCCCAAGGCGCAAGAGACATTGGTTTGTGTAACCTACTCTGTTGTTAAAAAAAAAATGATGCTATCATTTACACTGGTTGTGCAGTTACAGAACATAATGTGGACAGTAACAAAGGACACCATCTGTAATATATTTTTTGTTTTTGGAATAAATTGCAGTACTGGGAATTGCCACTGGAGGGGAGTATTGTTCATCTTGCGCCCGTATGTTTTTCTCTTTTCTCTGTTCGCTAGCATGATAAACGATGCTTCCCTCAAGCCGAATCAAGACGTATTTCTTCAGGTGGCCTGTGAGATCTTTTCAGATGGCAAGTTCAACTGGGGCAGGGTGGTGGCGCTCTTCTACTTTGCCTGCCGTCTGGTGATTAAGGTAAGTTTTTCTCTTACTCATCTGAGAGGGTTTCCTTTGAAGCATAACTGAACCTGCAGAGCTGTTTGTTAATTAAATAGATGCTTTAATTGGCCTGTCAGACCACCCTTTTCCCTGTTAAGTCCACATTATGTCAGAAATTCAGTCAGAACAATTAATGCTTTAATTGTAATGTACTACATGGCAAATTATTCCCTCAGGAAGAGGTTACTATGTTGAATTAATTAAATTATAGATTTAGCAGGGGAATGGCATCATGCACCTAATTGTTGAAAGTGTGGATGCCTAGTTTACTGAAACTAAACCAATTGTGGAATAGTGTAGTTTTGAGAGTGCAAAGCAAATCGAAACAAGCCAAACCAAAACTGGGATGAAATGCCTTTAAGGAAACAACTGTGAAAGGTTGTTTTTTGAAAGAGCGCATTTCTTCAATGGCCTTAATTGTTCAAGAGATAGGCTGTAACACATTGGGTAGATATTAGAGGTCGACCGATACAGATTTTTCAAGGCCGATACCGATATCTTGGCGGAGAAGAAGACCGATATGCCGATATCAACCGATATAGTTAGCAATCTATTTTTGACGATATAATATAGAAAATGCTAATTCTACATCAGCACTATGAAGCTGTCTTTACTGAACTTTGGTGCTGCTTTAGAGACAGCTCCATCGCCCAGATCTAGAAGCAATCCTTAACAACAGGTATGAACAAACTGGTGTCCCTCCCTAGTTATAAGCTATAGAATTGTGGCATATGCCCTGAAAGTGAATTTTTGGTGAAACGGGGGTGGGGAAGAACAGGTTATAGCACTCTTACCATTTAGAATTAGTGCTTGAATAAAATGTTATTTTTATGCACTTAAAATATAAGTGAAAAAAAGAAAATAATTACACCTGATAACTGTTCTTAAGTTAACATCTTTATCAATAAATTGGATGCATTAGGTATTTTGAGAAACAATTCACAAAATTCTTACAAATTTGAACAACTAAACATCAAAAAGGAAGAAGCATAACATTGACTGGAGGGGGAGTGCCAGGAGCGTACAATAGAAGTAAACTTAAAAAATAAATAAGTAAAAATATCTGCTATATCGGAGCCCTTGGCACCCGATTCCGATATGGTATGAAATGCAAATATTGGCCCGGTATATCGGTCGACCTCTCGTAGATATCCGTCCGATGAGACTGTTAACCGCAGTATTATAAAAATACTGCTACTACTATGTTTTCCATGGCTCCCTCTCATTCCACCAGGCCCTGGTCACCAAGGTCCCGGATATTATCCGTACCATCATCAGCTGGACAATCGAGTACCTCCAGGATCACGTGATCAACTGGATCAGGGAGCAAGGTGGTTGGGTAAGCCCCACCCCCCACATGCACGCCACACCCGTTTGTGATCGTTTGCCTCCCATCACTGAACGGCACTGTCCACATTAAAATGTTGCTTTTTCTTTTGATGACCATCGTCTGCCCTGGTTTGATGGTGACCGAATCTCTCTCGTTCCTCTGTTCCCCCCATAGGACGGCATCAAGGCGTACTTCGGCACCCCCACCTGGCAGACGGTGGGAGTGTTTCTGGCCGGAGTCCTCGCCACAGTCCTGGTTATCCGCAAGATGTGAAGGCCGACGGCAGACAGCCGGAGAGGGAGAGAGAGAGCGAGCGCATGAAGAGAAGATGAGATGAGAGAAGAGCGGAGGGCAGGAGAGCCAGAGTGCTGAGAGAAACAGAGAGGGTGCCCTGATCCCCGCTGTCCCTGAGTCTCCTGAGTGAAGTGATAAAATCGCTTCTCGTTTCGCCTCTCTGTCACCTCGGTGGCTGGGCGAGGCGGCGGAGTTTATGCAGCCTATCCTGGGAGAGCACGGAGCTGAGATCATCACCCATTGCTCCTGATATCGACAAGCTGAGACCGACGCCGTCACACAGTTATTGGGAGAGAGATAGAGAGATGGAAGAGACCATGTGTTTATTTATTTTTGGGAGGAAGGCAGGGAAGATTAAAATGGGCCTATTACCTTTTTTTTTTTTTTTTCTGTCACCCAAGAGCAAGTCCGTGTGTTCGTCGAGTTCCCAGCTGGGCGGGCCAGTGGAATGCACCTGAATAACGAGTTTGTTCTCAGCTGTGAAGGAAGCCATGTTTCATCTCCTCACTGATTCCTAAAGGGGAGAGTCAGGGAGGACTGCAGCCCAACACATTCTGTCTTCTCAGTCATCTTTCTTCAACTGCCCCTCCACTTATTTGTCCCCCTCTTTTCTCATCGGTCCCACAATGCACTTTGTACCAGCCACACCCAACAAGAAACCTTTACCATGTGTGCGTTTAAGATTTTCTGTGTTTTGTGTATTGAAGGTACTTGTCACATGGACACAGTAGATGACCACCTTGCACCTTTCGGAGATTTGCTGTGAAAAATGCTGTGTTTTAACTCTCTCTCAGCATATTTCAACAATTATTTCATTTTAAATCAGCGATACAAACACGCTGAATGAATTTCTCTTAGAATTTGTTTTTTTAATTTTGTGAAAGATTCTTCCGTAAATGAAATCTTACGTTGTTAGTGCCTTCAACTGTCCAATCTTTTTTTTTTTTTTTTTTTAAACATGACTTTGATACTTCATTGTTTTTCATCTTTTGTACTTTTGTAAGAAAGTCCTCCACAATAATAACCCTTTGAAGTGACAGACTTGTTTTATATGTTGTAAAAAGACAATAAATTTTTTTTCTATGTATTTGTTGGTTGTTGTGGATATATATATGGACCATCAAACCCGCCCTCAGAGATGCTAACATAATAAAAGGGCACTGGCAAACCTGTGCCTTAGAGCAGCGGTGCACAAATTGGGAAATATCTATTGGGTCAGAATCGTGTGGGCTACAGTAACATTCCAATGCAATTAGGCCTGTGTGAACAAAGTGTTAGTATTCGTTACTGTTATTCTGCATTTGTACAAATAAATAGAAAAAAAAAAATAAACTACTTAAAAACTGTTTACATTTGACTGTTTCATATGATCACGTAGATGCCTGCTTTATTCAGTCTTGACCTTGGCGCGTCATTACTACTCACCGCACTCCATGAGATGCCGAAACGCTGGTAACAGTGCCTTGATGCGCTTTGTTTAATTACTTTTTTTGTTTATTACAAACCTCAATTCCAAAAAAGTGGGGACAGTGTATAAAATGTAAATAAAAATGTAAAGCAATGATTTGCAAATCCTTTTTGACCTGTATTCAATTGAAAACGGTACAAAGACAAGATATTTAGTGTTTTAACTAATCAACTTTGTTTTTTGCAAATATGCGCTCATTCTAAATTTGATACCTGCAACATGTCCCAAGAAAGTTGGGACAGGGGCATGTTTACCACTGTTACATCTCCTTTCCTTTCAACAACACTTTTGGGAACTGAGGACACTAATTGTTGTAGTTTTGAAAGCTGTAGTTTCCCATTCTTGCTTGATATACGACTTCAGCTGCTGAACAGTCCGGGGTCTCTGTTGTTGTATTTTGCGCTTCATAATGCGCCACACGTTTTCAATGGGAGACATGTCTGGACTGTAGACAGGCCAGTCTAGCACCCGCACTCTCTGACTATGAAGCCACACTGTTGTAACACGTGCAGAAAGTGGCTTGGCATTGTCTTGCTGAAATAAGCAGGGACGTCCCTGAAAAAGACGTCGTCTAGATGGCAGCATATTTTGCTCCAAAATGCATATGTACCCTTCAGTTAATGGTGCCTTCATAGATGCCATGGGCACAAACATACCCCCATACCATGACAGACGCTGGCTTTTGAACCTTGCGTTGGTAACAATCGTGATGGTCCTTTTCCTCTTTGGCCCGGAGAACTTGTATTGTAACTTGTATTTGTAGATGCAGCAACGGACTGTGTTTACCGACAACGATTTCCGAAGTATTCCTGAGCCCATTCATTATAGAAGCATGTCGGTTTTTAATGCAGTGCTGTCTGAGGGATCGAAGGTCACAGGCATTCAATATTGATTTTTGGCCTTGCATGGAGATTTCTCCAGATTCTCTGAATCTTTTGATAATATTATGGACTGTAGATGGTGAAATCTCAATTCTTTGTAATCGTGCATTGAGAAGTGTTGTTCTTAAACTGTTGGGACTGTTCGCTCACGCAGTTTTTTGCAAAGTGGCAAACCTCGACCCATCCTTGCTTGTAAACGCCCGAGCATTTATATGCTCTTTTTATACCCAGTCATGACAGCATCACCTATTACCTATTGACCCGTTTACCTGTGGAATGTTCCAAGTGTTTTTTGATCATTCCACAACCTTTTTTTCTTTTTTGTCATTGGGGTTTGTACAACATAAGATAGTTAACCGCTTTAGCTAATCATCGCGATCCTGTCTTTTTGTGCTTTTGACATAAAAAAAATCTGTAGGCTATAGAAGCATTGCCTGTATTGAAATATTAGCTAATTTGTATTAAGTTTCCTATTGGGAAATGGATAACTGTCTAATTGGCTACATCCCAGCAAAACGAGACGCACTGACAATGAGTGTAACATTAATGAGAAGAAATGTTTTGTTTTCATCCTACAGTTGTCTGCAGCTTAGATCACTTTCCCCCTACTATGCTTCATTGATAAAGCCCAATGCCTAAAGTTAAAATTCCACTGCAAATTAGGCTACCTACCATATTTCGCAAAACACAATGTCATCTGATATTAGTCCCATTTGAATCAGCATTTCAGTAATTAGAGGGCATATTTTTTTTCTCCCACAGAGAAAAACGTCTTTTTCTGCATCTTTCCAGGTGGAGAATTATGGAGGCTGCGGTGGAAATTATTTATGCGAATTTTGACACCATTTTGGGTGCGGCTCTTATGCCAAATGTCTTTAAATGTAGGCCTACTCATGAATTTACTGAATTGAAACTGAAGCGTATCCAACCCTGTAGCCAGGGGTGTGGGTCACATGTGGTCCCCACGTAATGCAAGTCCAGTGCGTATATGGCATGAAAGTCTGTTAACTTCACTATGCTTTTTGTGATTGCCTGTAACTTTCAGTAACTTTGTCCCATAAATTTGATTTTAAGTACAGAAAACATTGTCATTGTGAGCAGTTTAACAATTAATTGTTAAAAGAAAATTACATTCGTTTGGGTTGCGAAAAGTATGGATTGATATCCTTAGGTCATTGCTGAAAAAGCACCCCTGCCTTGGAGATGCTAACATAATAAAGGCGCACTGGCAAACTTGGGCCTCAAGAGATGCTAACAAAAGAAAGGGGCACTTGGCGTGTAAAAATGTGTGTACGACAGGGGGGTAGGGGCAACCCTGGCCTTGGGGTGCCTGCTATTTGTTCATTCTGAGCTTGATGTCAAGAGTTTGATGAATGATTAAAAGTCTGCGCCGGAATATTCTGAATGGTGAAAAGGCGATGGGGCCTCCAGCACATGGTTACCTGCATTCATCACACCTGATTAATTCAATTGAATCCAGGTATGTAGTTATTGGCGTTTGACGGAGCAAAGACTTGGGTTGCCAGGACCAGAGTTGCCCACCACTGGTCTACGAGAAGGCAGATGATTTTGTGTGTGTGTGTGTGTGTGTGAAAGTGAGAGTGGGAGTGAGTGAGATGATGAAAAACTCAAAATGGATGGCTCAAGACCGTTCCACGGCTCACCCCAACAGTCAGGGCAAATCAATTAATTACACAGGATATCTATACATTTACAGGAATTTGCCTGCTAGCATTACAAAGCAATCTGACCAAACCATACCAATGTAGATATCTCTAGATCAGTAATCTCAAACACTGTGTCTGGGTATTCAGTGTATTTCAGCAACTATGGGCTTCATTTCAGACACCAATTGGCTGCAATTGGGAGTCCACACAACTTCCCTGGGATTCAATCAACATTGGTCTTTAGCTTTGACTTAAAGGCCTTACACCTTTCTTCACAAATTCAAGTTGCCAGCTTTAGTTACTACTGAACTTTATGAAGAACTGTTTAATTGGTTGTCATAATTAAGGACGGATGTTCATCGAGTCCTTTTTACGAGGAATAAATTGGCTGCTGATTTAAAGAAAACCACAGAAACCTGCGGACACTGAAATCCTGCAACTCCAAGACAAGAGTTTGAGATCCCTGCTCTCGTCCGAATGAGCAAAGGGCAAAACCCAAAACACTAATTGAAATTGTGACATTAACAGCCATCCCGTTAGTTATTGAGCAGAAAGCAAACGTTTATTGTAAAAATACAGCAGGGGTAGAGATTCAGTAACAACGTTAAATCCTTTACAAGAGTACAGGACCGCAGGTTACGGGGAAACTGTGGAGGGGCGGAAAGATCGATACACAGAACGAGATACCTCCACAGGGGGGGGTGGGGGTGGGGGTGGGGGGGCGGTGGACACGGGAGTGTTGCTGGTTGTGGGTAACAGATGGGAGTGCCGACAAAATAAAATTAAAAAACCCAAACACAGAAAGACTGAAAACCCACACGAGCCGTAGTACCGATTCAAGGACAAAAAAATAAGTTAGCAATACTAATTAAAAGAGTCTTTAAAAGCACTACACACTGTTCACACATAATAGACATGATTACAGCTACACAACGTCAAGTGCAGTGTCGCTCACGGAACGTCTGATTGAAGAGAATGTTTCTAGTTCAGTCCTCATTGTTTCAAGATTGTTCTTTGTTCCATATCCTGCCTCATCTCTCCGTTTATTTTATTGTATTTTTTGTGCGTACGTGCGTTAGTCTCTTCCCATTTGACTTTTGTTCACCCTCTCGTATTAGTCGACAGTATCTTTTGCTTAGTGGTGCATACTCCAATCTTCTTCAGCTCATTTACACACATACAAATGATATGTATATCCATACATCCATACATGCTTAAAACATTTGGGTCAGCATAAACTCTTTTACATGACATTGTTAAGAAGCACCTTAGGTTAAATATATGTTCATACATACATATAAATAGAGTTATCCAAAAGTATCTTATTCAAGTACTGATAACATCAGTTAAAAAAAAAGAGAGAACCTTCAATAATGTATAGTAACCCAGCTGATGCTATAACAGTCAAACTCATTGTCAAAAACACTTTTGCATTAAAACCTGTGTTTGAACAAATCTTCAGAGAAATTACGGCACTTGTGTGCCCTAATGTATTTATACATGCAAAGATGAAACTTTATGAATTTGTTAAAAAAATAAAAGAAATGTGGGAAAACTGTTTTTATAATGTCAGTATAATGGCTATGGCATTACCTTTGCTGTATAAATTTACTCATTGTGCAATTTCACATTAACATTTTGCTAGTCAGTTTGTGTTGCATTTGTGCCCTCAAGAGCGTAGAGGCACCTTCCTGTCCTGTTATTTCATGGAGTAATGACTGAATGAGAACTCATTTGCACTGTACAGTCGAGATAAAATACATATTTACATTGAAGCTGAAATCTTTTCCCCATTGTACATGAAGCAGCTGTATGATACTGAACGTGAAAGGTTAAAGCTGACTGACTAACACATATCCCTTTAAAACTTAACAAGAAGAATGAAATGGAGGGCAATTATAGTCCAATTGCCTGAAAGACCAACACACAGAACCTGCCCATCTCAGCCACTCAGCCAATCAGGGAAAGTGCAAGGGTGGGTGGAGTTAGAAGTGTGGAAGATCCAATCCTTTACAGTGATTATTGAAGCTGGCCTTGACGGACAGATGACCTTGACTGACTAAACGATCAATGGCGCCCAGTCGGACTTTGTCCTTCCGTACTGCAGGAGAGAGAGGAGGACGGGGAATTGGGAGGTGCAAGCAGGGAGAATCAAGGAAGAATAAATAAGAAAAATAAAGGAAACAACATTATATTTGTGACGAAAATAACAGTAATCATGTGAACTCTCGTGCATAATGAAGCTTATTCTCTGCTGAAGGCAGCTGACGGTACGCGGTACACACCTGTATGTCCGTGAGCTCCTTGTAAAATCTTTTGGCCAGGTCTGGACCGTTCTTCATGGTCGGAATTGCATAGGTCTTAAAAACGGAGATTAAGAAAATTACGATTAACATGACAGGAATGAACAGGAATTAATTCCTGTCATGTTAATCGTAAAAGGAACAGGAATTCAACCCCCCCCCCCCCCCCCCCCACTGTAAAGGTCACAATATAAATCCATTTTTGTTCACCTCTTTTGATATGTCAACGCCTATGCCAAAAAAGTTAAGGATTTTAAACGTAATTTTCCTTCCGCAATCAAGAAGGAAAATTGCCTTGGAATTATGGAAAGTAACTTAAATGAAAAGTGCCCTTTTATTTAAAAAATAACCTTGCTGCCCAACTCTTTCATGACTGTTAACGTCTATATATGAATTAATACAATGTAAATGCAAGATGGACAAGATTCAGTGCTTTGGGACATTATTATTATTGTTATTACGATGCTGGAAAGGGCAGGTGGCAGTGAGTACCTTTCCTTTGTAGAGCAGGCTGCCGACGGGACAGACCACACAGGCAGTTCCGGACCCAAACACCTCCAGGACCCGGCCGGAGTCCAAGGCCTGCATCAGCTCCTTCATCTCCAAGGTGCGCTCTGTCACTTTAAACTCACCCTGAGGGGCAGCAGCACAGACAGAGCGTGGCGCCCCGGCGACGGTCGCCAGGGGTGATAACATCAACATGACCGCTTAGACTTCAAAGTCTCCCTAAAGTTAATCATCAACCCCCCCCTCCCATCCACTCCCTCCGTCCCTCCCCCTGCTCTGCCTCTCCCGCCATCTTCCCCTCATTGCTCCCCTCCGCTCCGCCCCCTCCGCCCCGCCCCCTCCCTCTCACCCATTCTCGGGCCAAATCCAGCAGGGACTGCCTGGTGACTCCAGGGAGGATGATTCCATCCAGAGGCGGGGTGACCAACTCTCGCTCTACACAGACAGACAGACAGACAGACAGACAAGTTTCAAACAGTACACGCACACTCACAAATCTAGATGAGCGACACCCCGTCGGGAAAGACAGTCAGACAGACGAGGTTCGCTCTCTCCTGACAAGTGCCTCCGGATACACGAGGTTCAACCTGCGTCCTCGCGTGGGATGTAACGGTGTACCGGCGTGGAGGTACGGCGTGATAACGAAAACAATGACGGTCATCAAACCGTAAGCTTTTCCTGCATCACCTCGTCCGCGGTTTAAATGCCATTCTGTGTCGCGCTAGGCGCCGCGCGCCGCTACAATGGTTCGTTTCGTTAAACAAAGGGTTAATAGGCTATGGGCAGCTGCTCTGCTCTCCCCCGAATTGGAAAAACCTGAGTTTTCTCAGTCTGGCTTCAGAACCGGCCATTCCACCGAAACCGCTCTCCTGGCTGTGACTGAGGCACTCGCCACTGCTAGAGCCTCCTCCCTCTCCTCTGTTCTGATTCTCCTTGACCTGTCTGCGGCATTCGACACGGTCAACCACAAACTCCTGATCTCCACACTCGCTGAGATGGGCATTTCTGGAACTGCCCTCTCTTGGTTTGTATCGTACCTCACTGATAGATCCTACCAAGTCTCCTGGAAGGGTTCCGTCTCTGCTCCCCGTCCCCTGTCTACAGGAGTCCCGCAGGGATCTGTACTGGGTCCTCTGCTGTTCTCTATGTATACTAAGTCTCTTGGCTCAGTATCCATTCACATGGCTTCTCATACCATAGCTATGCTGACGATACTCAACTCTTCCTCTCTTTCCCTCCCTCTACCCCACAGGTTAAGGAGAGGATATCTGCTTGTCTGACTGACATCTCTGAGTGGATGGCTACCCATCACCTGAAGCTCAACCTTGACAAGACAGAGCTCCTCTTCATGCCGTACAAGACCTCCCCACTACATGACCTCTCCATCACCGTTGATGGGACCGTGGTGGCGGCCTCCCGCTCTGCAAGGAACCTGGGGGTGGTCCTGGACGACCGGCTGGACTTCAAAGAGCACATCAGGGCGACGGCACGGTCCTGCAGGTTCCTCCTGTACAACATCAGGAGGATTCGACCGTACCTGACCACCTACTCCACCCAGCTTCTTGTCCAGACCATGGTCACCTCACGCCTGGACTACTGCAACTCCCTGCTCGCAAGCCTACCGGCCTGCGCCATTCTGCCTCTTCAACTCATCCAGAATGCAGCTGCCCGGCTTGTGTTCAACCTCCCGAAATTTTCCCACGTAACCCCCCTGCTGAGGTCTCTCCACTGGCTGCCAGTTGCAGCCAGGATCAGGTTCAAAGTTCTGACCCTGGCCTACACTGCAGCAAATAGGACAGGCCCCGCCTACCTGCAGGACTTAATCCAGAACTATGTTCCTGCTCGACCACTTCGCTCTTCTACAGCAGGGCGACTGGCACTTCCCCCCCTCCGTGTCAAAGGCTCTCGCTTGTCCCGACTGCGGAGTTTTTCCACATTAACACCTCAGTGGTGGAATGAACTTCCCATTCCCCTACGTTCTACTCCAACCCTGCCTGCATTCCGTCGAGGCCTGAAGACACACCTCTTCAGACTCCACCTTGACTGATATCCTCACCTAGGAATATCAGTTCCCTGTTCCCTGTGTTTTCCTGTCTGTTTATTATAGTTTATAATAGTATTTGGAATGGTTTATAATAGCATAGTTTATAATGGTATTTGGAATGATTTATAATAGTATAGTTTATAATAGTATTTGGAATGGTTTATAATAGCATAGTTTATAATAGTATTTGGAATGGTTTATAATAGTATAGTTTATAATAGTATTTGGAATGAAAGTGTGGTGTTGCTGATTTGCCCACAGCTTACTGTGAACTACAGTCAACGTTCATTGCTAGGGATAGCTGCTACATTATGCAAAGGATGTGCTTTGCCTTGTCTGTTCTGTAATGATGATGATGTCTCTGTACGCACTTACTGTACGTCGCTTTGGATAAAAGCGTCTGCTAAATAAATGTAATGTAATGTAAAGAGTATTTCAAATAAAAGAAGCAATATTTTCTTCAAAACAAAACACTTGTTTGTTTGTCTTTTTCAAGGGTCATAGTTTTCACTGGATATGCACACATGTATGTACAACCAGCAGAGGGAGACAAAGGCTCATAGTGAAACCACATCAGTGTCACAGCAACATGTGAAGGGGACAGAAAAAAGTATGGCACACTGCACACAGAGAGAGTGGGCGGGGTCTCAGTGCACAGAGAGAGTGGGCGGGGTCTCACTGCACAGAGAGAGTGAGCGGGGTCTCACTACACAGAGAGAGTGGGCGGGGTCTCACTACACAGAGAGAGTGGGCGGGTCTCACTACACAGAGAGAGTGGGCGGGGTCTCACTACACAGAGAGTGGGCGGGGTCTCACTGCACAGAGAGAGTGGGCGGGTCTCACTGCACAGAGAGAGTGGGCGGGGTCTCACTACACAGAGAGAGTGGGCGGGGTCTCACTACACAGAGAGAGTGGGCGGGGGTCTCACTGCACAGAGAGAGTGAGCGGGGTCTCACTGCACAGAGAGAGTGGGCGGGTCTCACGGCACAGAGAGAGTGGGCGGGGTCTCACTACACAGAGAGAGTGGGCGGGGTCTCACTACACAGAGAGAGTGGGCGGGGTCTCACTACACACAGAGAGTGGGCGGGGTCTCACTACACACAGAGAGTGGGCGGGGTCTCACTACACACAGAGAGTGGGCGGGGTCTCACTACACACAGAGAGTGGGCGGGGTCTCACTACACACATAGAGTGGGCGGGGTCTCACTACACACAGAGAGTGGGCGGGGTCTCACTGCAGCGAGCGAGAGAGAGTGGGTGGGGTCTGACTGCACACAGAGAGAGGGTGGGCAGGGTCTCACTGCACAGAGAGAGAGTGGGCGGGGTCTCACTGCACAGAGAGAGAGTGGGCGGGGTCTCACTGCAGAGAGAGAGGGTGGGCGGGGCCTCACTACAGAGAGAGTGGGCAGGGTCTCACTGCAGAGAGAGAGTGGGCGGGGTCTCACTGCAGAGAGAGTGGGCGGGGTCTCACTACAGAGAGAGTGAGCGGGGTCTCACTACACACAGAGAGTGGGCGGGGTCTCACTACACACATAGAGTGGGCGGGGTCTCACTACACACAGAGAGTGGGCGGGGTCTCACTGCAGCGAGCGAGAGAGAGTGGGTGGGGTCTGACTGCACACAGAGAGAGGGTGGGCAGGGTCTCACTGCACAGAGAGAGAGTGGGCGGGGGTCTCACTGCACAGAGAGAGAGTGGGCGGGGTCTCACTGCAGAGAGAGAGGGTGGGCGGGGGCCTCACTACAGAGAGAGTGGGCAGGGTCTCACTGCAGAGAGAGAGTGGGCGGGGTCTCACTGCAGAGAGAGTGGGCGGGGTCTCACTACAGAGAGAGTGAGCGGGGTCTCACTACACAGAGAGAGTGGGCGGGGTCTCACTACACAGAGAGAGTGGGCGGGGTCTCACTACACAGAGAGAGTGGGCGGGGTCTCACTACACAGAGAGTGGGCGGGGTCTCACTACACAGAGAGTGGGCGGGGTCTCACTGCACACAGAGAGAGTGGGCGGGTCTCACTGCACAGAGAGAGTGGGCGGGGTCTCACTACACAGAGAGAGTGGGCGGGGTCTCACTACACAGAGAGAGTGGGCGGGGTCTCACTGCACAGAGAGAGTGAGCGGGGTCTCACTGCACAGAGAGAGTGGGCGGGTCTCACGGCACAGAGAGAGTGGGCGGGGTCTCACTACACAGAGAGAGTGGGCGGGGTCTCACTACACAGAGAGAGTGGGCGGGGTCTCACTACACACAGAGAGTGGGCGGGGTCTCACTACACACAGAGAGTGGGCGGGGTCTCACTACACACAGAGAGTGGGCGGGGTCTCACTACACACAGAGAGTGGGCGGGGTCTCACTACACACATAGAGTGGGCGGGGTCTCACTACACACAGAGAGTGGGCGGGGTCTCACTGCAGCGAGCGAGAGAGAGTGGGTGGGGTCTGACTGCACACAGAGAGAGGGTGGGCGGGGTCTCACTGCACAGAGAGAGAGTGGGCGGGGTCTCACTGCACAGAGAGAGAGTGGGCGGGGTCTCACTGCACAGAGAGAGAGTGGGCGGGGTCTCACTGCAGAGAGAGAGGGTGGGCGGGGCCTCACTACAGAGAGAGTGGGCAGGGTCTCACTGCAGAGAGAGAGGGTGGGCGGGGCCTCACTACAGAGAGAGTGGTCGGGGTCTCACTACACAGAAAGAGAGTGGGCGGGGTCTCACTGCACAGAGAGAGAGTGGGCGGGGTCTCACTACACAGAAAGAGAGTGGGCGGGGTCTCACTGCACAGAGAGAGAGTGGGCGGGGTCTCACTACAGAGAGAGTGGGCGGGGTCTCACTATAGAGAGAGTGGGCGGGGTCTCACTGCACAGAGAGTGGGCGGGGTCTCACTACAGAGAGAGTGGGCGGGGTCTCACTGCACAGAGAGAGAGTGGGCGGGGTCTCACTATAGAGAGAGTGGGCGGGGTCTCACTGCACAGAGAGTGGGCGGGGTCTCACTGCAGAGAGAGTGGGCGGGGTCTCACTACAGAGAGAGTGGGCGGGGTCTCACTACAGAGAGAGTGGGCGGGGTCTCACTGCACAGAGAGTGGGCGGGGTCTCACTACACAGAGAGTGGGCGGGGTCTCACTGCACAGAGAGTGGGCGGGGTCTCACTGCAGAGAGAGTGGGCGGGGTCTCACTGCACAGAGAGTGGGCGGGGGTCTCACTGCAGAGAGAGTGGGCGGGGTCTCACTACAGAGAGAGTGGGCGGGGTCTCACTGCACAGAGAGAGAGTGGGCGGGGTCTCACTATAGAGAGAGTGGGCGGGGTCTCACTGCACAGAGAGTGGGCGGGGTCTCACTGCAGAGAGAGTGGGCGGGGTCTCACTACAGAGAGAGTGGGCGGGGTCTCACTGCAGAGAGAGTGGGCGGGGTCTCACTACAGAGAGAGTGGGCGGGGTCTCACTACAGAGAGAGTGGGCGGGGTCTCACTGCACAGAGAGTGGGCGGGGTCTCACTACACAGAGAGTGTCTCACCTCCTTCCTTGGTGGTCCAGTAGATGAAGAGGTTCATGGTGCCCACCTCGGTAATCTCCTCTCGATCTCCGTACAACCACAGCACCTGCTGGCAGCCCTGTTTCACCGCCTCGCTCTGCACCGCGATCGTCGGCCCGTAGTTCCTGAGCGGGATAAAGACATGCAGAAAAATAAAAAAAGAGAAACAGCCAGAAAAAGAGAGGGAAAGAGAAACGAGGTGGTCATCCTCAAGACTGAAGCCCCATTTATTCCAAAATGAATGCTTTATTTGAAGAAAAAACCAAAAGCGTTCTCCCCGTTTGTGTTGCAGGTTGGGTGGAAAGTGTTGCAGCGGTGGCACTTATCTCTGCTCTGGAAGTGCTTTCCAAGCCGTGTTAAATACACCTTCTGTATGTCGCTTTAGCTGCTAAATGCCTAAATGATAAATTAACTGCAACTCGGAAAGACTTCACCCAGGGCCTCAAACCAGAATAAACCGCAGTATGGAGACTCCTCGTCAGAACATTCTTACACCACATAAACAAAAATCATTTTCTGTCCACTGGAAAAGTAGTCATTTTGTTGCTCTTTAAAATAACTTCCATATTTAAACTAAATTTGCTCAACACATTACATTTGCCAGGTTCCATGGAATGGTAGGAATCATGGCTAACACATTGTACCTAAGCTTTGAATTTGCCATATGACCCAAGATGACTAAATTTAACATATTTCTGCCAGCAGATACAGATCACAGGTAACCGTGGAACACAAATCATCATCAGTTGCTACCTTCTGTCTGTCTGTTTTCGTCAACCCTTCCTCTGCTTGTCCTGGTTGGGTGGTCCCCAGCCAATCAGAACTCATACTTCAGCCAAGGTTCAATAATCCTTTAGACCCAATCTGTCAATCTGCATTTATGTTCCAACTGTAATTTTAATTATTTTATGGCTCACCTTGCAAGATTCTGCATGAAAAGGCTACTGGATTACTGTATGACGCTAACCTCAACAGGCTGCAACCTGTCAGCTTCCTGGCTTACACCAGCAGGTCTCAACACATCACCACTGCCATAAAATCATTACACTGTTCCACACCCGGCTGCACTGCTCCCACAAAACATAAAAAATTTGGCAAAAGGCAGCGGTAAAAGCACTGACACCAAGCATCAGGGGATCGCTCCCCTGGTCCTGCCAGATCCAAATATGGACGGTTCATTGAGGGACCGGTAATTGGCGGTCGCTCCCGGGAAGGGGGTGGGGGAGAATCGTCGCGCAAGAGGCCCTGGGCGAGTTGGAATCACGGTCAGGAACTTTAAGAAGTCGCGCCATTAAGAGGATGTGGCGCCCTCCTTCCGGCTGACGGGGTTGTGTAGCAGTTGCTATACGGGGAACTGAATAGCATGGGGTACAATTGGCTACCAAATTGGGAGAAAAACAGGAAAAATCTGAAACAAATTTTTATTACAAATTTGGCAAAAGGGGGGCCATGTGGCGCAGTGTGCAGGGGAGCCGACTCCTCACCTGTGAACGGACTCCTCTGTATGCCAGGGGGGTTTCATTCCCCACCATGGACCTTTCCGTACTGTGATCCCACCCCTGGCTCCTCCCACTATGATTACTGCAACCCCCTCTACTAAAACTGAAAATTTCTGAAAAATGAACAGAATGCAGATACTAAGTCCATGTGATGATGGAGTTCTTATTTCATTCGGGGGAAAAAAGCTAGGATGCAACGAGCCAAGCACCAGTGTTGTGCAAGTTCACACTTCACAAGAGCTAGCTCAAAGTTCAGTTCACACAGATTAAAATTAACTAGTTCACGTTGATCGTTCACAATTTAGAATTTTGAACTAAGTTCAGAGTCCCAAAAAAGTAACTAGTTCACGTTCATTTCTTCCGTTTGAGCTGCTCCGATTTAACAATATTGCACACATTTTTGTGAATTAGATAATTGCCCCAGCTCATTCCAAAGTGATTATTACTACTACTGCTGCTAACGGTTAAAAGATACTGTACCTACAGTCGCCTACTACACAACTCTCAGCACAAAATCAACTCGACTCAAGAGCCTTGAGCTGAGGAAATATTCCACGGGTCCAGAGCCGTGACACAAACCAACGTTCTTTAGAGTTTTAACAGAGAGGAAATGCTGTAGCCTACACCATTAATAATCGGGTTTAGCCTAGCTACTCAGCGTGGATCAACCAGAAACCTTGACAAAGGTATTCTGTTATATCAAATGATATTCCGAGAGGCCAGCTATCCTTATCCCTAGTAAGGATTGCTTGCAAAAATAACTGTTAAAAAACTATTCTCTTTTGTCAAATTTTGATAGTTTCACTAGGCAGTATTGCTATATTATCCTGACCATATTAGATGTCTGAAAGTTAGAGAGATTGCGAGATATGTGGAATAATAACTTAGCGCTGACTAGCGGAAGTGCTTAAGCTCTACATCCGGTAGTCCGCATTGTGGAGTGAATTAGGCTAGCGAGGACCCATCTACAGAGAAACACACACAACCTGCTTGACTATCTCTTAGTGAAATAAAGACAGAAGTATGCGAGTCTGACAAATCAGTCTGTAGTATTTCCAGCTCTACTGCCAGGAAAAAAAAGGTGTAAAATGTTTGGGTCAATCAATTCGCACTATAATTCTACTTAAGCACTATGTGGATACACAATATATTTAGTTAATAGTTTATTTGTTATTAATCAAGTCTCTGTGTTGTCCTTTTGAAAATATGTCTGACCCACATGTTTTTGGGTGACTATCTTGTCAATTTGGGCAACAAAGAACTGACCCCCTGGTCAGTTTTTGGGCAACCACTTTTCAAAAGGTTCTGTGGCAGCCAAGAAACTTCCAGGCAAACTGTATGTATCAAAGCGTAGCATGTTCAGTTATACAAACGGTACCCTCCACAATTGTTGTGCTCAGTGGGTCATGTCATACCCGCTATTACGTAGGAATGCAAACTTGGTCCTGAAGTCACTTTCAGATTAAATTAACATTTGGCGAAATTCATGTGACGTTTCCATAACGGATTAACCCCTCCCATCGGAATAATTAGCTAAACCCAATATTGCAGCATTAATCAGAAGGGTGGGCTAACTCATCACAAAAAAGTCATATGAATTTCACCTGAAATGTTCACTTATCTGTTCATTTAAGCGACTTCAGGACTTGAACTCTTAAAAATGTAAAAGGTTTGCGTGCCTATTTCCCAGACAGCATAGGTATACCGACGTAGGTGCTCTGTCGCTTTCCGTCTCTGGGAGGGAGCCACGACGTTGCGTAGTTTAATTTAGTCGCGTAGGTAGTTTGCCCATTGGGAAGATGTTGCGGCTACGTTGCTTACCATTGCTCTGAGATAAATTCCTTTTTGCTCCTTGAAATCAAATTTTTTTTTTGCAATATGTATTTCTTTGCTATCAATCAGAAATGTTTTACTTGATAATTTTGACACATATCTGTGTAAAAGTATAATCTCATAGCCGCGACATCTTCCCAATAGGCAAACTATCGCCACACTACGTCGCGACTACCTCCCACAGACGGAGCGTGACAGAACGCCTACCTCAGCCCGATATAACTGCGCTGTCCTGGTTACCAGCAGGCAAGACATAAGGGAGTGCACACTATCTGGAGACACTGGGCATGCATGTAAATTATGGTCACATGTTTTACACCTGTAAATCCGTGTATGGAATTAAATCAGGATTTATATTTCGTAAGCACAATTTACGTTAATTTGTCAGCAAATTAAAAATTAAAAACTGATTTCTATCTTGTGTGCAGGATTTACTTTAATTCGTGCGCACAATTAAAATTTATTTGCGAGCATGAATTATGTGTCGTGCGCACAATTTATATCTTGCGTGCACAAAATAAAAAAAAATCTCATTCAGTGTTACCTCCCGTGCTCCATAGAAATCTAACCTTTAATTGAGGTAAAATTGTTAAAAGAAAAGAAAATGCTTCACGAAAAAATTATATTTTTCACAAAAATGTTTGTCACAAGTATTGCCAGCCCAAGATATTCTTAACAAAATCTATTAGAAGTATACTGCCTTTTAATTTAACTTTAAGTTCATCTGAGTCTTTCGGAACTCTAAGGTGGTTAACTGACTTCCTGTTTCACTTCCCGTGGTATAAATATGAGGTGACACAAATTTCTCCCTTAGTCATGCATAAAGACGTGGAAGGTCAAAGAACACACAATTGAAATGAGACAAAAGCTTGTCGACCTTCATAAATCAGGCAATGGCTATAAAAATAGCAGGGAAAGTTTGACAGCAGGACCCATGTGCTTTGAGAATGCGCTTTGAGAAGTGGCGCAGGATGATTAAATGCCTTAAAGAGGACGTGCACTCACTGTCCTTGCCTGTGTCCGCCTACTACACAATTCTGAAAAATACTTTGTGGGGTGAGTGAGAGAGAAGGGTTGGGGTGGTTGTGTCCATCTTCATTTTCATAAATGAATGTATAATGTACAAATGATTTTGTATCAAACTGTCAAATAGACGTTGCAGATCAAATATGAATCAAGATTCATATTTGTAATTGTGATTTTTTTTCCCTCAAAAGTATAAGAGTTACTCCAAGGTTACATTAAGGGTGTCAAATATCATAAAGATCTCAAAAGTCAATGTCAAAAAGGGTCCACTTTACCATGGAATGACCCATTCACATTTTTCCCCCACTCACTGAAAGTAACATTCCTGAAAAGCAGGTTTTTCCAGGTTATCAGTTTGGAGTTGTAGTGGCCGCCCACCACTCTCCACCCTCACAGCTCTCCTAATTAACATTTGCATTTTACGGGGTGTGCAAACCTGCTTTTCGGAATATTTGCCCTCTGGGACAAGGGGGGCATGGCTTTGCACAACACCTAACCTTTCTCTTGTACTAGGCAGTAAAAATATACCACGGAACTCCTTGAATTCACAACAATGTTTCTTTTAATTACTAAAAAATCTTTTTGACATTTTTTTTGCATCGACTCAAGCATGCCAAAAGGCATCATTGTACACAAACTGTAGTTAATTCTGACAGTAAATATTGTCCTGACCAATATAGTCAGATTGCTTGACCCCTTCTTTGTAATGGGCTACAGGTTTATGCAAATACATGGAAAGATAAGTAACCTGCTTATCTGTTTACCAGTTTGTTTGGTATCCTTGTAGATTCAAGACATGCTAAGTGCTGACTCCTCTGAGAGAACCTGTTTAGGCTGTAAAGAGTCTAGAGCACTGCTGCACTGGAAGACATAGACAGGACAGCTGTATGTTGGGGCTAAATGGAAAACAGACAGGACAGCTGTATGTTGGGGCTAAATGGAAAACAGACAGGACAGCTGTATGTTGGGGTAAAATGGAAGACAGACAGGACCAGCTATATGTTGGGGTAAAATGGAAGACATAGACAGGACAGCTGTACAGTTGAAGTTGGAAGTTTACATACACTTAGGTTGAAGTCATTAAAACTCATTTTTAACCACCCCACAGATTTCATGTTAGCAAACTATAGTGTTGGCAAGTCAGTTAGGACATCTACTTTGTGCATGACACAAGTAATTTTTATGACATAACAGATTATTTCACTTTTAATTCCAGTGGGTCAGAAGTTTACATACACTAAATTGACTGTGCCTTGAAATTTTTAATATTTGGTCGCATATCCTTTGCATGCCATCACTTCCTGATGTCTATGACCCAACAACATCATAATACTCTTGATATTTTACTTTCTGGTACTCTTACAAGCGATACTATAATGTCTCTGCATTTGAATGTATCTCTATGGGAACTGGGGGGTGGGACTAGATTTAGCTGTAAATTATGCTGGAACAGTATGGAATAGATTATTGGTAAAAAAAGTCATCAACGGTCTGAGGTATCAAACAAGCCTCAAACCATCACTCTGCTGCCAGATATGCAGTAGATATGGATGGATCACTTTAAGGGTTGTTTCTCCTGACAAATTTTCCTATTGAACTCTATGGAAAAATAAGTCAGGAGAAGAAACCCTTCAAGTTATCCATCCATATCTACTGTATTTCTGGCAGCAGAGTGATTTAGGGCTTGTTTGATGTCAGACCCTTGATGACTTACAGCCATTTAGCCAACCATGTGCTCCATACTGTTCCAGTGTAATTTACAGCTAAATCTAGTCCCACCCCCCAATTCCAATAGAGATCCATTCAAATGCAGAGATGTTATAGTATCGCTTGTAAGAGTACCAGAAAATAAGATATCAAGAGTCTTTTGATGTTGTTGGGTCACAGACATCAGGAAGTCATGGCATGCAAAGGACATGCAAGCAAATATTAAAAATTTAAAGGCACAGTCAACTTTGAAACAATCTGTCTGTAAACAATTGTTGGAACAATTACTTCTGTCATGCACAAAGTAGATGTCCTAAATGACTTGCCAACACTATAGTTTGCTAACATGAAATGACATAGACAGGACAGTGGTTAAAAATGAGTTTTAATGACTTCAAGTGTATGTAAACTTCCGACTTCAACTGTATGCAGTGGTAAAATGGAAGACATAGACAGGACAGCTGTATGCTGGGGTGAACACAAAGACCCCTTTGATAAGCAGAGCGAAAGATTTTCCTATCAACAGTCAGAGATACAGGCTGATAATCAGATAAGGGATGCTAGCAGATGTGCAGATTTCATCAAAGCCACACTCACAGTTCCTGACTGCTAAAGTCTTCATCAACTTTATTAACTTAAACAGTTCAGATGCAACTAAAACAAGACGGGAAATCTTCAAATTGCGATTGCGATATCAGAAATGCAGAGAATACCGGAGATCTTTCACCCACTAAAGTATTCTCCAATTCAAAAGACACCTCAATTTCCTGATATCATAAGAAGTCATATTCCAGTTGCATGATCACTTGAAATGTCTCCTACAGGTACGGATTACACATTTGGATTTGACACAGGGACCAGTTCACACCAATTATACTGAGGGTCAGATGGTTGTGAATTTTATATTTCTGGACAGTACTATGAGCCTGACCTCTTTGATAATGTAACAGGATATGTTTCGACACCAGGGGTGCACAACAAGGGCCAATCTATATTTAACTAGAAAGGTCGCTCGGAGAGCGCATCCCTCCGCCCATGCTGCATGTTGATGCATGTACCGTAAAATCAGGTATACATTGATAAGCAGTTGGAATTAGTTTTGAAGATTTGTTGGGATTATTGAAGTGCTTTTACTACTGACTCTGCAGGGGAAGCTCATACCATTGGCAGACAGAGTATGTATGGGTAAATATTTTCCATGTCAAAACGAAATGAAAACTAGTTAAATATGACAGGACTGACAGCAGTAATCTTGCATGGTGTTTGATCCATTTGTCCTTCTTTGTAGGCTATCAGAGATCATTTAGTAGGCCTAGAGTATAATAAAATCTCAATAGAAGATACATTTTGACAATTTTAATAAACAATAAACATGATTTATTATTTTCGTGGTGTGGGTGAGTTTGTTTGTTTGTGGGCAGGATTACGTAAAAACTACCAGACCAATTTGTGTGTAGTATAGTATGTTTGTGTAGTGTGGGCCAAGGACGAACCCATTAAATTTGAGCGGATTTGATCAGTGGTTTTCGAAATAAATATATACGCGTTTACAATGTTTTGCAATGGGGGCGCCGCCATGTTTAGTGATTTTGACCACTAGATGGTGTCAGGCAGCAACTGAAGCCCACGAATAGTTTTTCTATTTTTGTGTAATAATTTCGACCGACCATTAGAGGGCGACTACCTCTTCCCAAAAAGCTCATTGTTTCATAGCTGGCCTTTTCGTTTAGTAAATAGAATATATGCCTTACATTGCCCATTCTTCTAGTCCTCAACTTTATAGACATAAAAATATATAGACTACCATTCAAAGGCAATTGTTCTAATGTAATTCAAGCACACCTTTTTTGTTGCTCCACCCTTCCTGCTTAGATGACTGTGGCAAGATGTTTACAGTACTTAGTAGCCTACAGTACTATAAGCGGACTCCATGCATCTGCATTGATATGATGATGATGTTCTATTGTAATGTGTTCTAATGTAATTCAAGCTCACCTCTTTTGTTGCTCCACCCTTCCCGCTTAGATGACTGTGGCAAGATGTTTACAGTACTTAGTAGCCTACAGTACTATAAGCATTACAATAGAACATCATCATCATATCAATGCAGATGCATGGAGTCCGCTTATAGTACTGTAGGCTACTAAGTACTGTAAACATCTTGCCACAGTCATCTAAGCGGGAAGGGTGGAGCAACAAAAGAGGTGAGCTTGAATTACATTAGAACACATTACAATATATATATATTCTAATGGTCGGTCGAAATTATTACACAAAAATAGAAAAACTATTCGTGGGCTTCAGTTGCTGCCTGACACCATCTAGTGGTCAAAATCACTAAACATGGCGGCGCCCCCATTGCAAAACATTGTAAACGCGTATATATTTATTATTTCGAAAACCACTGATCAAATCCGCTCCAAAATTTAATGGGTTCGTCCTTGGCCCATACTACACATACATACTATACTACACACAAATTGGTCTGGTAGTTTTTACGTAATCCTGCCCACAAACAAACAAACAAACTCACCCACACCACCGAAAGCATTGCTGGGGGCGGAGGGAATAAATATGATTGAGCAAAATAAGTAGCTCAATCATATCTTGATGTGACATTTGTATAAGCACCAGCTACAGCTGCAGACTGCAAGTGTTTCCTAAAGACTTTACTGTGCTCAAGTACAGGAGTGAATCAGCGTCGTTTATAGAGCTGTCGGAAAACTAAAACTCAGCTAATTTGTAGGAACAAAAACCAGCACGCATACCGGCGCTTCAGGACCGAAGTTGTGCACCCCTGGTCTACACACAACCAGGGGCTGTGCTTTAGTGTTAAACCAGTGGCGAGTTACTCCTAATGAATTATGATCTCCTATAGGTATTTGCTCCAAGTGAGGGTAGCAATTCAGCACAATTCAGCCTTGGACCTATAATGTAATGCACTCTCAAACTTAGTAGCAATTAGAAAATTAGGACATAAATCTCGCAAACTGTGCGTTTAATTTCCTACTGCTCTGGAGACAACCATTTTATTGGAAAATAATGTATTGATACCTGAAAAGGCTTTTCAGCATTCTCCTTTGTTATATTACTAAATGGTGTCATTTCGCAACCTAAATAAAGACAAATGTACAGACGTACTCACCCGCCCATCTTGTACTCCCCGACGCCCCCCCTCCAGGCCCTGACGAAGCTGGGGTCCGCCAGCAGGGACACAGGGTTGAAGGCCCCCGTGGCGAAGTAGGGCCCCACGGGGCCTATGATCACAAAGAGCAGGGCGTGGCCGGGCCGCGACACCCCCAGGGAAGGCTGCGAGAGGAGAGGGCGGAGATACCTCAACTGTAAACCGCGCGCTAGCACACCATCACCACCAAGCTTGTGAAGGTAAATTCCGCACTGACACCAGCAAGTGTGGCAACTTATTACACAGAGGAGTGAACATGTTGGAACAGTCAGGCCAGACATGACGGACTGAGACCCATGGCGTGTGCAAGTCAACTCCAACCATGCATGAGCACAGTCAGTCAATACTAAACCATGCATGAGCACAGTCAGTCAATACTAAACCATGCATGAGCACAGTCAGTCAATACTAAACCATGCATGAGCACAGTCAGTCAATACTAAACCATGCATGAGCAGTCAGTCAATACTAAACCATGCATGAGCACAGTCAGTCAATACTAAACCATGCATGAGCACAGTCAGTCAATACTAAACCATGCATGAGCAGTCAGTCAATACTAAACCATGCATGAGCACAGTCAGTCAATACTAAACCATGCATGAGCACAGTCAGTCAATACTAAACCATGCATGAGCACAGTCAGTCAATACTAAACCATGCATGAGCACAGTCAGTCAATACTAAACCATGCATGAGCACAGTCAGTCAACACTAAACCATGCATGAGCACAGTCAGTCAATACTAAACCATGCATGAGCAGTCAGTCAATACTAAACCATGCATGAGCACAGTCAGTCAATACTAAACCATGCATGAGCACAGTCAGTCAATACTAAACCATGCATGAGCAGTCAGTCAATACTAAACCATGCATGAGCACAGTCAGTCAATACTAAACCATGGGGCCCATCCATGCACGAGAATAGTGCCTTAACAGATACCAGACTGTGGGGCCCATCCATACACTAGAACAGTGCCTTAACAGATACCAGACTGTGGGGCCCATCCATACACTAGAACAGTGCCTTAACAGATACCAGACTGTGGGGCCCATCCATACACTAGAACAGTGCCTTAACAGATACCAGACTGTGGGGCCCATCCATACACAAGAACAGTGTCTTAACAGATACCAGACCGTGGGGCCCATCCATACACAAGAACAGTGCCTTAACAGATACCAGACTGTGGGGCCCATCCATACACTAGAACAGTGCCTTAACAGATACCAGACTGTGGGGCCCATCCATACACAAGAACAGTGTCTTAACAGATACCAGACCGTGGGGCCCATCCATACACAAGAACAGTGCCTTAACAGATACCAGACTGTGGGGCCCATCCATGCGCTAGAACAGTTGTTTGTCAGCCTGTTGCACACTGATGTATGTCCCACCAAAGAGGCACCAGTTCCACTCTGATGAAGCCGATGTCGGAGGGATCTGGATAATAATTGAAGCAACAGGGGGACATGGATTCACGCTTACAGTCCCTTCCACCAGGTTTATGCCTTGATTGTGTTTGACTGCCTCCCAGATGGCATGAGCACTTCACAGCCGTTCCTTGGAGGAAAATTTACCCAAACTCATAAGATCTAGATTAAAGTGCTGTGCAATGGCAGTGATGGTACAGAAACCTGCTCTCCAGAAAAGACCTGGGCCTGTTCAGCAGGTTTGTTTATTGTTTTTTTTTCAACTTTTTGTGCTTTATTAGCTTTTGTTGAAGCATGAGATCGTTACAGTGAGTGGTGATTCACCCTGGAAAATCTCAGAAAATTACCTGGAAAATTCCCTCCCTTTGCAACCCAAATTGCCACTAATTAAGTGCAGACAATGCCTGACAGCAATGTTCCCACACTGCCAGAGGCTGCATTCATTCGGTGCACAGAACCGCAGACATGCTGCAGTCATTTTTATAGTGCTGGGCGGTTTACTAATCAATGGGATGCTGACATAAAGAATGAAGCGCTGTCTAGCTTTCCGTTTGAACTGCATTTGGCATCAAGCCTTTAAGGGTTTCATTATACCTTTAATATGTAATTTGCAAATGCAGTTACATTATCAATATCAACCTCAAAGTTCATTAGGCACCATTTGACGCTAGCCGTGACTGAACCGTAGCTTACGGCATCAAAGGTACAGTGTCCTCAAGAATAACGTTTGAATCGGGCGCAAATGACTTTCCTCGCAGAACAAATAAAATGTGCAAAACAGTTGTATGAGCCCTCTGTTGACTCACCTGGAACTAGCAGCCTACAGAATGTACTTCCACCGAAGTCGTTTTTGTGCAAAATATTTTGATTCAGTTGGTCTGCATCGTACCAGGAGGGTACTATTTTGTGTTTGATATTCTGTCCACGTCATTCCTTTCTGTAAGCTGGTTTAGCATATTATACCGACTAATTGCTTCTATGAGGGTCACAGTTGATCACTACTTTTATAATTATTCAGGTGAATTCAGCAATCCAGTGCCTCCAGAGACCCCACATGGATTTAGACGGCAATGCAAGTTTAAATAATATTAATCACACGCCCAAGATAAACTAGTGTCCCAACTTCATAAGTTCTGCTATTGTATAACAGCACTGTATTGGGTGTAGCCCGATTCCTTTTTTCACTCCTGCTGACACCGTGAAGCCGAACCTGTTATTCTGGCCTGTGGGTGGTGCTTGGGTACAGTAGTGGGTTCAACAGCGGGTTTGACGGTTCCGCTCCGTCAGGGTTCTGCCGGGTTCTCACCTCGGTGCCGATGAAGGTGGGTCTGATGTATAGGCTGGCTTCGGTGGAGTAGGGAACCCACTCCTGATCCAGCTCCACCAGCTGTCTGATGCACTCCAGTAACTCTGCCTTCTCAAAGAGCTGCACACAGAGAGAGATCGCTCAGTATATCACACACACACACACACACACACACACACACACACACACACACACACACACACGCACGCACGTACGCACACACACACACGCACACACGCAAACGCACGCACGCACGCACACGCATATGCATGCACAAAGAATTACATAGCTACATGCAGACACACACATCAACATATAGACATCCACACACATATGAATACACATGCAAATATATACACACAGACATAAACAAACACAAAAAAACAGAAAAACACAAACAGAAAAACACACACACACACATAAACAGCACCACAGTGAAGGGTAAACACCAATGCAGCATGCTCTAATCTCTACAGCAGACTATTGTGTACTGTGCTGCATTGTGTCCTAATAGAACACGAGCAAATAGTCCGGCACTTATATCACATGTCCTGTGTAACAGCAGCATAAAACAGGGCCATTCAATGCCGTTTCCTGGATTGCCACAAGGCATTGGAGACTAATCTGCTAAGCGACGCCAAAGTGTACTTGACAGCAATGTACGACTGCAGCCAGCGCACTAATGACAGAAACAGAGGAGGGCAGCCGCTGGCAGGGAATTCTGTAGATGAGGCTGGAGTGTGTTTGACGGTAAAGGATCCCTTCGGCAGTGTAGCGAGAGCCAGGTGGAGAGGACGAGCAGAAGAGGGGTTCCACTCACGGGCAGGCAACTCCTCTCCGCACTCCGGAACATTCTCTGCATGTTCAACATGGGTCTGAAGAAGCGAATGTGGTTGTCCGTTCCCCGGAAAGCCTTCATCCCTTCAAAAAGCTGAGAGACATGCGGGTTGAGCACAACATATCAGGGCACAGACTGCAATCCACGTACCGGAGAGCTGCAGGGGCTGCTGGGTTTTGTAGTACTCATCGATCAATTAAAGCAGCCGATTGCACAGTTGACTTCATCTAGGTACTTGGCTTCAAACTGGTTGCTAATTTTATAGTGAAAATAAAAGGCTGCGGCCGTCCAACCAGGATTGGAAACCCCAGCAGACCCTGCGGCTCTCTAGGACCAGGGATCCAATCACCTGGACAGTACAGTGCCCTCATGAACACAATTGGTTGTGAAGCAATATACATGTCACGAAAGCAGAACGCTACCAGTCAATAAATATATGGGCAGTATGTGGTGTACAGACTTAGATTTGATTGACATTTACCATCATAAATCTCAGATGGAACTATACCACAACTGCAAATCCAGTGGTATGAATGAGCAATATATAACTGTAAAGCACCGTATCCCTGGATAACCACCTACTTAAAAACAACATACTTGTAATATGGAATGTACCAATATCACAGAAACAGAACAGCCAAAATAGTCTCAAATCATCCTGGATTTTCCATTGTTTAAAATATATAGATGATACAGATATGTACATCACACTTCATTGTGATTTTAAAGGCAAACATTAATCTCACTGTATTCAGCTAGCAAAAAGGGTACAGTGACTGTGATAGTGGACAGTGACCCCACGCTGCAGTACAATTCGGACTGTCCCGCCCCCTCCCCTCCCTCACCTCTATGGAGTAGTGCAGAGCAGAGGCCGCGGGGTGCAGGGACAGGTTTTGGAAGGGCTTGATTTGGGGCGTCTCCCAGCCCCCTTTCTCTGTCCAGTTGACGGTCAGCATGTGGTCGGTGAACTGCTTCCCAAACACCAGCGAGGAGGGCTCAGGTTTGGGCTGGGTCACGCTGCTACGCTCAATCGTCAGTTCCGACGCCTAAAGACAGCGAGAGAGGGAGACACAGGGAGAGTGAGAGAGCGAGAGAGAGGGTGTGTGTGAGAGAGTGCGAGAGAGTGCGAGAGAGAGAGAGAGAGAGAGAGAGAGAGAGAGAGAGAGAGAGAGAGGGCGAGAGAGAGAAAGTGTGCGTGTGTGAGAGAGTGTGTGTAATGCCGCGTTCTCACAGCGAGCAACTTGGTCACTGCGTCGGTCAAGTCTACTATGCTGAGAGCGGGGCAAGAGCTTCTCATTGTG
Source organism: Synaphobranchus kaupii (assembly GCA_029718625.1). Taxonomy (NCBI): domain Eukaryota; kingdom Metazoa; phylum Chordata; class Actinopteri; order Anguilliformes; family Synaphobranchidae; genus Synaphobranchus; species Synaphobranchus kaupii. The sequence goes on along the minus strand of CM056386.1, from coordinate 43,541,357 downwards.
GTCTCCAAGTCAGCTCGTGCAGCTACAAATTTTTGATGAAGAGAAACAAAGGCAGTAGCCTACATATCACAAAAACGTATTTGCCATTCTTTATAGTCATGTCATGACACTGATAATTATTATGTGTTCTCGCTAGCTAGCCATATATCTATCTTTGTCGCGAGCTAGCGATCTCTATCTAGCTCTCAGATAGATAGATAGATAGATAGATAGATCTCTAGTGGTGTATGAAACTCAACATGTGGTTTGGGGTCAATGTAATATTGGCAGAGCAAGCCACATATATCCTTTAAGGATATCCTTACAGCTGACAGCAGTAAAGGTCCGAAAGACGACGGTGGCCCACCCATACATTCTAACAGCACCGACACTCAGCCTGAGTGCTAAGCTTTTGTCTGTGCACCAGCAGTAAAACTTTAAATGTGGCCTGGCTTTGAAGAGTGCAGAAACAGGAAGCAGGTCAAGTAACAATTAGCTTTGTCTCATTACCTTGAAAGAGGAGCTGGCGAAACGCAAGGACCCCAAGGTTCGGGGGAAGGGTCGACTGAGCCATCTATGGAGTGCCTGAGGAGGAGGAATACATTTCAGCTTTCAGCTAGGCTGTCCGAATCAACCCTCTTCTATACTACCGAGTATGCTAGTTGAGTACACTGGACAAGAAAGTTGAGTACACTGGACAAGAAAGTTAAGTGAATTAATTGTTCTTTAAATGTAGTGTACTTAAAATCCCTGGATACTTATTTCTTGGTTTTCGTTGATAATAGTAAGAAGGATATTTTTTGCATAGTGCATGTCACTAAACAGTACACTAAGTAGTAAGCAGTACAGAGTATGCTAGTACACAGGACATAGTAGGGCTCTAATTCGGACACAGCCCCCGGATTAAGAAAGAAGACCGCAGTCCATGTGTATACAGTCCCAGCAAAGTGATTTTAAAAATAGGCCCAGCTTTTCCATGCAATGCTCTATGCGGTCCTTCACTTTCAAGGTTAAAGGAGAAATATGTTGACAGTTCTCTTGCACTCTCTTCCTTACTATAGTATGTGGGTCATCACCACCCAGCATGTCAGTTCTGTTGTAGCTACTGTGTAATTAGTCTTTGTTGCGTAGTTTCACTTTGTGTGTAGTTGTGTACATGAGGTATGAGTCGAGTCCTAGCAACCATCTACACAGCATAAACACTAAACTCATTCACAGATCTAAGGGCGTTGCTATCTACGACTCTATAGTACTGGATACTGTATCAACCCAAACTATAGAAAGAAATAAATGCATATGAACTTTCATTCTAACCTGTAGACGTTGCTACTGGAAAGCTGGTCTTTGCAAAGCACCAAATAGCAGTAGATGAATAACTATGCTTCTAGCCATCAATACTGGAAATTGCATCTTGCAGGTAAAGTGGTAATGCGGTCTTGTTTCAGCAGAACATAGCCTACGCAACCGATGATAAAAAGTTAATGATATAGCCACCTACGCTTCTCGCATCGTACGTTGCCATCTCTACTTGGCAAGCTAGCAAGCTATGCTACAATCCGTATGAGGGAAGAATTGTAAATAAATAAAAAATAGATAACTACAAGATAAAAGGTCATTAAAGTAATTTTTTCTACTACGGGCAAACAAATCTGGGTTACTCTTTAGTAAATTATTGACACAGATAGCCGGGTCGGGAGAAATGATCTTTGGACTCACCGTCCTCAGTGCTGCCATTGCCGCTTCGTATTGAATGAATTGGATATGCGTCCGAGTGGAAGCGAAAGCAGCGACGCGTTGCGTTCCGGATTGGATGTAGCCGATGACGTTTTCCTCTTTACTTGAATCTGAACCATGATCCTAAACTCATTTTCACCCATCGATCTTTCAAAACCTTAACGTGCATTAAACACAAAAAACAGTATCGTGTTCATTATTTTCGCATTCAATTTATTAATTTCTACACATTTATGTGCGCCACATGCTTTCGTCATAAATGTTCTAAATTATATGAGATGGATATGATAGTGTGTGAGAACAGATGTAGATATTTAATTTGATTGATTATAAATATGCATTTCCATGTCCTTTATTTAAGGTCACTGAAAATATCAAAGTCTAATTAGAAGGGCGCTTCGAGGGTTAATGCCGGTCTGACGGTAAGGTAGGCGTAGGCGCATTTGCACTTGTGATTGGATCAAACTGCGGGGTCGAGTGGGTTCATGCAATGTGAACCGAAAGACAGTCGATTGGCTGTGCAAACCAGCATATAATAAACACATATTCTAACTACCTACATATCTTTACTGACGGATCAAAAGATCAAAATGACCATGTAGGAATAGGAGTATATATCTCACAATTTAAAATACATATAGGAAAGAGAATTTCTGATAAATTATCAGTATATACAGCCGAGATGATGGCAGTGATTGTTAGTCTCCAATGGGTGGAAGAAGTGAGACCAGACAGGGTGGTGCTGTGTATTGACTCTGCAGCAGTTATTTTTAGCCTACAGACAATGAACTCAATTAGGGAAGTTTAGGGACCTAGTATATGAAATGTTTCAATGTCTATTTAGAACGCAGAGAATGGGAATAGAAATAATATTTTGTTGGGTACCTGCACATGTGGGATTAGAGGGTAATGAAATTGCAGACAGGATGGCAAAAAGATCGCTAAATACGACGCACATAATTAATATAGCATTTGGAATACGGGAAGGTAAAGCATTAGGCTAATTAAAAAGAAAATATTGGAATGCTGGCAGAAAAAATGGGACGAGGACAGTAAGGGTAGAACATATTATAGGGTACAAAAGTCCGCTAGAGCACAGAGTGTTAAAGGGCGAAGCAGAAGAGAGGAGGTAGTCATATCGAGACTAAGATTTGACCACACTGGTTTAAATAAAACTTTATTTTTATTGGGTAAAGTAAATTCACATATTTGTGCACATTGTAATATAATTGAAAACACTGAACATGTAATAATGCATTGCATAAAATATAAAGAAGAAAGGGAGCGTTTGCAACAAAGGATAAGAGAGGTTGGACGAGGTTGGGATTTGGAAGGGATATTAGGAACAAATGGAGATAAGGTGTGGGAAGTACAGAGAGGGATAATAGAGTTCTTAATAGGCTCAGGGTTGTTTAATAGAATATAGAATTTTACTTTATACTTATAATTGTATTTATTAACTTAATTTAATATCATAGAATAAAGAAATAATTATATTTATTTTTCCTGGAATCCTGTTCTACATACTCCGGTACGGTAGGTGGCGGTATGCACCTAAAATTGGTATTCAATCCGCCAAAAACACAAAGAAGAAGAAGACAGTCGATTGGTATCTGTGTGGGGAGTTGTTGCTGCTTGATTTAGGGTCATCGGTTTAAAGCGGAGACATCAACTTCATTACGCCATTTGGGTGGGTTGGTTGGTCGTCGACGCGTGATTAGATTTCGCATCCACTAAAAAATCCGACCAGGATTAAAGGTTGTATCAGCGATTTTGGATCGAAACATAAATGATCACATTCATCTGATTTTTCCTCACGATCCGCTAGCTGCCCGCCCCATAAGCAGGCCGTCAAAAAACCGCGTCTCTGTAGGCAGCCTATGCTCCGAGATCGTACACAAAAACAAATGGTACTACCAACCACTCAAAACCAAAATAAACAGTATTCCAACCAATCACCGACAAGGGGTGGGTGATACTAATAGGCTAATACTCTTATCTCGCTGAAATCTTGACGGATTTACAAACGGTTTGGTTTCTTACAAATGTTATTAACGTGGTTATAATTCTGGATGCTTGAACACTATTTTTAAAAACATAACATAATTGGCTCTGAGCTGGAGCTGGCTCTGTTTGTTTGGGATTTCGCTTCAGAAGTGACGTCACCCAAAATCGCTGATACAACCTTTAAGTATGGTTTGTCTCTGCTGATATAATGGGTTCAACTGGATACCACGAACTACATAGCCTAAGCTTTAAAATCGGTGCCTGCATAAACAGGAACTAGCTAGCTACTTAGCACAAAACAAGTCCGTAGTGGATCTGGAGCAAATCGGCTGTGTTTTGTCAGGATATATGCATGCTTCATTTTTGCCCCAAGCATGCAGGTCCCATTAAGATGCCGTTTCGGATGTAAAAAATCACACCCAGGTGGTGAAGTAAGCGGTGCAGGTTTATGAGCAATCATATTAAATAAAAGGGCAGCCATTGTGGTATTTCAGAAGAAACAGGAAACATGACAGTTAGTATTCTGATAACAAACAGGAAAGATTACAGTTATTACTTGGAACAATAACAATGGAATTCCAAACTCAACAAGAGGGTGCATGGATTGTTGGGCCGTTCCATAACTGACTGGGTCCAGCAGAACACTGGTGGTAGATTTTGTATTGAATTTGCTTCTGGGGGTTGCTACGGCGACTCACCTTGCTAACAGGTGGAATGTTCAAAACTCCACTCTAGCGGCAGCTGGTAATTTCAATTTCAAACCCATTTTCTAACTTGTGACCACGACTACAGTTTTTAAGCTACATAAGACATATTATATTCAAATGTGCATCTGGTTCCCAGGATTCCTACGGTGTGAATATCTAAGCTTTTGAGATAGCTAGAGCTGTCTGAAGCTGGGCATGCTTTTCTCAAGCTACTATTGTATTGTCGGGCATGTGACGCATAGGCGACTCCTGATTGGTTTAAATCTCAGGCTACGAACGGACACACGTCACGTATAGAAGGGGCTGCACCGCTTAAAAAGTGAGGGTCTCGTGCTACTAGGGTGCCCCTATGGTTAAAAAAAAAAAAAAGAAGTCACCAGAGGCACAGTTGAATCGCTCAGCTCAAGTCGCAACCTGCGCTGTTCACGGCAGGGTTTCCCGTTTCCCTTCAGTGCAGTCTCTGTTTTTAACCATCTCTGGCGTCGCCCCGCTCGTTTGGCTTCCATGTCATATAACAGGATCTACAGGATTCGTTTTCCTATTGAACTCTATGGAAAAGGAGAAACAACCCTTAAAGTGATCCATCCATATCTACTGCATATCTCCCCCAATTCCCATAGAGATCCATTCAAATGCAGAGAGGTTATAGTATCGCTTATAAGAGTACCTGGAAATAAGATATCAAGAGTCTTTTGATATCTTTTTAAACCCAGTCATAATAGCATCACCTGTTAACCTTTGGAATGTTCCAAACAGGTGTTTTTTGAACTTCACAGTCTATGTTGCAGGCATCAAATTCGGAATTAGCATACATTTACAAAAATCAATAAAGTTGATAAGGTAAAACATTAAATATCCTTTCTTTGTACTGTTTTCAATTAAATATATGTAAAAGAGAATTTACAAATAACTGATTTCTGCTTTTACGTGCATTTTACATACTGTCCCAACTTTTTTGGAATTGGGGTTTGTATATGGAAACCTATATTCTTTTATACCAATACAATTGTTCAGGGAAAGTTATTTTTTTTAAATCCCATTGAACTTAAAAAGAGCTCCACGACCCGTGGATCCAAAACAACCTCATAACTGCAAAACTTTTGTCACCATACTGCACCATAGGCATGACAAACAAATCAGAAAATGGGGCTCAATCCATGTGAGAAAGTAGAGTTACATATTGCACAATAACATATCATTAAACAGTAATACTTCTATTTAACCATCTCAGCCTTCCTTCCAGGTCACGTGGCAGGAAAGCGATGTTGAAATTAAGTAGTATTGCATCATTGTATTTCTCTTTAAGACTCATGATACACAGGTGAAGAGGTTTGTGTCAGTAAGTATTTTATCATACATTCTTGTTACTTGTATCCAGATGTTAACATGATGCTATTATTAAACAGACTTAATTAATCAAAAAAAAGTTACCAGTGAAAACAATATATATTTTTTATTAGTCAGTTTTTCATTAGTCTACTACTTGTGTCCCTTAATCAATAGACTCAATTCACTGAGATGCTTTATTCACTAAGATGCTGTAGCAAGCCTCTTCTGAGCCAATGAAGTTCAAGTAGTTTGTGTGCGGGCTGATTTAATTGGTTAGGGCTCTGATTTGGATGCAGCCATAATCTTCAGTTGTGTGTGTGAGCCATATTTGCTGTCTCACTGAATAATTGTATCAGTACTGCTCACCCCTATCAGTGCATTACGATGTTAGGCCAGTTCACAGCATCCAGTGATTAACTGATTTGGCTCTTGTGGCCATAGTTGAGTTCTGCTCCTCCACTTAACAGTAATTCCACCCCAGTGCAGAAAGAGGCATCACCAGCCAAGAACAGGGCAGCCAATCCACACTCAGCTTCCGTTCCCATCCTGCCAATCAGCTGTCAGGAGAAGAAAAGTGAGAAGAAAACAATGAGGTCATCTGCATCTGAGCCAATTAAATTCCTTGTTGTGGAGTGGTTATTGAAAACAGCTCACTTTTTCCATGCTATGTTAAGAACATTATCTATGCAAAATGAATCCGTATGGATGCGATCCTGCTTATTTGCCTAATTGTGATGCATTAGGGTAAAACCAATGATCCCTCTGTTCCCGAGTGTCTCTGTACTTGCCTGAGATTCCTCTCCTGCTTTGATGGTGGCAGCAGCATCTCCTGACTGACAGGCCAGCTCTGCCCAGAGTGGAGTCATCACATTACCCGGAGAGATGCTGTCAGAAGATAGATGGGGAGAGGGGGAGAGAGAGAGAGGGAAAGAGAGACAGAGAGTGTGAGAGAATATTATATGGCAACAGTCCTGCCAACTTTTTTCCCCCCAATAATTGCACCTCTGTAGCTTTAATAACAGAACAATCCATTACAGCAAAAAAGCCTCACAACAATTCATGAGCCAACTGGCAAATTCACAAGCCTTTTAAAAATGTTGTAGTAACTGGAACATTTCTTTGGCTAAGGGTAGGAAACCACATGAACAAGGCTTTCTCTGATTCCGAATGCTTTGGGAGACACCGCTTGTAACTCAGGACCATCAAATTGAATCCACTTATCTCTCACACATTTTGTTGACTAGTGTTGGCATGGTTAGACACAACAATGCATATTTATTTTCTGCTGGTGTTAGGTGTATACCTTTCTGAGTTGCCACTGCAAAGTCATTTTGCCTTATTGTTTTTCCCTGCTACTGGTATAACACAATTTTTTGTATCTAGCCATCAGACCATTTTAGAAAGAAAAAATATCGACCAATTTATTATCATTACTACTACTACTAGTAATAATAATAATAATATGAAATAAAATAAGAGGTTGTAGCTATATTAGTCACTGACTAATGACAAATACTACACTGGGGCGGCAGTGTAGTATAATGGTTAAGGAACAGGACTTGTAACCGAAAGGTTGCAGGTTCGATTCCCAGCCGGACACTGCCGTTGTACCCTTGAGCAAGGTACTTAACCTGAATTGCTTCAGTATATATCCAGCTGTATGAATGGATAAATGTAATAAGAAGTTGTGTAAGTCGCTCTGGATAAGAGCGTCTGCTAAATGCCTATAATGTAATGTAATGTAATAATGACATATTGATTGGGACACATTGAGACAGAAAGTACAGGCACAGTATTTGACAAGACAACACAAGGAATTAATACACAGAATAACAACTTTAATAAAACAGAGCACTATTAAAGGAACAGCAGTCTTAATAAATAGGTAGATGAGGATCTCATCCAGTCGGACGTCGAATACAAAATATTTACAAAAGTTAGCCGGCTAACTCCTTAATCCCACTTTGTGAAATACCCCCCAGGCCTACCAGTTTGACTCCACTTGTTTTCTCATATGTACTTCACTCTGCCAATAAGAGGGCGATAGTCTATGTCAAGTCGCACGCCAAACAATTATCCCAGTCGCACCAACCCAATCTACTTTGATAATTACCACCAATTTAGCATAGCCAATGATTGACAGTGATGTTTACACACACGTTAAAATCAGTCTGATTACAAAGGAGTACAAATATGAAGCAGTATTTAGAAATATTGCACAGGCGATGTTAAGTTTTGTTTGAAGAGTGGCATACAGTTAAATTAAAGCATTGTAGACCATTTAACTTGCACAGAAATTATTAAATAAAATAGCACTTTTTTTAGTAAAGGCAAATGAAATAAGTGGCGAATGTCACATACACAGTTCAAATTAAAATTCAAGGTTCTAAACTGTGATCAAACTTGATGACGTTCTGCTGTTTAACAGTCTTTTATGTCATTTACTAATGCTTGGAGAAAACAAGAGAAGAGATGCATCCTTCTCCATTGGCAGAGCTGGTTACAGCAAACAAGCAGCCTTTTGAATAGGTTTTGGAAATATTTCTTCAGCTGTACCCCATAATTCGCCCAATGACACTGCAGTACCATTTTCTTTCTGTAAATATTTTGTCATTCAGCTCTACACTTTTCTTTGAAACCTGGAACTGAGTCTAGTGGGAGGGCTGTCACATCCAGTCTGTAATCTTACCTGGGACAGCCTCAAGAAATTTGTGAGTTAGCTGACAGAAATGTGGCTTATTTTTTAGCTGATCAGGGCTGTAATACCTTACATGTAATTCATGGCAGTAAGGTACAGTTTACCAGCAAACAGTTGTACTTTGCTTGAAGAACAAATAAAATATTGTAAAAAAAAATGAAAAAATCTAGATTTTAATTTTATGCAAAGCAAGGTACATGGCACATACTTCTGTTTGGGGTGTTTATCTGATGGATTTGGCCCGCTGGTATTTTTTAACTGGTGGATTTTATTATACGTTTATTACATGCTTGTTTATCCAGCTTTTTCATCCCCTGCTGACAGATAATGCCCCGCTATGTACATTAATGTATGTTTGTTTGTTAATCATGGATCTGTTGTCATCTTCGTGTAATTTATTGTTAAATTTAAAGTTAAATTAAATCCGTCTGTATGTGCATTGTATCAGATTGTAGCAGAGACAGTTTCACTCGTTCGTTCAGACATACTTTTCATAGCGTGTGCATTTGATATTCAAAGTCACAATGGGAAAGATAACAGAACTGCCAGCAAACTCACCAGTTAACTCTCACGTTAAACCGACTCTCATCAATGGCCATTGCTTTGGTCATAGCAGTGATCGCCCCCTTGTGGAACAGCGTAAATATTACACCTTCATCAAGCACAAGCACTTCTAATAATTATAATTCGTTACAATAGCTCTTAACCTGAATACAGGGTATTGGGTAAAGAGAAAGATTATACTCTATTCAGTGGAAAAACTAATTTGTGAATGCAAACACTTTTCTTTACATAAATGTGTATTAAAATCAAGGCATGATGACTAAATAGCTAAATTCCTGACACTCTAGACTGGAAAATGTATGCTGGTGGCAAAGAGACGAGTGGGAAGGTGATGTTTTTTTGTTTGGAAGGGTGGACACAGTGGAGTGACGTCAGTACTACGTACTTTGGTTGCGACGTACGGGACAGCGTGCTTCTGGCCGATGGAGCCCACCAGGCTGGACACGTGAATGACGTTTCCCTGGCAACAACGGAGGTGAGGGAGGGCTAACTGAGGGAGACGCAAGCCGTTATGCTTTCGCAACACGAGTTTTGCACGACATGCAAATAAAGCACATTTCATTTTGAATTTGTAAGGGAGAAGAAGGGTGAAAAAGAAAGAGGGAGGGAGGGAGGAAGAAAGAAAAAAAGAGGGAGGGAGAAAGAGAGAAATAGAGACTGAGGGAGAACGAAAGAAATATAAGGAGGGAGAAAGAAAGAGAGGGAGTGACAAAGAGAGAGAGAAGGAGGGCGGGAGAGAGAGGCTAACGCTGTGCAAACACTGAAGCAGCTGGAGACTCACACTGACATATTACGGATGCAATATTTACTCGGCAAACTGCTGTGAACTTTCACAGACACTGTATAAGTGCCGTCCATCAAGCTAGCAGCGCCATGCTAAACAGCATAACTGATGTGCATAGAGCAAGCAGTGTCATGCTAATGTTCAGTGGTTCGACAGTGTTAACATACTCCTTCCAGTCAATATATGTACATGAAATATATAATTCCCCCACACTCACTTAACACATTTTGAAATTAATTTGTTATGCATTATTTTTAAATAAGTTATTAATGTTATATAAACCTCCCCCCCCCCACAGCAATACAGGGCACATGGGCCCAGGCAGTCTTGGCTCGATGTCTTGCCTTTGTGGCGAGGAAGTAGCTGATGAGGTTGAAGTTGAGCAGATCCCTGAATTCCTCTGCTGTGGTCTCATCAATCGACTTATGTGGAGGGTCTGATGATGGAGGGAGGGAGGGAGGGCGAGAGAGAGAGAGAGAGAGAGAGAGAGAGATTTATGAACACGTGTAATAATACATAACAAATAACATGACATTACATTCATTTAGCAAGACACTCCAGAGCGACTTACACAACTTTCTCATTTTTAACATAGTATCCATTAACAGCTGGATATTTACTGAAGCGATTCAGGTTAAGCACCTTTCTCAAGGGTACAAGGGCAGTGTCCTGTCTGGGAATTGAACCTGCAACTTTATACGTACACATATACTGGACACCACAGCAAATTAGCACAGATACATAGAGGAAGACACTCACGCCATCCTGCATTGTTGATCAGGCAGTCAATTCGACCAAAGCGCTCAACTGCCACTGAGATCAGCCTCTACACAAAGACAGATTATCACAGACACAATTATCATAGTACACACAGGCTGACTGCACTTAACACTGCTATTAACAGTGCACTGAACACGACTGCATTTCAATGAAGAGTGCACCAACACAGGGAGGAAGGATTGAATGCAAGTATCACATCCAATCATCTGTCAGTAGACTTTCTGTGCTTTTCTATTAAATTGTTTAAACTCATTGTGAACTACCATCATCCATTTGAACAGTCTGTCTAAATATCACCAAATATAAGGTACCAAACACCTTCAACATGTGGCTTCTGGCACTAAGTAAACCTTAGAGATGACCAGAGTAAATAAATGAGAGAGCATCCATGGTTGGAGCCTAAAAAAACAGAGTACTCTGTAGCTCGCCAGGGTCATGGCCCTAACCTACATAAGACCTCTGTCGGATGCACCTGCAGACACCTCAATGTTGCCTGGCACAAGCATTGGTGCAAACAGGGGCTGCGTTTTGACCCAAATTTTATGCTTCCTTCCTGTCGTTCCCTTCCCTTGTTTCAAGGGGGGGAATCCCCAAAATGCCAGGATGAAATATGGCAGCCACACCAAGTGGGATTCGGTTCCAATTTAAGAAAGGGGAGGGTAATCCTCCCTTGCAGAGCACCTGTTAAGTTTGCTTGTTGCACGTCGCAAATTTCGTCACAAGACAGCTCACTCTTGGGAAGAGAGCAAGGGAAGGGAATGTGTTAAATTGGATCCGAACCATAGACTGTATAAAAATATGGACAAAGCCACTGTGACGTCACCCATTTCCTGTCCACGGCCGCGTAAAAACTGAATTGAAGCTCGGAAGTCTTTTTCGCCGCCCGTTTGTACAAACTGCGCCTGCTCCGTGGAGCCGAAGAGGACTCAACCTCTCCCTCTGATTGGTCCTGGCAGTGAGAACCATATAGAACCTATCTATACCAGTGATCCCAGGACTCAACCTGTCCCTCTGATTGGTCCTGAACAAATGTTAATACCCTGTCCAAACGACACAATATTTAAAAAAATCAGCACATGCACAGGCATTAGATGAAGGAAAGGCACCTATTGCAATTACATTTTTTTGTGTAAAAAATTTATTGACAGTATTTTGACCACATTGCTGCCATTGACTTACATGGGGAAAGACATATACTGGAGCCAACCGCAGTGGCGCTAGTGAGCAACAGCACCAGGAAGTGAGCTTCAGAACGAAAGCCCAGTCTTGGCCCCTTGATCCGAACCTATGATCCGAACGCGGCCAGGGCATATATATACGGGCGTCACTTGGGCTGCCTTTTACCCCCTGTGACACGCCCACAAATAAGTCAGCAGACTCAGTACGGAGGAAGGAGATAGTGGCTGAATCCCATTCTCTGGACTCGCAGACTCGTGGACTCAAAAGACGCGTTCTCGTAAAGTTTATGAGTGCTTAGAGCTGTCCTATTATGAAAACAGCGTTGCAAGTGCTCTTATGCAGACCTTTCACACCTTCTGCCTGCCCTTTTTTACGAGTTCGCATCCATACGAACTTACCTGCCTCTGGAAACACGCCATTAAAGTCTGCAAGTCCTCGGGTCCAGAGGGGTCAGTTTGGGATCAGTCGTCCAATGGGACATTCCGAAGATTCACAGAACGCTATCATTCCAGTTTTTAGATAATTAGATTTAATCTCTGAGACGGTCTCACCTTGATATCGTCTTCCTTGGTGATGTCACAGGGCACAAACAGGCAGGATCCAGGACCTGTCCCGTTAAGTCCCGCTTCCACCGACAGCCCTGCTTCCACTAGCAAAGACAAAAACAAAGTAAATATATAATATCATGTTTAAAATTTTTATATAGCCTGTCAAGCCAAAATTGTCATTGGTATTCATTTGCAGAATGGGACATCACAAGGAAAGCCATACTGTTCAATAACTTATTTTTGTTTTTTTAAGCATGCATTTTTTGTTAATGTTTTTTTTTCAGTGAGATCAATAACATGAGGACACTCACCCCCTCTAGCACAGAACACAACCTTAGCCCCATTTTCCACTGAAAGAAAAAACAACGTGGTATTTAACAAATGAAAGCTGAGAATCTTTTAAATACATACACAAAAGACGCTGCACGATGCGTGTTAACGACTGCATTGTAAACTGCACGGAATTTACCAAACACTTGAACGATTCCTTTTCCAATCCCTTTGGATCCTCCTGTAACTACAACAACTTTTTCAAGATAGCGCAATACACCAGCCATGGAAATTAACTTGGAGATCGCTGCAGTTTGAATCAGATTACATGTACCCAACTAAACCTGTTTTTCGTTTCTTTACCGTCGGCGTTTATGTTTTCTAACTATAGGGTGGAATCAGGTATTGTGGCACAGCTAAGCTTTGGGTTTATGTGCTATGTGAAAATGAACAGCCAATAACCAAAACTGTTCTTGAAGTTTTGATTGGTCGGTCATCATCAGAAGGGGCGTGGTCTATCTTTACAGGAAGACCTCTCAGTGGAAGCACGTGGTAAGTTCGGTGGCAAATGACATTTCACTTCTCAAACATAAGGCTCTTAGTGGAATTTAAATAAGGTTACAACCTGTTCTACAAAATCATAATGAAGTGGTTTAACCACTGGTTAAAACACACGAAAAATATTTGTAAAATATAATTTTGTGTCTGTGAAAAAACGTTTTATGGCACCATCCCACATTACCTGAGCATGCTAGATAAAGTGGGACAGCACTGTTCAGGTAAAGTGGGACAGCATTTTATTATGTATTTATGCTGTAAAACTATAATATGGCCAACCTATATGCATTAACATGTTATTACAGAGCCTAAATTTATTTGCAAGTATGTATTCAGCATTAGCATGCCTATTTTACACCCCACAATACATCACTCCCCACGGTCCTGCTACAACATCCACCTCTCCCCCTTTAGCCATCATTATAGCTTAGGACTACAAATATCAGATAGATAGATATCACCAGGTTAACCTATATAGCTGGTAGATAGATAAATAAATAAATAACTAAAACGATTTCTGTTGTTGACATGAATACATTAAATGTGGTACAAGTGCTGTTAAACAAAGATTTCACAATATTTTAACCTTGGTGAAACTGCTTGTTGCAGATAATGGCCCAGAGGGAGTCAGAGAAAAGACAGAGCAAGGCAGAGAAAGGGAAGAAAAGAGGAAGGAAGGATGATCAGCATAATCAGGGAGGAATAAAAGTAACGAGGCATGATTTGTGGAGTGAAGAGAGAATGAAAGGGGCAATGAGAATAGGGAGCTAGTGGAGTCTGGACAGGTGGTAAAACTCCGTTTTTTGGCAAGAGCTTGGGGTGTCTCTAAATCTACACTGCAGAGAAGGGTTAAAGGTGTTGTTAATACAAGGTTTTAATTCACTAAAAGAAGCTTGTTTTTTAAATTTAGAATAACTGTCCCACTTTACCAAACAAACTGTCCCACAATACCCGAACAAACCGCCTGAGTGAGATAGGGGGTCATGTGATGTTTGAAGGTGTGTAGCTTGGGAACAGTCATGTATTTATATTTAATTCCAACATATAAATGTTAAGAAGGCATCAACGTATTTATAGAAACATCGCTGGAGTAAATAAACAGGCCTTTTTCTGGAGCATCTACCAAAAAGTGTCCCACAATACCTGAATTCACCCTACACCTTATCACCTGACCGGCTAGCAGCTATTTCCCGTCAATTTTTATTCGAGCTAGAATGCATGGGCGTGTCAACCATAGACTGTGGCTGTGTCCGAATACGACCCCTGTTGCCTGTCCACTGTCCCCTGTCCACTCAGACCCCTGTCTACTATGTGCTCTGTCCCCTCACTTTGCAAGCAGTGTGCGAAAGAAATCCCGCAAAACTCTTTCCAAACTAGTGAGGAAGTAGTTCGTAATATTTATTTTTATTTTTATTGAGAATATCAATCAGATAACATATGACGATTGTTACAAAGTGTAGATTATGAATGAAGATAGAATTAACAAAAATAAAAAAAGAGTATTTCGTAATATGACCATGACCCACTTTTGTACCATAGATATTGTCGGGTAAGTGAGGATTAGGTAAAATGTGTATCATCTGAATCCAGCGGTTCCAACAGTCAATGCCCTTGTTAAAACGTTCGGCACTCTGAATACTGAACACAAGCGGTATTGCGTGCTAGAACGCCTCACTCAACCTACATTCAAAATAATTTTTACGTTATTTAATTTGATAATTATTATTAAAAATGACAATCATCAATTAAATCACCAAATTCTTTGATAGGTAAGTCGAACAGTAACCTGGTGGATCAACCAACAAGCCAAAACAAAGTCTAAATCAGGTCTTGAGATTAAATAATTTTATTAAATGAAAAACAGTCAATTAGACTAATGACTTGAAATCATACATTCACTAAGGAATGTAGGCTGACTACTTATAATTACTAAAGGGAAGACATTAAACCAGACATTAATTAGAAAATACCAGTAAAGAGAGAGATAAGCCAGAAACTGCAAATATTATTTACCCTCCAGGAACAGGAATGAAAGGAACTACCACCACAAAAACAAAAAGGATGAACTTCTTCTCCAAACAAACTCCAAAACTGACTAACCTCTTTCCTTCATTACATTAATAAAAATACATCCACAGGAAGGGCATCCCTGTCCTGATTGGGTTAAGGTGTGGGGGGGCGGGGGGAGAGGGGTCATTTATGACAAAGACTGGCTTTTCTTTGATGTTTGTGGTGGGTGAGTGAGTGAGAGAGAGACAGAGAGCGACTGAGATAGAGAGAAAGGGGGCTGGGGGGGGGGGGGTACTTTCTTTATATCTAAATATTAGATATACTACAATATGCATATACGCTCTACGTCTTTTACGTTTTTACTTCCGAGTTACTTACTGAAATTGTTGGATGAGTGCACCGTTCTGCAGATGAGTGTGCTCTTGAATTCCCTCAACAAAACCCCGGAAATAAGGGGTTCATCCTGGTATTTTAAGTTCCCCCATTTGTGAGAAAAAGTCACCCACACAAAAGCTTTTTGACGAAGTGGACTCAAATATAAAGAGCTTTATGCCCATTGGAATCAATGGAGAAAACCAAGCTGATTTGACAGCCAAAGAAAACCTAATCTATTCATTTTTTTGTGATCATAACTTTCATTATGTGTAGCAGTTTGTGAAACGATTATTGTTTTGGTCCAGAAGTGTTGGGGAAATATTTATTGAAATTACATTTTCCTCAAAATTTAACATATTTTCACAATCTGTTTTTCATATGAAACGTGACTATCGTTAATCAAATAAAAAAATATCATCATGGAAGTTTAATTTCGCCATCAAAGTTCTGATATTCCCCATTCATTTTAATGGGAGCTCCAATCTTTTGTTGCACTGTCAGCCCCCAGCTACTTAAGGCCCACAGCCACCCAGATAGTATGCTGATATCGGGCCACTAGTCAATTAACGTCCGCATGCAACAACATTTCTATCGTGGTTTGGCCCTGCCGCCAGCTGGATCATTTATTTGCCTTCTCCGTACATGTCAGCAACCCCGAAACTACAAACTAACTTTCTTTTCTGTTTCATCTGTAATTATATGTAGGCTAACGTTAATTATAGGCCCTATCAAGGTGTATTTTTGATGTAACATGAGCTACTCACCACAAATTACGTGGGAAATTGGGGGTCATACGGGGCTCCTCAGGGAGGTCTACAGAGAGTAGAGTGCAAGAGCAGTCGGATTTGCTGACGGGTCTCTGTCGGACCAGCAGACAGCCGAGTCTGATAGATTGATAAACTGAGCTGAAAAACAGCTAGTAGACCACTAGCTGATTCTGCCGGTTGTTAACTGGTCCCTGTCGGACCAACGTTCGAACTATCGGCCCGACGCTAGACAACCTCTCGTAAACCGATGTGCAAACAGCTTGCAACCCGACAGCATAATACGCCGGGAGCCCGCCAACTCGTTCGCTGGCAAGCCAATGTTGACCTGGTAGCCTCTTGCTATCTGGGCGGTTTTTCATTAGAACGCGAGACGACATTTCACTGACTTTTCAACACAAACATGTTCAGTGGCGTATGTTACTAGTGTAATGTAACAACACTTATCTTGAGAAGTAAATTCTGTCCTACACATGTGAAAGCATTTGACAACCCATTTAATTATTGTGCACAAGATAGCAACACAATGGCAAGCAAACTTCATAACTGTTAGCTAACATATAGCTACTGAGCTAGTTAGCTTAGCTGTATGCGCCTTGCGAGCTAACAATAGAGTTCAGTGGAGATTGGAGGCGAAAATGGGAATAGGTCTCCTCACGTAATGCTACTGTGACGTAACTAGGATCATCAAGTGACCCTGTTCCAAATCTCATCGGTTTGTTCTTAACTAATCAGAGTTCAGTGCTCAACAATCACCGATGAGTGTTTTTAAATCATGCCTTTTCTTTGCAGCCTAGAAAATGTTTTGACCAAGGAAAAATGTAAAATGTGATTGCCTGAGCTTTTGGCACCTAGCTTGCGCTGGGGCAACTTCATTGAATTTCACAGTGCTCCATTGGAAATACATGGCAGAGCTCATCGGTAATACTATTTCCGGGCCATGGCAGCCATCTTGTGGTGGTGCCACTTGCAGAAGCACCAAATAGGGTTCAATGGAACCACGTGACCACTTTGCCTTTCTATAAGAAGAACTGGAGACAGCTTCCGCTTACCGGTTCCATGGTTTACTATGGTATTCCATTGGCGCATGAAGCCAATTCATGGAGGCACCATGTTAGACTATGGGGCTTTTTGGAACCAGAGCATGCGCACTGGGTACTTAACGTGGATTTTGGAACCAGAGGAGCATGAGCACTGGGTACCTAAACACGATTTGTTTTATCCGTCCTTTCACCAAGGATTCTCTAGACTATCCTTTTCAGAAGGAAGGTATATTCGCGCCCCACAATGCAATGCTGCCAATGTTTACATAAGCATCTGAGTTTTCCAGGACCTACCGAATTCAAACAAAACGGCGAAAATCTATAGAGAAATGCCAGAAATCTAAATGTAAATAGATAGTAGGCTACTGTTGGTTAGCGTTGGCTTATAATGTTATGAATTACGTGAATGATTTTCGCCGCCGTTTGCATCATGTTTGTGCCGCTGCTCAGAGAAAGCTGGGAATTGCCCTGGGGAAAATGAAAAGCCTCTTTGATCGTAAGGCTAAGGATCGTCAGTTTGAGCCGGGTGATCAAGTTTTGGTTTTATTGCCCATTGTCGGTTCTCCTTTCCAAGCAAAGTTTAGTGGGCCTTATGTTGTAAAGAGTCGAATGTCTGAACGTGATTATTTGATCCATACACCTGACAGGCGAAAGAAAGTGCAATGGTGTCATGTGAATTTGTTAAAACCTTATTTTGCTCCTCAGTCCCATGCTTCAGACGGTAAAGTATGCAATAGTCTATCGGTAGGTTATCTTGACCCAAAAGTTGTAATGTCGGCAGTAACTGGTAGGAGTGTTGCATTGTTGCCTCCTGAGGATTTTGATGTGCCATCAGAGCCTGTTCTAACAGGAAGGTTGAATAACTCTTCTTATTTGATCAGTTTGGAAACTCAGCTGAATCATTTATCAGACACTCAACGATCAGATGTGATCAAATTGATTAATTCTCACCTTTCTCTGTTTGCAGATACACCATCACGAACCCAGTTGATTGAGCATGACATAGATGTCGGCAATGTGAAACCTATTAAGCAGCGGTTCTATCGTGTTTCTGGCGGAAAGCGTAAACGCATGGAAAAGGAGATTAGTAATATGATAAACAATGGTATAGCAGAACCAACATTTTCTGATTGGGCCTCTTCATGTTTGTTGGTGATTAAATCTGATGGGTCAGACAGGTTTTGTACAGACTATAGGAAAGTTAATTCTGTCACAAAGCCTGACTGTTATCCAATGCCTCGTATGGAGGATTGTATTGATCAGGTGGGAAGAGCCAAGTTTGTAACCAAGTTAGATCTTTTGAAAGGTTACTGGCAAGTGCCACTGCAATCAAGGGCTAGAGAAATTTCTGCTTTCATCACTCCTGAGGACTCGTATTCTTATTCTGTTACGGCTTTTGGTTACGTAATGCTCCCGCGACGTTTCAACGTTTGATGAACAGGGTCTTGTCTGGTTTGAAAGGCTGTGCTGCATATTTGGATGATGTAGTCCTGTATAGCAGCACTTGGGTGGATCATGTCCAGCGGCTTGATGCCCTGTTTGACCGGCTTGTTGATGCCAACCTGACTGTCAACTTGGCAAAGTGTGAGTTTGCTAAGGCAACGATCACATACCTTGGTAAAGTGGTGGGTCAAGGGGAAGTGTGTACTGTTTGGGCGAAAGTGGAGGCTATTACCAATTATCCTGTGCCAACAAGTAAAAAGGAGTTGATGCGATTTTTGGGGTTGGTGGGCTACTACCGTAGTTTTTCTTGCAACTTTTCTACAGTGGTGGCTCCACTGACAGACCTTTTGAAGAAAAAGGCAATGTTTGTCTGGACCCCTTGTTGTCAGGCTGCTTTCAATACCGTGAAGAACTTGCTTTGTTGTTCTCCTGTGCTTGCAGCTCCCAATTTTGAAAAGTCTTTTAAGATACAGGTAGATGCGAGTGGAATTGGTGCAGGTGCTGTTCTGCTGCAGGAGGGGGAAGGGGGAGTTAACCATCCTGTCTGTTTCTTTTCACGTATGTTCAATCATCATCAGTTGAATTATTCTGTGGTGGAGAAGGAGGCACTGGCGCTGATTTGGTCTCTACAATTTTCTGAGGTGTATGTGGAGGCCGGGGCAATGCCAGTTACAGTGTACACTGACCATAACCTCCTGACTTTCCTCTCCAGTATGCAGAACAGCAATCAGAGACTGATGCGTTGGTTGTTGTTTATACAGCCATATAAATTAAACATTTATCACATCAGAGGCCAAGAGAATGTCATGGCTGATGCTCTCTCTCGGGCCTTGGCTTAATGCTTATGATGACCCTAGGGGGTCTCCGTTTATGGGGGGGTGTGTGATGGCCCTGGCCGTCTGCCCTCCCCTAGTGCTTCCCGGGTGTTTCTCTCTTTTTCTCTCTCTCCCAGCAAGGCTACCTGCCTGTTTGTCTTATGTCCCGCCCTCAACTGCTGATTGGCTGTGCTGCTGTAGGGAAGTCCATGAAGGCCGGTACTTCCCATGGTGGGGTCTCTGCTCCCCAGTCGGCTGGTACTCACTCGGGTGTTTGTTCTTTTGTTTTGTTTGTTTTGTTTTCTCTGTTTTGTTCTCAGTCTGTCCCACTACATCCATCACATGCATTGCACACTGATAACTGACCACATACCCCATAAATTTGCTTTAGTTTCTTTTATTATTAATAAATACCAAGTTAACCCTGGATTACCGCGTGGGCCTCCTTTCTTTGTTGCGGCCTGAGTGAGCCGGCTGTAACACACGTAAGCATAATATGACCCTGATACTGACTGAGCAAGGACATTCCATTTGCCTAATGCATGTTGCCTCGATTCCTCCATCCTCATATCTGATCCGTGCATCCTTTCCTCGCATCCTCCGTTGGGCGGACCTAAGGAGCGAGGAAAGGATGCAAGGAGTGAAAGCGATTGGAATTAACCCGGGGTCTCCTGGAATGTAGCCTATACACTCTATGCCACAGACACGTGCAGTACAGGATTACTTCCGAGTGCTTTTCAGCTTCGGTTAGCTGAGGGCGTACTTTACTTTCTAGTTAAATACACATGTCTATGGTTTGGCCCGATATACGTATAACAAATAAAGCTATCATGCTGCATATTTAGAAGTAGCGTTATAGATGGCATTTAGCAATTTGGTTGTTTTGTAGTGCTAGCCAGGCCAACATTACAAGGAGCTTTGTATTAACCCTGCTATTATATTTGGGGTCAATTTGACCCGATTCAGTGTTTGGCATCTCCAAACTAGTTAACCTTATTATTTAATCTTTTCCAAATTTGGTGGGATTAAATAGTAACCATTCAATAAACACAAGGCTGTACCAACTTTGTATGCAAAGGTGTTGTGTGGGGTCATTTTCACCCCTGGCCCTGTAGCTGTATAAAACAGAAAATATACTTATAATTGTAAACTGTTGGGGTCAATTTGACCCCAAACATAAAAGGCCTCATAAAATTTCAACATAATAGGAGGGTTAAGAAGGAACAATAAAATAAACCACCTTAAGGCAAAGTTAGGCCTATTGCATTTAATTTGTAAATAAGGTAAAACTGATATAGTTAATATGTATCTTACTGTATGTCCTTGTCTTACACCACACATTCATCCGGTATTGCCCTTTACTTCCCATTGGCTGTTTCTACTCAGCTGGTGCCTTAAGAAAAATATCTTAAATGTGTGAATCAAATGTACTGTAGGGCTAAGTTAATCATATAACAGAAATAGCAACATGTGACTGTGTCCTGGTTGGATTCCCAGTGTTCAAATGAAGGGGCATGTTCCATGGATTCTCCTTTCAGTTTGCCTCTGTACAGATACATGGACAATACGTTGGATATGAAACTTAATGTTTGTCCCCCAGTTACATTCATGAGAGATGACCAATCTGACTGTTTGTCTGCCAGGGTGTCTGCATGAATAACAGTGTGAATGTGACAGACAGTAGGACCAACATAGGAAAAGAGAGAGGACTAAACCAGAGTGGGACGGAGCAATCGAGAGGGAAAGAGAGAGAGCAATAGAAAAAGAGGTAGAGAGAGGGAAAGAGAGAGAGAGCAATAGAAAAAGAGGTAGAGAGAGAGAGAGAGAGAGAGAGAGGGGCGGGGTTGGGGATTGAATTTCGACCTGACAGCATTCCCGAATATTTCAAGTCAGACAGCTTGAGCGTGAGAGGGAAGGCGAGATTGAAGGCATTGACCTACAAACAAGATGAAGCTAACTGATCAGCTGGGAGGGGTGGGGCGTGGGGCAGCAGGGGGGTGGGATTAGTGTGACCACGCCATTGACCTCCACCAAAAGGAGCTGGGGGCTCCCCTCTAAATCTTGGGGTGGGGGGGGGGGGGGTGCAGGGACCATGAGAGACACAGGCAGACCCAGGACTAGTAAGAAGGAAGACAGCATATGAAGTGACAGACAGCATGAGCAGCCATGAAAGACAAACAGAGTCACTTTGTGTGTAGCGATTAGTCCTATCAACAGTGGCGAGCTGGGATAGAGAGAGTGAGTGAGTGATCTTCTTATTTTACTCATTAATGCCTGGTGTTAGCCTTGATGTACACATGCTGTGTTAAGTTCAAATTATCATTCAGTTATTATTTGAATTGACAGTAAACTTTAAAAAAAATTAATGACCTGTATGTTTAACGGATTCTTTAATTATGACAAATATTTGACAACTATTTTTTGTGAAGATGGCAACAAGTAAGTGTTAAATACAAATGGCCTTATAAAATTGCAGAGCAGGGGTCTGTTCTTACACTAGTGCATGGACCCTATAATGTCTGACTGTCGGGGAAAGGTCATTTATCGCCACGCTTACTGTCTTGAAGGTAAGCTTACTGTTGTAGAGCTAAGGTAAAATGTGATTGGTGGAGAATGTGATAGCATATTCAGAGCTCTATACCCAAGGTAAAAGGTGATGGGTGGAGATGGTAATGGCATATTCACGGCCATATACCTGAGGTAAAATGTGATTGGTGGAAAATGTGATGGCACATTCAGAGCTAGTATATACCTGGGGTAAAAGGTGATTGGCGGAGAAGGCATGAATGTTTTTGTGAAACATTTGGCGTAAAAAATGTGTAATTTTCTGCAAGTAATGTTAGCATCCACTCTGCGGTGTTGCAGAACGAGGGGCAAGCCATCTCTGTGGCTAAACAAGAACAGGAAGCACTAAACAGGAACAGAGAGAAAGGACCATAGAGGGGGAGGATGGAGAACCAGGATGAGGGCACAAAGGCGGAGGTGGATGGAGGGATGAAGGAAAAAGAGGGGACGCCGGAGAGGGTGGGGCGAGAACGAGAAATGGACCAAAGACCGACACAACACGGTGGAACAGGGGGTGAAGCCGGAGGGAAAGTGTGAGAGCCGGCGGTTGGGGTCGCTGTGGAGGGGCGGGTGGGCGCTGGGCGAGAGGCTGGCCATCAACGTGTCGGGAATGCGCTACGAGACTCAGCTGCGCACGCTGGCGCAGTTCCCTGACTCGCTGCTCGGGGACCCGCGGAGGCGCCTCCGCTACTTCGACCCGCTGAGGAACGAGCTCTTCCTCGACCGCAACCGCATCTGCTTCGACGCCATCCTCTACTTCTACCAGTCGGGCGGCCGCCTGCGCCGGCCCGCCAACGTGCCGCTGGACGTGTTCATGGATGAGCTGCGCTTCTACGAGCTGGGCGAGGAAGTCATCGCCCGCTTCCGGGATGACGAGGGCTTTCCCAAGGAGGAGGTGCGGCCGCTGCCGAGCAACGAACTCCAGCGGAAGCTGTGGATGCTGTTTGAGCACCCCGAGTCCTCCTCTGGTGCCCGAATCATCGCCATCGTCAGCGTCATGGTCATCGTGGTCTCCATCCTCATCTTCTGTCTGGAGACTCTGCCTGAGTTTAGGCACGAGAAAGAGCTGAGAGAGGTAAGAGAGAGAGGATGTGTAGAGAGAGGTATGAGAAAGAGGGGAGGAGAATTGAGATAAGTGAATAAGTGAGGGATGAAGAGAGAAGTGATAAGAGTGGAGAAAGTACTTCAGAAAAAGAAAGTGGGATGGCTACTAAAAAAGGTAGATAAAAAGCAAAAAGAGAGATGAGGTGAAAAGATTTAATAGATAGAGGAAAGTGAATGGGAATGGGAGGCCAGGTTTGTGATTAATATGACAGGTTAATAATGAGGACAAACATAACAGGGCAAACGGGAGAGGGTTAATACCATAGATATAGAACCATAGATGTGACATATCATGTAATGAAATAGTAATTTGGAATTCTGAAATGGAACAATTTGGCAGCCATCGTACCTGGGTACAGCTATAATAAAGCTCTGTAGTCCCGCCCACTTTGGTGATGAACGTCTGGTGGCACTTTTTGGAAAAATACAATGGGAGTCAATGGACTGAAAATGTTTTTTTTTCTATATTCAGGCAGCTACACGTTGAAAAAAAATGGCACTTTCGACATGGCCAGACTGATAGTGATTCTCGTCCTTGGTGATACTCTTAGTTTCACTTCCATAATAAGACAAAGTGATAGCCGTTTTCGCTAGCAGAGTGGCCAGTACCTACTTCCATAATAAGTTACAAGAGCAGACCGAGTGATAGTCATTTTCGCTAGCAGAGCGGCCGATAGCTACTGCGTTAGCTAGCAAATGCGGGAGTCGGTGATGTACGAACGGGGATTCTGGGTGTGTAGTTATGTTTCTCAAACTCCGTTAATTATACGATTCAAATTTGATTTAAACGCGGTGGTGAGTATATAATGGACTTTGTATCACATAAATGTCAAAGTTTGGTCCATACAATCCCATAATATCATCATAATGGTGACTAAAAGATCCCGAAGTGGGGCAGGTAATGGCTTTCGGCAGTCTTCCGGGACCAGCCAGGGATAGGAGGGGGCGGGACTACGGAGCTCAATAGGAACCTATAGCAAAAGTGTCATGAACTTTCTAACCCACTGTGATGTCATATTAGGGGTTCAGAAGCCAGATAGCTGATGATTGGCTCATAGATATAAAACCATGGTTACTGACCACCATCTTACCTGGGTATGGTCTCAAAGATTGTGTCATTAACTATGACATATGTCACATCTATGGTTCTATATCTATGGCTAATACTGTAAACTCACTTTCACTGGAGTCATATTACAGCACATGAAGACAGTATGGAGGTAGAGCACATCAGGAATATGAGAGGGTTAATGCACCCTACACACGCTGACAGCATGGGAACTACTGTAGATTAACACTGGACAGTTATAGAAAATAAAGACACATCACTCAGTGAACATGTTGACTGGCCACTACAGAGTGTGAATGACACTTAAAGAGGAAATATATGGAGGTGTAGATATTAAGTGCAGGGTGGGGTGTGCAAGAGAGAAGGACAGACAGAGAGAGAGAGAGAGAGAGAGACTTTTACTTTTGACTTTTAAAGGTCTACTTTACTCTCCGGTAACGAACAGAGACTAATGAAAAGTGTTTACAGACAAGAGAAAAACTGTATATACTGTACATGTAAATATGTAAATACTGCATGCAAATATGTAAATATGTAATATATATTAATATATATATATATGTTTGTACATATTCTGTTTATATATACTACAGTATATACTATATACAGTATGTTGTTTGTATATATACATTTTTATATATACTATATATATGCATATACAATTTTTTAAAATAAAATGAAAATGTAAAATGGAAAGAAAAGGAACTGAAATAAAATAAAGATAGAAGAAAGGATAGTGAAAGAGAGAGAGCGAGAAAGAGAGAGAAGGGGAGGTTAATGCAGAGATTATTTTGGTCATGTCGTTAAATCTGATACACTTAGATTGAGCGACAGCCAGTTGAGGGGAAGGAGAGAAGGGGAGACAAAAATACTTCAGAAAAAGAAGGAGAAGAAAAATGAGGACGCTGTCAGGAGGAGGACGAATAGGTTGTGTTATCAGAAGAGTGGGTGGCAAGCGAGAGAACGACAGTGTGAGGGGGACATGGAAAAAGAGAGAAGATGATGCGATTAGATTTATATTCCTATCACTGTCCAACTGTGTCAGATTCATCACTGTCCAACCATATCAGATTTATATTAGTTCCTAATTGCTGTCCAACCATATACAGTCAAGCCGGAAAGTCTCCCCACCCCTTTCACCTTCTCCACGTTTTATTACGTTACAGACATATTCCAAAATTGATTAAATTCATTTTTTCCCTCAAAATTCTACACACAACACCCCATAATGACAATGTGAAAAAAGTTTTTTTGAGATTTTTGTAAATTTATTAAAAATAAAAAAATAAAATTTCTCATTTACATAAGTATTCATACCCTTTGCTTTAACGTATTTTTAAAGTATCATATTTCATATTTGGTCGCATATCCTTTACATGCTGTTACTTCCTGAAGTCTGTGACCATCAACATAAAAAAAACTGTCGATATCTTATTTTCAGGTACTGTTACAAGCGATACTATAACCTCTCTGCATTTGAATGGATCTCTATGGAAATTGGGGGGTGAGACTAGATTCAGCTGTAAATTACACTGGTACAGTATGGAACACATGGCTGGCTAAATGGCTGTAAGTTATCAAGGGTCTGAGCTATCAAACGAGCCCCAAACCATCACTCTGTTGCCAGATATGGAGTAGATGTGGATGGATCACTTTAAGGGTTGTTTCTCCTGACTTTTTTCCCCATAGAGTTCTATAGGAAAATGAGTCTGGAGAAATAACCCTTGCAGTGATCCATCCACATCTACTCCATATCTGGCAACAGAGTAATGGTTTGGGGCTCGTTTGATAGCTCAGACCCTTGATAACTTACAGCCATTTAGCCAGCCATGTGTTCCATACTGTACCAGTGTAATTTACAGCTGAATCTAGTCTCACCCCCCAATTTCCATAGAGATCCATTCAAATGCAGAGAGGTTATAGTATCGCTTGTAACAGTACCTGAAAATAAGATATTGACAGTTTTTTTATGTTGATGGTCACAGACTTCAGGAAGTAACAGCATGTAAAGGATATGCGACCAAATATGAAATATGATACTTTAAAAATACGTTAAAGCAAAGGGTATGAATACTTATGTAAATGAGAAATTTTATTTTTTTATTTTTAATAAATTTGCAAAAAATCTCAAAAAAACTTTTTTCACATTGTCATTATGGGGTGTTGTGTGTAGAACTTTGAGGGAAAAAATGAATTTAATCAATTTTGGAATATGTCTGTAACGTAATAAAACGTGGAGAAGGTGAAAGGGGTGGGGAGACTTTCCGGCTTGACTGTACATTTCAATTAATTTCTAATCAATGTAAAACCATATGAGATTTATATTCATTCTTAATCACTATCCAACCGTATCAGATTTATATTAGGTCAAAACAAATCACTATACGACCTTTTCAGATTTATATTTTTTGTCATCACTGTCCAACCATATCAGGTTCATGTTCTTTTGTAATCACTTTCCAACCGAATCAGATTTATGTCAGTTCCTAATCACTATCCAACCATTTCAGATTTATATTTGTTTGTAATCACTATCTAACCGTATAAGATTTACATTAGTTCCTAATCACTGTCCAACCATATCAGATTTATAAGTTTGTAATCACTATCCAAGCATATCAGATTTATATTAGCTCCTAATCACTATTCGAACCGCATCAGATTTATATTAGTTCCTAATCACCATCCAACCATATCAGATTTCAATTCATTCCTAATCACTGTCCAACCATATGACATTTATATTAGTTCCTAATCACCATCCAACCGTATCAGATTTATATCAGTTCCGAATCACCATCCAACCGTATCAGATTTATATCAGTTCCTAATCACCATCCAACCGTATCAGATTTATATCAGTTCCTAATCACCATCCAACCGTATCAGATTTATATCAGTTCCGAATCACTATCCAACCGTATCAGATTTATATTAGTTCCGAATCACTATCCAACCGTATCAGATTTATATAAGTTCCGAATCATTGACAAACCATATCAGATTTATGTTATTTTGTAATCACTGTCCAACCATATAAGATTCATATAAATTTTGAATCACTTTCCAACGCTATCAGATTTATATTAGGTCATAATCACTATACCACCGTATCAGATTTATATAAGTTCCGAATCATTGACAAACCATATCAGATTTATGTTATTTTGTAATCACTGTCCAACCATATAAGATTTATATGAGTTTTATATTAGTTTGCAATCACTGCCGAGCCATATAAGATTAATATTAGTTCCTAATCATTGTCCAATCATATTGGATTTATATTAGTTTGTAATCACTATCCAATCATATCAGATTTATATTACTTCCTAATCACTGTCCAAACAGGTTAGATTGAAATTGGTTCCTAGTCACTATCGGACCTTATCAGATTTATGTTCATTCCCAATCACTGTCCAAACATATCAGAATTATATCAACTCATAATCACTATTCCACCATTTCAGATTTAAATTAGTTCTAATCACTGTCCAACCATATCAGATTTTTATTAATTGCTAATCACTGTCCAACTGTATCAGATTTATATGAGCACCTAATAACAATCCAGCCATTTCATATACATTTCTTTTTGTAATCACTGTCGATCCGTATCAGATTTATATTCTTTTGTAATCACTGTCCTACCATATTTGATTTATATTAGTTCCTAATCACTCTCAAACCATATCAGATTTATATTAGTTCCTAATCACAATCCAACCGTATCCGATTAATATTATTTCCTAATCACTGTCCAACCGTATCAGATTTGTAATAATTCCTAATCACTGTCCAACTGTATCAGATTTATATTAGTTCCTAATCACAATCCAACCGTATCCGATTAATATTATTTCCTAATCACTGTCCAACTGTATCAGATTTTTATTAATTGCTAATCACTGTCCAACTGTATCAGATTTATATGAGCACATAATAACAATCCAGCCATTTCATATACATTTCTTTTTGTAATCACTGTCGATCCGTATCAGATTTATATTCTTTTGTAATCACTGTCCTACCATATTTGATTTATATTAGTTCCTAATCACTCTCAAACCATATCAGATTTATATTAGTTCCTAATCACAATCCAACCGTATCCGATTAATATTATTTCCTAATCACTGTCCAACCGTATCAGATTTGTAATAGCTCCTAATCACTGTCCAACTGTATCAGATTTATATTAGCTCATAATCACAATCCAACCATTTCATATTCATATTTGTTTGTAATCACTGTTCATCCGTATCAGATTTATATTAGATCCTAATCACTCTCCAACCATATCAGGTTTATATTAGTTTGTCACCACTATCCAACCATTTCAGATTTATTTTAGTTTATTTTAGTTCCTAATCACAAGTAAGATTTACGTATATTATATATACGTAAAATATACGTAAATCTAACTGTGTCAAATTTATATTGGTTTGTAATCACTGTCCAAACATATCAGATTCATGTTCGTTTGCAATCACAATCCAACCATATCAGTCCTATATTAATTTGTAATCACTGTCCAATCATATCAGATTCATGTTCATTTGTAATCACAATCTGACCATATCAGTCCTATATTAACCGTCCAACCGTATCAGATTTATACTAGTTTCTAATCACTGCCCAACCGTATCAGATTTATATTACTTCCTAATCACTATCCAACCATATCAGATTTATATTACTTCCTCTAATCATTGTCCAACTGTATCAAATTTATATTTGGTTGTAATCACTGTCCAACTCAATCAGATTTATATTAGTTCAGAATTCCTATCCAACCTGTCATATTTATATTAGTCCTAATCCAGGGGTGCACAACAAAGGCCAATCTGTTTCAGGATTTTGTGCCAACTTCTTCTCTTTAATTAGCTCAATCATATCTTGCACTGAAATTTGAAATCAGCAGACTGCAAGAGTACCCTAAAGATTTCTCTATGCTCAAGTACAGTATTGAATCAGCTTACAGAGCTGTCAGAAAACGAAAACTACAGTAATTGGTTAAAACTAAACCAGTACGCAGACCAGCCCTCCAGGACCAGAGTTGTGCACAGCTGCCCTAATCGCTGTCCAACTGTATCAGATTTAAATTATATATCAGTTCCAGTCTGCTCCTTATGAGCAGAGACCAGTTTATCTAGGGCCGAAAAATGACCCAAAATGAGTTCAACTTGCATCCCCATTCTAAATCCCAGTGGGGTAACTGTAGGCATTAGATTGTCCAAATCACCTGATCCATTATACAATTAGTGATAAATCTTGACCCTGATAAGCGCTAGTTGTTGACATGCTGGCACTGGATTGATACTCTGGGAATTCTGGGACAGATGAAAAGAAATGTTCCAAATATTTCTCAGCAGGCAAAGCTATACTCTTCCGTCAAGACTTTTAATATAAACTATACTCTGATTAGTGGTATTTCACCATTTTTCTGGAGGTAATATAATTGCACTTATTGGGCCTAATTCATGAAACGTTCCTAAATATATGCGTACATTTACAGACAAAACGGATTCGTCAAACAGCGCGGGAAAGCCGTCAATGCAGTACCACCCGTCACACAAACTGTTATAGTAAAGAAGACAAAAAAGGTTTGACGTTAATTATTTCGTCATTTTGTTGGTGTTCTGTGCGTGTGAGAAGTGGTTTGGAAACGGGCAATCACATACTTTATTTTACAGTCTCTCTAATTGCGGCCAAATTGTCACTTCGAGTAGTGGTTCATCCGGCATCAGCCCTAGTTCAGTTGGATTGGGCACCTTTAGCACCTTTAGCATCGCTAAAGGTGCGTTCTCTCCAAAGAGTCAGTGTGCGCCAATTCCACCATTACATTACATTACATTCATTTAGCAGACGCTTTTATCCAAAGCGACGTACAGTAAGTGCATACAGAGACATCATCAAGATCACTACAGTACAGACAAGACAAAGCACATCCTTCCCATAATGTAGCAGCTATCCCTAGTAATGAACGTTGACTGTAGTTCACAGTAAGCTGTGGGTAAATCAGCTATACTATACTTCTAGTCTAAATACTATTATAAACTATAACAAACAGACAGGAAAACACAGGGAACTAGTAAACACAGGGAACTTATATTCCTAGGTTAGAATATCAGTCAAGGTGGAGTCTGAAGAGGTGTGTCTTCAGGCCTCGATGGAATGCAGGCAGGGTTCGAGTAGAACGTAGGGGAATGGGAAGTTCATTCCACCACTGAGGAGCTAAGGTGGAAAAGCTCCACAGTCGGGACGAGCGAGAGCCGTTGACACGGAGGGGGGGAAGTGCGAGTCGCCCTGCTGTAGAAGAGCGAAGTGGTCGAGCAGGAACATAGTTCTGGATTATGTCCTGCAGGTAGGCGGGGCCTGTCCTATTGGCTGCAGTGTAGGCCAGGGTCAGAACTTTGAACCTGATCCTGGCTGCAACTGGCAGCCAGTGGAGTGACCTCAGCAGGGGGGTTACATGGGAAAATTTCGGGAGGTTGCACACAAGCCGGGCAGCTGCATTCTGGATCAGTTGAAGAGGCAGAATGGCACAGGCCGGTAGGCTTGCGAGCAGGGAGTTGCAGTAGTTCAGGCGTGAGGTGACCATGGTCCGGACAAGAAGCTGGGTGGAGTTGGTGGTCAGGTATGGTCGAATCCTCCTGATGTTGTACAGGAGGAACCTGCAGGACCGTGCCGTCGTCCTGATGTGCTCTTTGAAGTCCAGCCGGTCGTCCAGGACCACCCCCAGGTTCCTTGCAGAGTGGGAGGCAGCCACCACGGTCTCGTCAACGGTGATGGAGAGGTCATGTAGTGGGGAGGTCTTGTACGGTATGAAGAGGAGCTCTGTCTTGTCAAGGTTGAGCTTCAGGTGATGGGTTGCCATCCACTCAGAGATGTCAGTCAGACAAGCAGGTATCCTCTCCTTAACCTGTGGGGTAGAGGGAGGGAGGGAAAGAAAGGAAGAGTTGAGTATCATCAGCATAGCTATGGTATGAGAAGCCATGTGAATTAATTACTGAACCAAGAGACTTAGTATACATAGAGAACAGCAGAGGACCCAGTACAGATCCCTGCGGGACTCCTGTAGACAGGGGACAGGGAGCAGAGACGGAACCCTTCCAGGAGACTTTGTAGGATCTATCAGTGAGATACGATACAAACCAAGAGAGGGCAGTCCCAGAAATGCCCATCTCAGCGAGATGCCCATCTACAGCAGCGCAAAATCAGCCATTGCAATGCTGGCTACTACAGACCTGTAAGCCATTTTATAGCAAATTCATTGGTTAAATGTGTGTTTTAACTAGCATATTTAACATAATATAACATTTAAATTTAATCAATTCCAAAAAATAGTACTGGGAGCATTCATTACGTTATGGGTCTAATAGACTACATTCATAGCCTACAATTGATTAATAGGCATAATCTAATGTGTTTGCTTTCTATACGTAATTGTAATTTATTGTGTTTGCATTGTGCATTTCAAAGGCTACATTTTGGGAATTTAATAGAAAATAAAAACTGATATTCAGAAGCTACATTTAGCAGCATTTTGAATTTACGAACGTGGTATGCTGCGATCCTGAGCAGATATAAATTTTGTTCCTATGTACGAACAAATCTCAGATAGGAAAACTTTTACGACTGCCAAAATACGAACAAAATTCCTAATATGAACGATTTACGCACAAATTCGTTCTGCGTTCTGCACGTTTCATGAATGAGGACCAATATGTGTAGACTTTACTATTGCCTAGAAAGACTAAAAGTGTTACTGCTATAAAAATGTCTGCTGTATGTCTGCGGTTCTATGCACTGAAAGCAAGGCATTACCGTGTGGGAACATTGCTGTCAGTCATTGTCTGTGCTTGATTAGTGGCAATTGATGTACATTACTGGGGAGGAGCAATTTAATAACTGACTAACAAGAAGGTGTTATCAGCCTCTTGCTAGGGGATGTCTGAATTGCAGGTGAGCAGACAGCCCAAGACGAACGGGTATCCCCACTTATTACTCATGCCAAGAAACTGCAGTAATTTGGCAATGCAAGGAGATTGGATAGGAGAGGTAGAGAGAGGTTGAGTGGGAGTGAGTGTGTGTATGTGATTTCGGTGGGGGAGGGAAGGGGTGCAGGAACTCTCATGTTTCTCCTTGGAGATCTCAGGAGCTATATATAGGGGAAGGACAACCCTTAGAACATATCAACAGATAAACATACAACTTTATTAATACACTGACTTACTCACCCTTGGACGATGGCATGGAAACAGTCCATTTGATAACCCTATTTACTAACCGCTACCCTTCCCCAATGATATAATCTAGTTGGCATTTGTGGATTGTACAAAAGATGTCCTTGATATTCTCTGAAAGAGATGCATATGTGTGTGTGCAGAAAAGGACATGGGAACAGGAAAAGCACACTGGTGCTCTTGCTGCAAAAAAAGCTGGCAAACAGACTTAAATACACATCCAGAAGACACAACTTTCTGTATCTCAGCATCCCCATCACCTCTCAGGGGTCATGAGATTAGTTTTGAAGAACAACTGCCACATTAAATTGCTTCTCTTAGTAACGTGGTTATCCTTAGAGGTCTCCATTTATAGTACAATCCTCGCTCATCAAGGCTTTGGTACGGAGCCCTCAGCTGCTGTGGCAGCTTCTAATAAAATGGCAAAGACAGCCTTTGTAAATGTTACTTTAACATTTGACAAAGGTACGTGGGGAAATTATTAATAATTCGCACCAAATCGCAAATCCGTGATTGTGTTCTTTTTAATGGTGATTAAATAAAGCTGCTTGCTGGGTTTTACTGTGCTGTCCCTCAGTGACAAACGTCTGAATTGTCTGTTTTCTTGGCCAATTTGAATGATATTTATTTTGTACATTTATGAATGTGTTCATTTGTTTCAGAAGCTTGAATTTATCTAAAGCTCAGGCTTTTTCAAAAACAAATGTGGCCATAGGAATTTGTTGTATTTGAAATGCGTGCAAACCTGCATTTAGCGTGGACCCAGAAAAGTGTGGGTTATCCCTTATTGTGCATATGTGCATTTATGGGAGTGCATTTGTAAGACCACAAAATTGTGATGGATTATGTATTTACTAGATACCTCCCTGTAAAATTTATATAGCTTGGTGGCCAATGTTTCATGGAATGTTGCTTACGACCTGGGGGAATCTGGTGTAAACTCCAGTTTGGGCAGTTTGTTATTGTGGCTGCTTTAATTGCTGCTAGTTGGAGACATAAATGTTATTTGAATTTGAAAATCCAAATGCCAAGATAATTTTCTTCTATAAGATACTTCTTTTAAATCTCAAAACATCTAACAAAATCGAGGGGCTCCCAAGCTTCATAATGCAAGAAAATGGATGCATCAATGTCTTCTCTGTCTCCTGTTTGTCTTTAGCAAAGCCAACATCACCACCACTCCAACACCAACACCACCACCCCCATCCACCCTACGTCCAGCCCCTTTATTGACCCTTTTTTCCTGGTGGAGACCATGTGCATCTGCTGGTTCTCCTTCGAGCTGATCATGCGTTTCTCCTGCTCGCCCAACAAGATGCTCTTCTTCAAGGACGTGATGAACGTCATCGACTTCTTCGCCATCATTCCCTACTTCGTCACCCTGGGCACTGAGCTGGCCAAGTCCAAGGGTTCCTCCCCAGCTATGTCGCTCGCCATCGTCAGGGTCATCCGGCTGGTGCGCGTCTTCCGCATCTTCAAGCTCTCCCGCCACTCGAAAGGGCTCCAGATCCTGGGCCAGACGCTGAAAGCCAGCCTCCGAGAGCTGGCCCTGCTCATATTCTTCCTCTTCATCGGAGTCATCCTCTTCTCCAGCGCCGTCTACTTTGCTGAGGTCGACCACAAGGAAACGGCCTTCACCAGCATCCCCGAAGCCTTCTGGTGGGCGGTGGTGTCCATGACGACGGTGGGCTACGGGGACATGTACCCGGTGACGGTTGGCGGGAAGCTGGTGGGCACCATGTGCGCCATTGCGGGCGTGCTCACCATCTCGCTGCCCGTGCCCGTCATCGTCTCCAACTTCAGCTACTTCTACCACCGGGAGACGGAGTGCGAGGACACCACTGAGTACACGCACGTCAGCACCTCACTGTGGGAGAACGAGGATGACGAGGAGGGGGAGGGAGAGGGGGAGGGTGGTGGTGGCTACCTGCCTCTGGGGGAGGGAGAGGGCAACGGGGGCATCTGCGTCCCCCTCAATCGGACCCTGCTCGGGGGACTGTGCGCCGGGCAAGGGGGGGAACAGAAAGGGAGAAACATGTACCTGAGGGAGCCACTGGTAACCCAGGTCTGAGAGAGGAAGAGAGAGCTTAATTAAAGAGACACACACACACACACACACACACACAGACATATGGATACACACAATACCTGACAAAAACACAATGATTTGTATAACAAAGAGTATTACAAAGAAATAAACACAGCACACAGCACACAAGTTTGCACACAGAGAACAAAATAACAAAATGAGTTAATACCTATGTGAAGGACAGGATACAACCTGAAAGAGAGAGAGAGTGAGAGAGAGAGAGATGTGGCATGTATTACTACAATAATACAACAGAAAATAAATTTAAAATAATACTTTATTAGAAGTCTTGACAACATATTTCAAATATCACAAGTTTGATGATTATTCATATTTTACTAGTGGAATTGAATCTGCTCTCAATGCAATAAAGATTGATATGAAAAACAATTACAACAACCACAGCAATGGTGCCTTCAGATGCAAAACAGTTACATCTGGCTTTATTTGTTTGTTACATATTTATCATTGTGTTTATTAGTCTTTATTATTCATTATTACATTGTATTGAGTTTGAAAAAAAGTAACTGTATATTTATTTATAAAGCTAAAACGGGGTGTATATCTGAAATTAATTGGCATGTGATTTGGGGTTAGGGTTTGTCATAATTTATATTATATAATTATATAATATTATATCATTTATATATATTTTGTTCAAAAGTGTGGAATCACTAAGGAATTTTAATGTTTTTGAAAGAGATCGATACTTGTATTCACCAAGGTGGCATTAAATTGATCAAAAAGTACAACATTAATAATCTGGCATTCCGACTTCGGTCAGTGTCAGCCTTGAATCGCAGCACAATTCTGGGCCAAGAGATGAGTCCGGGCTGCCACATGACAGCTGTGTCCCTGCTGCCACATGACAGCTGAGTCCGGGCTGTATGTGAAGTTACTGCACCAGCACTGCGCAACATGCTACCGGACTCGGGCTAAACCCAGACCAGATCTGGCCAGAGTGGCTTATTTTATTCTTTTTCACCAACCCTGAACCCACCCTGATCAAATAATAGTCTTCATACAAGTAAAAAAATAATACTTTGTTATTATAAGTTAGAATATATAACAATATTTGTCCTGATGGCTCGGGTCACATCACTCGGCCCAGAATTGTGCCGTAAATCAGGGGTGACACCGAGCCGAGTCGGAATGCTAGATCAGGGCCAGACTCATTTGGCTACCTGGGTAGTGTATGCATTTTTGACAATCTTTGGGTTGGGTTGTGCTGCACATTAACTGGGCAGAGCATGAGTCTTCTGTTCACTTTTGTTCCTGTTATAAGAAACATGAAATGAAAGCACACCGGTGTACTGTACCTCACTGTATGCTGTTCTCATACCAGCCATACTGCAATGTACTACTCCAAGTTTTTATTTTAATGAGAGAGAGGGTGTGTGCGTGTGTGTGTGTGCGTGCGTGCGTGCGCGCACATGCATGTATGTTTGTGTGAGTGGATGTTTGTGTGTGTCTATGTATGTAGGTTTGTGTGCACATACTGCGTAATCTTTATTTATACATATATATATGTTCGTATATATTCAATAAAACTACCCTGCCAATTTTGTAGGATATACAAATGATAGAAAATTTGTATCGACTTCAATATTTGCACAATATTACAGCCTGAATAAAACATTAGTAAAAACTGAATTTATTTCACAATTAACCACAAACATCTCTGCTCTTACACAGTATATAAAATACAAGCTTAATAAATACTAAGCTAAAGAAAAAGTGGTATACAGTAACTTTCAAAGTTCAGTGACAGGATGGTGTGCTACCATGCACAGTACTAACACAGTGTGCTTTTTACCACATCACATATAAAATGTGCAGCAGGTTGAAGTTTACTGTTCTGCAGTTCTAGAATTCACAGCTTGTTATGTATAACTGCTACTGTGCAGTAGCAAATTATTGCACAAATCAATAAGTGATGGAAACATACAGTGCTCCTTTGTGCAGCTGGACCTGCGCTCATGTGTCTCATCGTTATCTACTGAGGAATCCCGGACTAGATAAAGCAGCAGCTGGAGATAGCCTCATTCCCAGCGGGTCGTCAGACTCCACATCCACGTTCTCTGTTCTCTCTTCCAATTTTTCCTTCTCTTTTTTGGCTCTTTCCATCCCCGAGAGCAGCTGATTTATCACAGGAAGGAACTGAGAAAAGGAGCGGGCATGGTTCCCACCGGATTGTTTTGAGGAAAGGGAAACAGGAAGTCCGTGGTGTGGGGACAGGAAAAGGGTGTATCCATCCGCCAGCAGCAATTCCCTGAAAGTGCAGTCTGCCTCTTTGTACTGCCGCTTTGGAAAATAGACCCATTAATTCAATTAGAATGGATTATCATTGATGGAGTTACAGTGCAGTCTGTAAGTATTTAAATTTTTTGTTGTTTTGACTCTGTACTCCAGCGCATTGGATTTGAAATGGAACAGTGACTATGAGGTTTAAGTTCAGACTTTCAGCTTTAATTTGAGGGTTTCTACATCCATATCAGGTGAACCGTGTAGCAATTGTAGCCAACTGTAATTGTAGCCATTCTTATACATAGCCCCCCTGAAAATAAGATATCAAGAGTATTTTGATGTTGTTGGGTCACAGACATCAGGAAGTCATAGCATGCAAAGGATATGCAACCAAATATTAGTATAAGTCTGAACCTCATAGTCACTGTTCCATTTCAAATCCAATGTGCTGGAGTACAGAGCCAAAACAACAAAAATTGTGTCACTGTCCAAATACTTACAGACTGCACTCTATTTCACTGTGAGCTTCTGAAATGTTTTTTTAAACACAATTGTAAACTTCACTATATGATTCACCTGTCCTCTTAGATGTCCTGTGCTGTCCACACACATGTAGAGGGAGGAGGAGACTCCTTTAATGACAGTTTCACCTGGTCTTACGGACCTCAGCTCCAATACACCTAGAACACACACATGCACTAATCAGGATCACTCACGGTCATTAGTGAGATGCTGCACCTGACCAAAATCAAATGGCTTTGAGCAACATATAACACAATGATGAAACAGATGTCATAGCAATACAATAAATAACGTTGGTCAGTATGCCTCATATGTCACAGTTTCATGTTATCATTAATAATAAAATAATGAATAATGCAAAGACACAGACAATCAAATGAACTAAAAATGTACAAAAATAATAATGCAGAAATAAAGCCTTTTAACAGTAGTATAATTTATAAGCAAGACATAAAAGTCCAGCTGTAATAATAATAATAATACCTTGGCATAGAAGCACTGAACTAAGTCCATGTTCATAAATCATCTCAGGGTTAGAGCTTTTGGTTTTGCATTGATTTTTGGTTTTGCATTTTAGCTCATAATGAATGAGGTTAAAACATGGACATGGGAGTCCTGATGCTAGACAGCACTGCAGCTCTGAGATACTTTATGAACACAGACACTGAACAACAGACCAGCAAACACACATGATTACACATCTATTTCATGGAGCTTCTAGAAGGTGAAAGCAGTCCTCCAGTTTCTCTTTCTGTGGTACTGAAGTAACTCACTGTTTGCTGTCTGGACGGGAGTCCCCCCCACTGATCCGTCGTGGGAAATTTCCAGGAAGAGTCCTTGCCTTTTGTTCTCTAAAAAAGCGAATGGCCTTTTAGCACTGGTACTGGCAGCTTTTGTTAAAGGCGGCAGTGTTCATGATGGGTAATACAAGATAACACACACAGCAATCTCTGGCTACTGATAACATTTCAACATTTGTCAATAATAATAATCACCATCATCAAAATAATAATTATAATACCTGTGTATAGATGCCTTTCCCTGACTTGGTCATCAAAGGACAAAGGAGAGCTTTGGTTAGGAATATAAAAGCATAGGGTGAGAGGATAGAGGAGTGCAGAGAGGGACAGAATGCGGGTAAAACCTGTGGAAGGCATTACACATGGGAAAGAGAGATTATACAGACTGACAGACAGAAAGACAGATTGTAACGGAGGAGATAAGGGAAAACCAAAAGTACTAATCTAAATTTACGAAGCCGTATAAAATTCTACTAAATAAGATTTTTAAACATATTTCAAGCAAATAAATAATACATAAATAGCTATAAATAAATGGAAAATAAATAATATCAGTCCAGGTAATGCATCCAAAATTTCCTGAGAGATGCAAGTGGTTGATCCTTATATAGGACAGTCATGCTCAGGGAAGCAGGAAGCCATGGATACAAGTGCAAAGAAGATAAGAATCACCATAGATGATTACTATGACCAAACAAATAGATCCTTCTGCAAATTAATTGAATCACTGACTGATTTTCTTTTTTATTTCATGGGTTTGTCCACCATTTGTTTGTATATTTTTATAACCTTTTTCCGGTTAAGGGGGGGGGGGGGATAAGAATAATTATGAGCAAGAACAAAAGAATCAAAGAATTCAGGTGTGACAATGGAATGCAACACCTGGAAGAGAATGGTCCGGAAATTGTGCAAATGTGTGGAATTTATGGGCAAAATGGTAAACAAAGATGGCAGCGAATTAAAATCTGAATGTAGGCTATGCTTGATATGCTGATGATGATGTAATTAGGTGAGCATATTCTTTGCATGCCATGACTTCCTGATGTCTGTGACCCAACAATATGAAAAGACTCTTGAAATCTTATTTTCTGGTACCCTTACAAGTGATACTATAACTTCTCTGCATTTGAATGGATCTCTATGGGAATTGGGGGGTGGGACTAGATGTAGTTGTAAATTACACTGGAACAGTATGGAACACGGTTGGCTAAATGGCTTTAAGTCATCAAGGGTCTGAGGTATCAAACGAGCGTCAAACCATCACTCCCCTGCCCGATATGCAGTAAATATGGATGGATCACTTTAAGGTGTAATGGGGCGTGACGTGTGAGATGGGAGGAGCCAAACGCAGCAAGGGGATTCATTAAGCCCTTAGGCCACTAAGGCGGGATACCCGCAGATAAGGGAGGAGACAAGACAAGGAACAACAAACACCCTACAGACGCTACTAACCGGCTAACTGTCTAACGCTAAGTAGAGCGCAAGGACAGGGATCAGAACAGCCAGACATAATACACGCCCTGTCTCGGTAACGAGACACAATAAACGGGCGAGTAGCGAAAAGGCACAAATAAACAGTCAACAAATGAATTAAATAATTTAATAAGAGGCAAAAGAACAGATGTAAAGTGGCTAATTCCATAAGCTAGAACTAAGTCATATGCGGAACCTAAAGGAGGGTAAACGCCCGATCTCCCAGGGGGAAGAAACATTTTACAGGCGAGCCGACGGAGAACCGCAGTCCCATAACCTTACCAGCAAAAATGACCAAGCTTAAAACAGCCACGCCCTAACCTCTAAGACAGGAGGAATGTAATGAGGCAAAGGAACAGGTAATTAATGTTCCAAGGCATAGTATGAGACTCGCAGTAATACGCAAACGTGTCCACAACATCGTCCGGTCTCACTAAGAGACAAATAGCACCGAAGGGCAAACAGAACTAAGTTCTGAACGGAATAGCCCAAAACTCCATACCCGGAGAACAAGCACAAAAGACGAAAGGACAGCTGCACAGAAACGATAGGCTATCTGACTGACAAGCACAAACACAAAAACAAGCCCTGCCTCTAAATAAGGGGAAATGTAACGAGGCGAACAGGAACAGAGATTTAACGTTCCCTGGCGATATAAAAAGGCTCGCAGTCCAATGAATAAAACCAAGAGGGTAAACACCCGATCTCCCAAGAGAGAAACATTTTACAGGTGAGCCGACGAAGTACCGTCGTCCCATAACTTACTATCCACAGACTAACGCGAGCTAGAATATAAAACAACCGCCCTAGCCTCTGCCTAATGGAAAAAAATGTAACGAGGCGAAATGGAACAGAGCGCTAACGTTCCGAGGCTATTATTAAAAACACGCAGTCAAACACAAGCACGTCCACAGCATCGCCCAAGCTCCACATAAGGAGACAACACACCCGGAGAACGAAACAGAACAACAGTTCACAACAATCGTCTTGCAGGTAAAAAGGCGAACAGGACTGCTGTAACAAAGACCTACGCAAACATAATAGCACGAAGCCTCAATATAAATAAAACCCTGAATCACAACAACGGGGAACGTAGTCCACGAGAAGGAGACTAAACAGGGAAAAACGTACCAAGGCTACTTACTGGCTTACAGTAACACGGAATTGAGTAGAAACAAAACGCCAGGTCTCTCAGTAAGAAAACCAAACAGGCGAAGGGGAACAAAGAACAACTACTCTACACCTCCACAAGCTAAGCAGCCCAGCAGAAGCGCAAACGCCCAATCTCACATGAGACGACATGCACCTAGGAGCGAACTGGACTAAAGTTCCCAACAGAACGCCCAAAACTCCATAAACGGACAAAAAGCACACTATGGCGAAAATAGAGCAGAGATTTACGGTCCCAAACTTCTACGAGATAATCTCCCACTAAGCCAGTAAGAAATAAGCCCTGTCTCTAGAAAGAGACGCTAAAAATGGGCGAATAGCCAAAACGGTACGAGAACACACAGCCAACAATACACCACAGTACATACAATTAACAATCAATATAGAAGCCCCGATAGAATGACACGGAAGGCTTAAATAGCTGTGACCACGCCCAGGTGTAAATGCTAACAGAAGGTACGCAAACCCAGCAGGGCGGAGCAAGCATCTACCAAAAGGGCAGCGCCCCCGCGTGGCCACCGAGGAAAACGACCGCACAGGTAAACAGGGCCAAAACCATGACATAAGGGTTGTTTCTCCTGATTTTCCTATTGAACTCTATGGAAAAATAAGTCAGGAGAAGACACCCTTTGCTATGCATCCATATCTACTCTATATCTGGCAGCAGAGTGATGGTTTGATACATCAGACTCTTGATGACTTACAGCCATTTAGCCAACCATGTGTTCCATACTGTTCCAGTGTAATTTACAGCTAAATCTAGTCATACCCCCCAATTCCCATAGAGATCCATTCAAATGCAGAGAGGTTATAGCATCACTTGTAGGAGTATCAAGAGTCTTTTTATATTGTTGGGTCACAGACATGAGGAAGTCATGGCATGCAAAGGATATGTGACCAAATATTAAAATATTACTTTATTCTACATTATGTTAAACTGTGCAATATTTTGTGATGCCCGAAAACCTCATTGTCATTGTATCCTTTCAAACTCAAAGTGCCAGAGTACAGAACCAAAATAACAAAAATGTGTCACTGTCCAATTAATTATGGTGCTCACTGTATGTTCCCTGCTGAAAACAACATTACTAACAAACAACATTACTTAGATAAGTTCTAATGTTTTTTAATGGTGCTTAGTGGTCTCTACTGGCGATCTAACGGTGTGTACTGTGTTTTAATGGAATCTAATGGTCATTGATGGTGATCCAATTTTATCTCAATGTAGTTCTAATGTTAATCTACGGGTATCTAATGGTTTGTGATGGTATTTCAATGTCACCTGATGGTATGTAATGGAAACCATTAGAAAAATGTTCTTTGTTTTTTTTCAACAGGGTTGATTAGTAGCCTATTATATTATATTTTTGTATTTTACACGTACAATTCTTATACAATCTCTCAATATTTTTTATAGGGAGTAGCCTAACCTGCATGTTAGGGAACTATTAAATTTTTGTCTGAAATGTATCCTAGTTTTATACCACATATTTGTTTTGTAAGTTTTGTTCATGGCATATGTGATTTTTATAGGATTTTTACAGACCTTTTGCATATGGGCTGTGTAGACCTATTACACGAATGTCAACTCGCGTTTGTACTCGTATTATCTGTTCTTATGACTATTAGGCAATTGTTATCAAATGCCACAACCATAGATCATAAGCTAACAGAATATGCGTCAACTACTTACAGTTAACTGGTCCTTATTTGCAAGGTAGTGACGACAGTAACAATATTCTGCGGAAATGGGAGGTGTGTTCCGTAAGCAGCTATCCATTCCGTTTTATGACTATGACCGTGTAGAATTGTTTACTGTTATAAGCGGCGGAAATTGTTTGGTTTAAAGGTACAGGAAGGTGACTGGACTTATGGAGTGATTTTCGACGGTCTGCCTGGAAAAGGTTAGCCTCTGCAAAGAACACAGCCGCGTGATTTGAACGAATCTCTTGACTCGTTCTCGCTTTCAGCACCAGAGGGAGCTCTGAGCTCCGGCAGGAATCACTGTGCATGCTATGTGATCTGAGTGGTATTGAAAGTGTTATTGAGTTTGTAAGCGGTTGAAGGCATGCAGGCTCAAGGTAGAGATTTGTCGTATGGGAGCAGTATGCATGCGTGCCATCTACCGAGGAGTGCCGTGGGGGTTGGACGGGGGAGGATTGCACAGTAAAACACCGTGACACACTAAACCAAATATGCATGACGTCACCCACTAACATAATTAAACATATACCGGACTCTATCGACAAAAGATTAGCGGAAATAGACCTGATATATTTTTTTGATTCTAGGAAGATCATAAATGTATTCCATTCATGGAGTTTCCATTCCTTATGTGCAGTGTATTTTATTTTACAAGGAAGTTATGTTGTCCTAACGATGGATTATTATTGTGGAAACATAATTAGACTTAATCTACTTTAATAGAAATAGGTAAACACATGCAAGACAATCAAATGTTATTTTAACAGTTCAACCAATCTAAGCTGTTTGTCCTCTTGCCAATATCAAATCAATATTTATATATAGCGCATTTCACAACTAGTTGTCACAATACGCTTCACAAAAAACCCAGCAACCCCCACAAGAGCAAGCCAAAGGCAACAGTGGCAAGGAAAAACTCCCTGGTGTAAATAGGAAGAAACCTTGGGTTTATGTGAAATGGTATAGCCTACTGGATAACAGCCTCTCGCTTTGGCCTCCCCCAAGCATCTGCAATTGAGCGATTGAGTTCACAATTATGCTTTCAAAACCATTGCAATTTGTGGTAAAATGTAAACTAAATATTGTGACTCCAATCAGTCAAAACTCCTGCACTGAAAGATTGTGTGCTGTTTTCCATTGACCAGCTAAAAGTGGGTTGGCTGTGTCAATGTTCAGTCATGTTTTATCGGTCAGTGTTCAGTGATGTTTTATCGGTCAGTGTTCAGTGATGTTTTATCAGTCAGTGTGCAGAGATGTTTTATCAGTCAGTGTGCAGAGATGTTTTATCCGTCAGTGTATGGAGATGTTTTATTGGTCAGTGTGCAGAGATGTTTTATCGGTCAGTGTGCAGAGATGTTTTATCGGTCAGTGTGCAGAGTTGTTTTATCGGTCAGTGTGCAGAGATGTTTTCTCGGTCAGTGTGCAGAGATGTTTTATCGGTCAGTGTGCAGTGTTTTCTCGGTCAGTGTGCAGAGATGTTTTACCGGTCAGTGTGCAGAGTTGTTTTATCGGTCAGTGTGCAGAGTTGTTTTCTCAGTCAGTGTGCAGAGATGTTTTACCGGTCAGTGTGCAGAGTTGTTTCATCGGTGAGTGTACAGAGCTGATTTGTGTGTTAACTCTCTGTCGTGCTTTCCTGGGTTTTACCCCCCTCTCTGGCTCCCGCCCCTGCCCCCCTCTGACGTCTGGGGTCTCCACAATAACGTCAGTGTCTCCTGCAATTACCCACAGTGCCCCTGGTCTGTCTGGGAAGAATGATGAGGATTGACGT
The DNA here is from genome assembly GCA_029718625.1 of Synaphobranchus kaupii. Classification (NCBI taxonomy): domain Eukaryota; kingdom Metazoa; phylum Chordata; class Actinopteri; order Anguilliformes; family Synaphobranchidae; genus Synaphobranchus; species Synaphobranchus kaupii. The sequence continues at coordinate 43,497,010 of CM056386.1, read as the reverse complement.
CTTTCTGACCATCTGCTGCCCTCCCGCCTTCTTTACCCCTCTCTCCGTTCTGAGAGGATTAAGTGTGTTGATGCATCTATGCAGCTTTGCTTCATCGCCGCTGTTGTCTTTCCAGGCGTCAGACTTTATGTCCATATTTGTTGCAATATTCTTACATTGAATCATTACCTTGTCCACATTCATCCAAACACGTTATCTTTTATTGTTGTTTCAGTGCAGTAATTGTTGAATTGTTATATTTTTAATTTCCTATTCTTTCCTGAATGTATGAGAAATTCAGAACAATTAAGGAAATAACATAATTGAGAACATCATTCTATTCAAACAATACCATTAACACTAATTTATAGTTAATATTTAAACTAATATTACATACACCCATTTGAAAGCCTAAAATGCACAGACATGTACTTATGCACATGTAAACAAAGACAGTTGATATCAATTTAAATAAATCTTTAATATTTTATTAATTATACACACAACCCAAAAATAAATTTAAGACTGAGGAGCTCCTGGGAAAGTTGGTGACTTTTCTTTCCAGTGGAAAGTCAATTTAAAGGGACAGGAGAGAACACATTATAAGTTAAAACAATAATAAATATACGTATTAAGTTAAATAACAAATAAAACTGACTGAACAGAATAATGAATCAACAAATACTGTCAATATATAGATCACAGATCTAAACGACTGCCGTGCTTTTGTGAAAGAAGAAACAACTAACACCCATCATTTTAGACAGACAACCAAACAACAAATTAAATATAATAAACAACTGTATCCCTTTTCAGTAATATTAAGAACAATAATTACTATATTACTCAATTAGAGTTATGCATTCATAAAGCTGAGCTTCAACGATTGATTTTTAAACATACTGACGAGCTATACTGATACAGTGATATTCCCATATTCTGTTGCTATGACATTGTGCAAATGTGACATTTTTTATCTAACATGGGAATACACTGATCTTCGAGTTGAGGTAAGCTTTGGAATGGGTAGAAAGGGTGAAAAAATTAAAGTGGAAAAGAGAAGAGATTAGGAATAGAGAGTAGGAACAAAGAAAGTATAAAAAGTTGGCTGTTGATAAAGACCGTAACTATACCTTCATAACTAATGGGTTAATAAAAGCAATTGATGTAAAAAAGGTCAACATCCCAAATAGTACCATAAACAGTACATATTATGATTTGCGTGACATCTAATATCTATCTAATATTATGCTGTACATTTTGTGAATCATGTAAAAATCCAGATACTGACACTCCTGAGGGAACTCAACTAACTCTGTGATTGGTCACAGCAAACCATGATGATTCACGGGCACAGAGGAAGTGGAAATAAATAAAAAAAGCCAACAAAGAATCAGTGCCAATCTTATTAGCTTCCCTAGAAACCAACCAATAGCGAAATCAGCTTAAAACAGGTTACAGGTTAATGACACTACATGGACTGAGTGAAAATGCAATTGAAATGAACAGGAAGCACTAAGGACTTCTGTAGAACTTCAGTTTAGCAGCTTACTTCATGGAGGTGAGGGTGTGGTGCAGAACAGTATGGCATCATGAACGAATGATACTTTGTAGAATTAGAATGAACAGCAGGATTTCAGGAGAGGATACAAGAAGGCAATTAGCTACCTAATACTTTCTGATGGACAATACGCTTTAAAAATAAAAAATAGACAATGACGTCATTTGAAAGACAGGTGATCTGTGAGTGAATCCCTGTCACAAACAAAAATGGTAGATTGGGAGGTGATGATTTTTGGGACTGTTTTGATTTGCAGCGCGCCATTAGGTTTATGTAGTGCCCCATCCACACGAATCTCAGGACTGCAGGACAGCTGAGAGATTGCCATGGAAATGGGAAATGAGGTATTGCGGAGGAAGGGGAAACAGTGCGGAGAAACAGCTCGGCGGAAGCACGCTCAGGGAAGGTCGCAAGGCGGAATCGCGTGCCTCCGGTCGTACGCAGTGTCGTCGCTCTCCTCTCCTTCGCTTCCCTCGTCCACCATTCTCTCTTTTTCCTCCTCTTCCTCTGTCTCACTCCCCCTGTAGCTATCTCGTGCCCTCAGGTGAAACCTCTCTCTGTCTCTCTTACGGAACGAGCGAGGGGTGGGGACCTGAGGTGAGAGAGAAAGAGAGAGAGAGAGAGAGAGGCGACAGGTTTAGACACCCAGCCCTCGTCTGCCTGGCTCCTAATTTCCTCTCTCCGGTATGTAATCCTGTTCCATGCCCTCATTCGTTGCGTCCCTCCTGCCTGACTCCCCCCCAACCCCACCCCCTTCCTTTTTTCCTGCAGTAGTTGCAGTGTGCATGCAGTTTGTTTTGACATATTTTGACATCTAGATGGTGTAAGACAGGAATTAACGCCCAGAGCACCTAAAGAGAACACAATACCGGGAAGTGACAATCTTTGTAATCTTTGAGAGCTGTAAAGTCACGCTTCTGGTGCCAGGATGTTTGCTGAGACCATCTGGCCTAAGGTTTACGGTGTCCGAGAATGTCCTAGGATTTTATGATCCTGGGAGAGACTCTAATCTGTTTGAAACTCCCGCGCACGGACAATGCAAGACTGCCCCCGCCTGACGTCACTGAGCAGACCACATCCCTTTCATTCAAATAATGTCCACACAGCATGGTATAACAGTACAGACTGCTTTAGTCTTCAAAAAGCCTAAAAACCTTAAAATGTGATGAATATTTATGCTACATTGTACAGTATATACTGGAAATAGTCCTGACACTGGAACATACATTGTACACTCTTTTTCCAGAGGAACAAATATATATTGTTCAATTTCTCAGTGTTACATGAATAAATACACACAGTTAATGTACCTGACTGAACAGGGGAAACTAGGGTATAATGTAATGTTCTTCAACAGGAATCCTGGGACTGTTTGTGGCATTAATATTAATCACATTTGAAAACTATGCAGAGATGGGATTCTCATGACAACACAAACGTAGACCTATTCATGTTTGATATCGTTTTGATGGTCTTGGTGTGTGTGGTGCAATAGCCTATATTTCCTCAATGGTCAACATGGAGGAAATATATATTTCATAACTCAGGAGTAAACTGTCACTGTGGAATTATACCACAGGTGTCATGGTTTTAACCCTGTTTACCTATGAGGTCGTTTTCCTCGGTGGCCACGCGAGGGCGCTGCCCTTTTGGTAGATGCTTGCTCCGCCCTGCTGGGTTTGCGTACCTTCTGTTAGCATTTACACCTGGGCGTGGTCACAGCTATTTAAGCCTTCCGTTTCATTCTATCGGGGCTTCTATATTGATTGTTTGTACTGTGGTGTATTGTGCTATATTGTGTGTGGTATTATTCAGCCCTTTGTATTTTAAGTCAGTATTATTTTTGGTCTAGGTTTATAAGGAGACCGGTTCGCTCCGTTGCGGTTCGTTGGAGTTATGCGGGACTCGCCTATGTGGAAGTAGTTATTTGGACTCGTCCCTCCTGGCGTACCTGCCTATGTGGATGGAGTTATTCGGACTCTTCCCCCTTGGCTCTTTTCAGTCCTCTCTTCCTGGTTTCTCCTTTTTAGTCCGTTTGCCTAGTTTTTTGCCTTTCTATGTCTCTTTCTCCTCTCTTTGTCTGCTTTCTGCCGTGATGGCGAGAGGAGTTTTTGTTGGTTTGTATATCTACATAGTAGGTTTTTACTAAGAGACATGGCATTTTTATCGTACTGATTTTAGGGCTTTATTTATTGGTCTTAGCTATTCGTACCATTTGGGCTACTCGCCTATTTTATCGCCTCTTTGCTGAGGTAAGGCTTATTTCCTGCTGGCTTTTTAGTTACCCGTCTCGGGAGCCAGTTAGTAGCTTCGGTACGTCTGTTTCCCTGTTTTTGTCTCCTCGTGGACTACGTTCCCCTTTGTTGTGAGTCAGGGTTATTTATTTTATATTGAGGCAGTGCTTGTTATTAGGTTTGCGTAGGTCTTTTATTGCAGCTGTCCTGTTCACCCTTTCTACCTGCGAGACGATTTTGTTGGGAACTGTTGTTCTGTTTCGTTCTCCAGGTGTTTCTCTCCTATGGAGCTTGGGCGATGTTGTGGACATGTTGTTTGACTGCGTGTTTCTTAATATAGCCTCGGAACGTTAGCTCTCTGTTCCATTTCGCCTCGTTGCATATTTCTTTGCTGAGAGGCTAGGGCGTGTGTTCTCAGGTAGGCTTGCGTTAGTCATTATGGATAGTAAAGTTATGGGACGACGGTGCTCCGTCGGCTCGCCTGTAAAATGTTTCTTCCCCCTTGAAGATCGGGTGTTTACCCCCTTTATTTTCTCATTTGACTGCTAGCCTATGATACTTGCCCTGGAACGTTGGATCTGTTCCTTTCGCCGCCTCAGATTCTATCGTATTATTTTGCAGTGTTTTCTGACTGTGTTTTTTGTTAGTTCTTACGCTACTCGCCCGTTCTTGTGTCGTTACCGAGACAGGGCGCTTATTATTCCTGGTTGTTCGGAATCCTGTCCTTGCGCTCTGCTTGGCGTGTGACAGTGAGCCGGTTGGTAGCGTCTGTAGTTGTGTTCGTTGTTCGTTTGTCTTGTCTCCTCCCTTATCTGCGGGGTATCCCGCCTTAGTGGCCTTAGGGCTGTAGGATTCCCCTTGCTGCGTTTGGCTCCTCCCACCTCACACGTCACGCCCCATTACAACAGGAAACTCTTTCTGCCAAACCCCCCTTGGAGGGGGGACGAAAAGTGTAATATTAGCCTTTGGCCAGTTTATGGTTTTACGACCGTCCGCAGCCAGATCAAACACAGAATTTGGGCTTATAAGCATAGGAAACAAGGAACTCGGGGGAAGCTGTAGTCAGACTCTCCCGCACATCTCACTTTGTGTATTGTGTGTAGTGAATTGCCAGGTATGAATTAATATTTTTCTATACTCTATTTTTAATATGTTGCGTTGTAATTTGTAACTATGATTTGATTATTTTAAAGTAAAGAACCTACCTGGTAAACTGTTAAACTTGATTTGTGTGGTTTCTCTGAAAAAGACATTCTATCTCTGTTAACACGGTAATGAGTTGATTGATTTCCTCAGTCTGGATTTCCCCCTCTGCTGATCTAGGGAGATTGACTAGTTAAGCTTAATGTATCACGGAGTATTGCACCCGTAGAACTCTGTCTTAAGTTAGATCATCTCCGCATGCCTTTTATACATGTTGAGAACGGGCGTTGCCAATATTATCTTCTCGGGTCCCTGAGCCTTTAGGATAGGCTATACCTTATGAAGTGGCCTCCTCCGCAACCTCTGAGATAAATGGAGACATCTAGTCAGCCGTGAGTGGTGTACATAAACGGCCGTATGTAGCACTCGGTGGAACCGGCGCATCCAGTTCAGAGAACAGGCTCAAGAGTACGAGAGTACCTTAACAAATCAATTATAAATTCTACATTGAAATTATATACTAATAATTAAATTGGAGTCAGATTTATACGAGTATGGAATCAGCGTTGGTGGCTGACCGTTAATATAATATACACAGGCTGCCTTTTTAGGTAAGCTGGAGTCAGCCTGCAGACCAGACTAGAGCGGGAGGCAAAGTGGTACTATTGTCTCTGACACGTGGTCAATTACTAGCTGATCCCGCGAATTTAAAGAAGCAGTCTCATCCGGTTGTAATAACAGTAACATTTCAACACTCTTACCTTTTCCTACAGCAACAGCGGAAAATATCACGTTTAAGCCTTCGTTCCGGGCTATTCCCTCATTGGTCTAGCTGCTAGGGATTTACAATGGTAAGCCTTACGGAAAAGGAATATACTGCAGCACACTGAAGTAACATATATTTACATATACATTTTAGGCATTTAGCTGATGCCCTTATCCAGAGCGAGGTACAATTAGTGCACGTCACTAGAAAGGCCTAGATTTGCAAATCACCAACATCGCAAGTGCAATGGTGATAGCATCCCGGGGATAGGTAAACCTTTGTCGCTAGAATTAAGACGTGGAGGGGAAGGTATTGAACATATTGAAACACCTCTAAAATATGGGAAAATATATAAATTACTTCCACTTTCAGATATTGCAACACATAAAAAAATACATAGCTGTGAAATATATTTATCATTATATTTTCCAAAAAATATTTTTGACAATGTAACCCTAACCCCCCCCCCAACACCCTGTTTCTCATTCCCTACCATCTCTCCCTCTTTCTATAGTCTAAACCCCCCCCACCCCCACCCCTCCCACTCACCTGGTTGTCGTGGATGGGCAGAGCGCAGTACCCCGACTCAGTGCGATGCAGGGGGCGCGGCGAGTGGGCCCGGAGGGGGTGAGGTGAGGGGGAACAGAGGGAACGGGAGGAATGAGAGCGGATGGACCTGGGGGAGTGAGAGAGGGAGTGGCACTGGGAGAGGGAGTGGGGGTGGTGGTTGAGCGACAGGGGCCTCGGAGATCGGGGGGGCAGCTGGGGGGGCTTGAAGGGATCCATCAGGTCCATCTCAGTGAGGATGGGAGACGGGAACACCACTTCGGCGGGCAGCGGGACGTCCCCGTCAATCTCGGCCAGCTCCGCCTGCGACAGGAAGTCCACAATCCCGGCGCCAAAGGAGTCGCCTACCACATTGATGGAGGTTCGCATCCTGTCCCTATCAGGAACAGAAAATAGACATATTTGAGAGCATTATGCAGTGTGTGGACATTATGTTTCATAGGTTCATAGAGTCCATACTGAGTAGAGAGCAGTAGATGTAAAGTTTATACAGTGCTCTCCATAATGTTTGGGACAGAGACATATTATGTTTTGATTTCGATTTGCATTTCACAATTTTAGATTTGTAACGAAACAATTCACACGTGGTTACAGTACAGATTCTCAGCTTTTATTTAAGGGTTTTAAGGAATTTTTATGCATTTTGGTTTCACCATGTAGAAATTACAGCACTTCTTAGACATAGCCACCCCCGCATTACTTTGTCGCATATCCTTTGCATGCAATGACTTCTTAAAGTCTGTGACCCATAGACATCACCAGATGCTGCTCATCTTCTCTGGTGTGATGCTTTGCCAGGCCTGTACTGCAGCCATCTTCAGCTCCTGCTTGTTTCGGGGCTAGTTGGCTGAAGTTTTCTCTTCAGCATATGAAATGCATGTTCAATTGGATTCAGATTGGGAGACTGACTTATACTGCGTTCACATGGATCACGGTAGACAGGAGAACGGCAATTCTGGGACAGTGCTGGGAAAAAAGGCAGGACAGCAAGACGGCTAATAAAAATATACGTTGCTAGGGTGATGTTGTGAGTTTGATCAGCTGGTTAGCTACATTAGCTAACGTTAACTTGACATCAAGTAGGCTACCTCCGCCCAGCTTTCTTGGCTGCTTTCTTCACAATGTCAGGGTAACTAATACATAAATCTCTAGGTGGCGTTGTACCAATAAATTAATTTATCTTTGTTCACAGTGTTGTGTTGCGTCACATCCGGTTTGGAATTCAACGGTAAAAATATATATTTTTTCATTTTTACGGCAAGTGCCATCTGCCGTTGCCATTGACGGAATTCTTTGCTGTCCTAACAAAATTTTACCGTTGTGCTCTCATCCACTATAATTACATCCAGTTTGCCATCTACTGTCTACCGTGATCCATGTGAACGCAGCATTAGTCAGTGAAGAATTTTCCAGTTTTTTCCTTGAAAAAGTTGCTTTAGCAGTATGTTTGGGATCATTGTCTTGCTGTGGGATGAGGTGCCGTCCAATGAGTTTGGAGGCATTTGCTTGAGCAGATAAGCTGTTTCTGTAAACTTCAGAATTCATTCTGCTGCTGCTATCGGTTACATCATCAATAAAATCAAGTTAGCCAGTACCTGTGTCAGCCATACATGCCCAAACCATAACACCCCCACCACCACGTTTCACAGATGTGGTGGTATGCTTTGGATCTTGGGTAATTACTTTTGGCCTCCACACTCTTTCCATCACTCTGATACAAGTGAATCTTGGTCTCATCTGTCCACAAGGCCTTTTTCTAGAACTCTGCAGGCACTTTTAGGTACTTCTTAGCTAACTGTAACCTGGCAAACCTGTTTTTGTAGCTAGTGTAACTAGTCGTTTGCAGTGTAGCCTCTGTTCTGTTTGTGAAGTCGTCTGCCTAGTCACTGACACATTCATGACTGCCTCCTGAAGAGAGTTTCTGATCTGTCGGACAGGTGTTTGGGGGTTTTTCTTCATTATGGTGAGAATTCTTCAGTCATCAACTGTAGAGGTCTTCCTTAGCCTATCAGGCCCTTGCACTTACTTTGCTCATCGGTGCTCTCTTTCTTCTTAATGATGTTCCAAAAAGTTGATTTTGGTCAGCCTAAGGTTTGGCCTATGTCTCTGATAGTTTCTTTCTTATTTCCCAGGCTCATAATGGCTTCATTGACTTTCTCTGGCACAACTCTGTAGACAAACGCCCATAACAGACTTGAAAGGCAATCAAAAGCAATCGAAGCAAGACTAGATACCGAAAACTCTCTTGTACCTGCACTAAGGAAGCAAAACCTGACGAATCAGAAACACCTGTGAAGCCATGTGTCCCAAACATTATGGTGCCCTGAAATGGTAGGCTGTATGTATAAAACATGCTGTAATTTCTACATGGTGAAAACAAAATGTATAAAAAACCCTTTAATAAGCTGGGAATCTGCACTATAACCATATGTGAATTGTTTGATTACAAATCTAAAACTGAATAGAGCCAAATCACTAAAATTATGTCTTTGTCCCAAACTTTATGGAGGGCATGGTATATTAACTGTTTGATTTAAAGGGTAACAAAACACGCTGGTTTCACTAGACCCCGCCCCCTTTTGAAATTTGAAAAATGCCAAAATTTGGACAGCACTCACAGCGGCTGCTTTGTTCCACTCTTTCTCTTTCTCTCTCTCTCTCTCTCCCTCTCTCTCTCTCTCTCTCTCTCTCTCTCTCTCTCTCTCTCTCTCTCTCTCTCTCTCTCTCTCTCTCTCGCTACATCTCTCACTCATACACACAAAACACGCTAGCTCAAGCTGCTGCCGAGCCCCTGTTTGAGCTTATATTTGCGGCCAGCAAACAGAAAATCACACGCTGTCCAAATAGTTACCCACGCCATGTAGGCTACTCATTTTACAAAGGCTGTAGGCAATCACGCTACCTGTAAGATATCAACAATATTTCCATTTCAATGGGTGCACATGTGGTCACTGCACTGAACTCTCTCCAAAAGAGAATGTCTGTTAGGGATGTACGTTGCAAAGCTAAACGTGTAGCATGCATATACTACAACTCCTGGCTAAACTATTTGACCAAAATCCCCCCTTTCTGCAGGAAATACCACATATAGCAATAATATAAATATAATATTGTGAAAATATTGTGAAAATGTGAAAAACAAATCCAGGTACGTACGTAAACCTAGGGTTGACACTAACCCCTTTCCTTACAGTTATGTATATACAGTATTCAAAAATCTACATGTAAATAATAACATAAATATTAACTACCTGCGTAGTTGTAGAGTTGGCCTGTTTGACCGAAGATGGGCAGAAGAGATCAAGTTTAAGGAACCAGCGTTATAGATAAATCGCAGATAACCAGCGTTAGAGATAAAGCGCACATAACCAACATCAGAGATAAACCGCAGATGATCAGTGTGGTAAACGTTGTATAATTTCTTATTTATTCACTACTAATAAGACTTAAAATACATTCTCCATTTGAAAGAACAACGTATCGAAACATGGCTATAAGCAATCACTGAAAACCCGCCTTCGCTAGGAATACTGGGTAAGGTTAAAGGTGAAATCCAGTCTTTTCTCAAAGACCCATGTCTCATTAAGGCTATAACAACCAGTGTTAGGGATAAACCACAGGTAACAAACATCAGAGTTAAACCTCAGATACACCACAGATAAACTGCAGATAACCAGCATTATAGCCAATGGAGCCAAATGCTCCAGGTTAAAGTTCCCAGTTGGGGTGCTTCCATTGTACCCCCGAGGAACTTATTTAATCCTTTAGTCAATGTAAGCATGGAAAACAGGGGAATGTAAAGTATGCATAATCCCCTGGATCAAGGCCACCTATGAGCCAATAAATCTAATACTGTCATTACTGCGCAAGTCTGCCTTTAAGGGCCATATCAGAAGGCTGACGTCACCCTGCATCACTGATTTACACAAGGGAGCTTTACTTAACCGCATAAGATGCTGTGTCTGCCCTATACAGCAGCTAGCTAGCTACAGTTTGTTCTGTATGGTAATGGTCAACCAAGGATTAGCAGTATTAACTATAGGGTTGAGTGCATGCCAGTAATACAGTGCTACAGACAACCTCTCTCCTGCTAGTGAACCCAGCCATGTGCGACCAGCTAATTGCTAATGGCTGCTTATATCTGCTGCTGGTGATAGCAAAATTAATATCTCCACTGGGGATACATTTTTTTTTGGTTGGCATTGTGATTTTTTTTTGCATATTCTTGCTCATGTTCACTCAGAGCAGCCAGTCGACCGTTTGCAAAGTGTGTTTTTTCTGGCTTGGTATTGTGAATTATTTAGCGCATTCTTGCTCATGTTAACTCACAGAAGCCAGTCGACGGCGATGAGCAGGCTTATGTCCTGAGTTGGCAGCCCCACGGCGGTGAGGATCAGCAGCATGGTCACCAGGCCCGCGCTGGGGATGCTGGCCGCGCCCACGCTGGCTAGGGTGGCTGTCATGCTGGCGGGGGAGAAACAGGGCCATGAGTGTGTTCTCACCACAGGATCTTATTCTCATTATCATACCATCTAGCACCACTACTGGCCGCATACTAAGTTCCTCAATCCTAATACAGCCAGCAGGATGTGACATAGTAGCTCTCAGGATTTTTAAAATCTTTTTTTTATTTCCTTCCAATTCTTGAACTTGGCAAAACAAAGATACGTATGTGGGGGTGTCACATGCTTCATCATGTTTTTATTCAAAAATCTGTTTTTTTGATTATGAAAAAACAATTGGATAAAACTATGATGGCTGTGACCCCTGGTTTGCACGGAGCTAGGCGTACGCCATTTTGCATTCATGGACTTCCACTGCAGTGGAACATTCAAGATGGTTGGCCATTCCAAATCGGGGTGAGAATTGGATATGCTGACTTTCTCAGCGCTGTATTGGGTGCCAAATTTATATATTTTTTAAAACTAACAAGGCTTATTACCACAGCATTGAATTCACAAACCGTGTCCTGCACACAGATGGGGGAGAACCAGCACGGTTGGAAAAGGTGCTGCTACCGTTGCCTGGTGGTGTGGGGTCTAATGGGCATTTTCCAAACCCTTTCCTGAATTGAGTGAATGGAGACGGACTTGACCCCAAGCCTCCGCTTGCAGGGCGGTGACAGGGGGCGCTACCTCACCTGACGGTGATGATCTGTCCGCCGTCCAGGTGGATGGCGTTCATCTGGGCGATGAAGATGGCGGCCACTGCTTCGTACAGCGCTGTGCCGTCCATGTTGATGGTGGCGCCGATGGGCAGGACAAAGCGCGTCACACGCTTGTCAATATGCAGGTTCTCCTCCAGGCAGCGGAATGTGACGGGCAGCGTTCCCGCGCTGACAAAGAGACAGAGGGGAGGGATCAGATTAACAGTGCACAGAACAGCTCCTACAGCAAAACTGAATCATTGTGGTCCGGATTTACAAGGGGTTTGAACTGTTTAAAGAGTGTGCAAATGACCATATTGCTTTGCCGTGCTATTCGCTAACCTTGGGCAGTGAGAAGAATAAGCCCCAGATCTAAACTGCTTCACCAATACTTTGCGACCACAACTCCTTCAAACCAATGTCGCGCAAGTAAGCTTTTAAAGGTGGCATAAATTCCCCGCGCAAAGCCTCATTAAATCTATTTTTATCAAATGTTCGTACACAGCAAATATATGAAAAAGTCTAAGGCGGCTGAATGCTTTTTCCACCCACTGTATACCCTAATCTATCCCAGCCCACATTATAAGATTCTATATGCACTCTTCTCAGTCTTTCCTTTTTTATTTTATGCATTTGTATATTCTTTTCTTAATTATAGTTCAATGATATGTTCATTGTTGCACTAATTCACACATGATTCAGCACACACACACATAAAAGCACATACACATAAACAGGCTAACATACACACATACAAACATACATATTTTATTCTGTTTATGAGGATTGTATTCATTGTATTCTTTCATGATATGGCAATATGTATATATATATATATATATATATATATATATATATACAGTATATATGTCATTCTAGTAAAGCAAATATGAATTGAATTGAATTGAGAGAGTGTGTGTGTGTGTGTGTGAGAGAGAGAGAGAGAGAGAGAGAGAGAGAGAGAGAGAGGGAGAGAGAGAGAGAGGGAGAGAGAGAGCAGATCCACACAGAGGACAGGCTGTTCTGTCCTCAGTCTCACAAGCAGAAGTAAAGTTGTGGGTAAACTCAGTGAGCTTTGAGCTCTTTGAATGTGTTATTCCCTCATTCACCACCAGAGAGAGATATAATACTATGACAGTAAACAACAGCAGCTACACTTAAGGCAGAGAGCAAGATAAGTGCTCACAGGTGTGAGCTGGGGCTCGGAACTGCAAAGGGAGAAAGAGAGTTTAATTGCTTGTGATAAGAGTCCTGCCCTGTTATATATTTTATTGGCAAGTTTTCCACATTCAGGAAGATTCACATACTGACAACTGATCCTTTTTACTTAATTACAGTACGGCTAAAGTTTTAGGATTACATTTCAGTCTAAAACAGTACATATGTGTAATAAACAGCACTTGCACACACTCATGTGCACACAAACACGCACACACACATACACGCACACACACACGCACACACATGCACAAACACGCACACACCCACACACACGCACGCGCGCACGCACAAACACGCACACGCACACGCACACACACACCTGCTGGCTGTCCCCAGCGCAGTGATCCAGGCCTGGAAGATTCCGGTGTAGAAGGTGAAGGGGTTCTTCCTGGTGACGAAGAAGAAGATGAGGGGTAGGATGATGCCCCCATGGATCATCAGTCCCACCATCACGGTGACCATGTACATGCCCAGCTGCCGTGCCATCACCTCCAGGTCCCCGATGGCAGCGATCTTCCCACAGATCAGGGAGGCAATGCCCAGTGGGGAGTACCTGTGGGCGAGGGGGAGGGATTCACGTGTCTGTCAACTGCAGGCTGCCAATCAGAACATCAGCAAAGCCAAAATCATTCAGTATTTCGGTCACTGGCTCCTACTGCCTTGTGTCCTGTGAAGAGGAAGACTCATTACTTTCCACAGACAACATGCTGTCACATTATCTGTTTCTCTCACACACACACAGATTCTGTTTCTCTCGCACTCACACACATTATGTTTCTCTCTCTCTCTCTCTCACACACACACACACACACACACAAATTCTGTTCTCTCTCTCACACACACAAATTCTGTTCTCTTTCCCTCTCTCACACACACACACACACACACACACAAATTCTGTTCTTTCTCTCTCACACTCACACGTTCTGTTTCTCTTTCACACACACACATACATTCTGTTCTCTCTCTCGCACACACACATTCTGTTTCTCTCTCTCTCACACACACACACATACATTCTGTTCTCTCTGTCTCGCACACACATGTTCTGTTTCTCTCTCACACACACATACATTCTGTTCTCTCTCTCGCACACACACGTTCTGTTTCTCTCTCTCACACACACGTTCTGTTTCTCTCTCTCGCACACACACGTTCTGTTTCTCTCTCTCGCACACACACGTTCTGTTTCTCTCGCACACACACGTTCTGTTTCTCTCTCTCACACACACACATACATTCTGTTCTCTCTCTCTCGCACACACACGTTCTGTTTCTCTCACACACACACACACACACACACACACACACACACACACACACACACACACACACACACACACACACACACACACACACATGCATTCTGTTCTCTCTCTCTCACACACACACACATTCTGTTTCTCTCTCTCGCACACACACGTTCTGTTTCTCTCTCGCACACTCACATACATTATGTTCTCTCTCTCTTGCACACACACGTTTTGTTTCTCTCTCACACACATGCATTCTGTTTCTCATTCTCACACACACATTCTCTCCTTCTCTCTGTCCCTCTTTCTCAGACAGACAATCTTTTTCTCTCTCACATACACATACACACACACAAAACATTATCTCTTTCACTCTGTCGTTCATATACAGACACACACATTCTCTGTCTCTCACACCCACAAACATTCTCTCTTTCTCTCTGTCTTTCACACAGAGACACACACATTCTCTCTCTCTCTCTCTCTCTCTCTCTCTCTCTCTCTCCCTCACTCACACACACACACACACACACACACACACACACACACACACACACACACACACACACACACACACACACACACACACACACACACACACACACACAGTGTCTGCTTATTTCTCTCCTGCTAACTGCTTCCTTTCAGGTTCCCACAGATTCTTCCCATATTTTTCCCCATGGGAACATTCTCCAGATCCCCATATTTCTCCCTCTCTTCCTGCAGTTTTCCTAGACGGACCTGACCCCATGTCCTCAATCTTCTACCTATTTGTTACTGTCAGTGATTCATCTGCATGGTACCAATGTCCCAAATGACACTAGACAATGTACACCACACATCGCTTCCACAAAGAATGCATGAATGTATGGAAATCAAAGGTGAGATTTAGGGCCTTATCTTACACCCGGCGCAAAGCGGCGCTAACCCAAACGCAAGTGTCTTTGCTATCTTACACCCGGCGGTAGGTTCATTATAACGCCTAACGCTCACGACGTTTAACTAGCATGTAGTCTTGCGCCGTTTGGGCGTGTTGGTCTTAAGATGAGGAGTGGCCAGGATTCTTTTTGGCGTATTGCTATCTTGAGCCAGCAAAAAGCGCTTGCGCTAGAACCACCACTAACCTAGTCTAAAGTCATGTCGCAGTTGTATACATGTTATTTTAACGGCGCATATAAGTGCGTCTACAAAGGCGTGTGCACAATGCGGGTACCCTCCTGTCTGTTACACACAGGGGCACGCACAAGCATGATTAAAATATCAAGATTACAATGTGAAATAGTATTATTGTGTAGCCTATATCAAAAAATACATAATAATAAAAGGGTCCATAGCCGACCTTTCCCTCAGCGAACGGGAATGCCATGCACATTAAATTGCTTTCAGCCCACTCCATCAACATCCAGGCAATGTGCGATGGTACGGGACAATGGCTATCCATTAAAAAGCAGCTGATGACACCTATATTAAGTCTAATGCGCGAATTGTCATTTACACCTAATGCGTGAATTGTCATTCAATGGAAATTTAGGCTATTTAGTGTCATCATTAAGGCAAAATAACGGTATGTATGTTATTAGTCAATATTAGCCTACTATGCAGGTAGCCTAATGAACTTTGGATGAAGCTTGAACTTCGAGAACTCCATGAGAACAGCCTCTTGGAATTGATGTTTGACACTTTCATTGCATAATCAAACGAAATTCGCTGAACAAGCAGGCTAATTTGGCGTTTTTTAAGGTGAGACTGAAGCCATTGATAGCTTATTCTCAGCTGTTGCAGGTCCTTTTAACGAAATTTAACCGCATATATTTTGTAAAATAACAGCCCTGTCTGGAATTACCGGGAACTCATAGGCTAATGGTTAGTCCGAATAATATTGATCATACTCCATTTAGCCTATTCCTTGATCACACTAAACACGCACGAGCATGTCTGTTTCACCATCAAGCAATCCGCCAAGGTGGAAAAACAGGCTTTTAAAGGGAATGGGATATGACATTTTGATTGGTTTATTGCATGTCACGCCCAAGACACACCTATAATTAATGAAGCGACTAGGTTCAGCCCAGTTGCACCTTGCGCCGTGCTTAGCGCCAAAAAACACGCCATTAAAATAGCAAAAGTGGACTTGGACACGCCCAAAATGGACTTTACGCCATGCGCTTAGACTAAGCACCAAGATCGCCAAGATAGGGCCCTTAGACACATTGCATTTTGGGCATTCAGACTAATTGTTAGGCATGCGCGGAAGATTGTTCTGATCCACAGCTTATATTATTTACACAAAATCCATTTACTAAGCGATTCAGGTCAAGTGCCTTGTCAAGGGTACAACGCAGGGAATCGAACATATGACCTGAGTTCCCAGCTCAGTTCCCTAACCGTTAGGCTACAACATTAAAGACAGAAAAAGACACACAATGCAGACACTCACCACATGATCATATTGACCATCTTCATGATGATCTCGTTAAGGATGTTGAAGAATTCGCACATGAGCTTGGCCTTCTCGCCCATCTTCCCCATGCAGATTCCGAAGGTGATGAAGAAGCCGATCAAACCTGAAAAACACGCATCACACATTCCCTTTCAAAGTGTCCGACAATCAAAGCATGCTCCGGATACCGCTTCTGACAACTGAAGCGCGCTCCGGATACCACATCCGACAACCGAAGCGCGCTCTGGATACCGCTTCCGACAACCAAAGTGCGCTCCGGATACTGCTTCCGACAACCAAAATGTGCTCCAGATACTGCTTCCAAAAATAAAACCGCTCCGGATACCGCTTCTGACAATCAAGACCAGATTTATTTTAAGCACGTCGCAAATTTCCATACCATAACACATACCAGATACTTTTTCTAGCAACCATACCAAATACTTTCTGTATTGAACAGACAGGATATCCTGATCAAAGACTGCCGTTAACAGACCCCATATTTGAAAACCAAAGTGGATTCACAGTGGCATCACCCCCGTTTGACAGAACTTTTGCCAGCGTCTGTATTTCATTGCATAACTCATATATTTTTCTCTCTCTTCCTGTTATTTCTCATTCTCTTTGTTGCCAAATCTCAAATTCTCTTGAGTGTGTCCTTCCTGCCAAACATCTCCCTCTCTCTCTCTCTCTCTCTCCCTCCCCCCTTCCTTGCTCTTACCTAGTACATTCATTCCCCACTTGAATTCCAGTTTCTTCTTATTGACCAGAACTGTTTCTGTTTGGTTTTGGACAGCTCCGGGCACCTTCCTTAACACAGTCTGGACCTGGACAAATAAAAAAACAGGAGACTATTACTGGAGCACAGGACTCATCATGTTAATGCACTGTTCTATTGCATGTGATGGGCCCCATGGTCTGGTATCTGTTAAGGCACTGTTCTAGTGCACGGATGGGCCCCATGGTCTGGTATCTGTTAAGGCACTGTTCTAGTGCACGGATGGGCCCCATGGTCTGGTATCTGTTAAGGCACTGTTCTAGTGCACGGATGGGCCCCATGGTCTGGTATCTGTTAAGGCACTGTTCTAGTGCACGGATGGGCCCCATGGTCTGGTATCTGTTAAGGCACTGTTCTAGTGCATGGATGGGCCCCATGGTCTGGTATCTGTTAAGGCACTGTTCTAGTGCACGGATGGGCCCCATGGTCTGGTATCTGTTAAGGCACTGTTCTAGTGCACGGATGGGCCCCATGATCTGGTATCTGTTACTGCACTGTTCCAGTGCATGGATGGGCCCCATAGTCTGGTATCTGTTAGTGCACTGTTCTAGTGCATGGATGGTCCCCATGGTCTGGTATCTGTTAAGGCACTGTTCTAGTGCATGGGATGGGCCCGCTGGTCTGGTATCTGTTAAGGCACTGTTCTATTGCATGGGATGGGCCCCATGGTCTGGTAACTGTTAAGGCAATGTTCTAGTGCATGGATGGGCCCCATGATCTGGTATCTGTTACTGCACTGTTCTAGTGCATGAGTGGGCCCAATGATCTAGTATCTGTTAAGGCACTGTCCTAGTGCATGGATGGGATGCATGGTGTGGTATCTGTTAAGGCACTGTTCTAGTGCATGGATGGCCCCCATGGTCTGGTATCTGTTAAGGCACTGTTCTAGTGCATGGGATGGGCCCCATGGTCTGGTATATGTTAAGGCACGGTTCTAGTGCATGGATGGGCCCCATGGTCTGGTATCTGTTAGGGCACTGTTGTAGTGGATGGATGGACCCCATGGTCTGGTATCTGTTAAGGCACTGTTCTAGTGCATGGATGGGCCCCGTGGTCTGGTATCTGTTAGTGCACCGTTCTAGTGCATGGATAGGCCCCATGGTCTGGGATCTGTTAAGGCACTGTTCTAGTGCATGGATGGGCCCCATGGTCAGGTATCTGTAAGTGCACTGTTCTAGTGCATGGATGGCCCCCATGGTCTGGTATCTGTTAGTGCACTGTTCTAGTGCATGGATAGGCCCCATGGTCTGGGATCTGTTAAGGCACTGTTCTAGTGCATGGATGGGCCCCATGGTCTGGTATCTGTTAGTGCACTGTTCTAGTGCATGGATAGGCCCCATGGTCTGGGATCTGTTAAGGCACTGTTCTAGTGCATGGATGGCCCCCATGGTCTGGTATCTGTTAAGGCACTGTTCTAGTGCATGGGATGGGCCCCATGGTCTCGGCATCTGTTGGCCAAAATCTTTTGTCTCGCAGAAGAATGCAGAAGAGACAAACGAAACCACCTCCAAATGGACCGGCACTTCCAAACAAACGAGCCCACAGAGGGCACCTCCACATTCCTCTCCAATTCAGGGAACAGATATCCCACCTGAGCCTCGAATGGAGAAAAACCCGTAGATGCATTGGGCAGAGTATTATGGGCATATTCAGCCCAAGCGAGGTGGCGACTCCAGGACGTGGGGTTAGAGGCGACCAAGCACCGAAGAGTGCTCTCTCATGTTTGGTTGGTCCGTTCAGATTGTCCGTTAGTCTCTGGATGAAATCCAGAGGACAGGCTGACGGACGCCCCTAACTGAGTGCAGAAGGAACACCAGAACCGTGCGGCGAACTGAGGGCCGCGATCCAAAACCACGTCCTGGGGGAGACCATGCACCCTGAACACGTGGTCTACTACCAGTCTAGCTGTCTCCGGGGTGATGGCAGTTTAGGGATGAAGTATGCCACCTTTGAAAACCTGTCTACGACCACCAGAATCACCGTGTTGCTGTGGGAAGCAGGTAGCCCGGTGATAAAGTCCAGGGCGAAATGACTCCAAGGACGACTAGGGACGGGCAAGGGGCGCAACAAACCCGAGGGTGGGAGCTGAGAGTTCTTGTTGCAGGCACAGACTGAACATGCAGAAACGAATTCCTGCACATCCCTCTCCATAACAGGCCACCAAAAGCGCCTGGATAGAAACTCCCTCGTCCTATGAACACCAGGGTGGGCCACCAGCTGTGAGGAATGGCCCCATTGGAGTACCTGGGACCTAACATAACCGGGGCCAAAATCTGGAAAGTTGGTAAAATGGGCTCCGGAGCCGGATCCCTGTCCGACTGGTCAAAAATGCGAGAAAGCGCATCTGGGTTAACGTTCTTAGAACTGGGACGGTACATCAATAAAGAATTTAAGCGGGCGAAAAACAACGCCCAGCGGGATTGTCAGGAATTGTGTCTTTTGGATTGCTGGACGTATTCCAGGTTTTTGTGATCCGTCCATATAGTAAACGGATGTTCAGCCCCTTCCAGCCAATGACGACACTCCTCTAATGCCAACTTCACTGTCAACAGCTCCTACGTCATAATTTCTCTCGGCTGATGTAAGGGCATGAGAGAAATAAGCACACGGGCGCATTTTCCGGTCCAGCGGCGAGTGCTGGGACAAGATCGCTCCTACCCCCAACTCCAAAGCATTCACCTCTACCACAAAGGGGAGGGAGGGATTGGGAGTAATAAGGATGGGTTCGGAGCTAAATCTCCTCTTAAGTTCTGCAAAAGCAGCCTCTGCCTTAGGATTCCATAGAAACCCTGAAGGAGACGTTTTCTTAGTTAAAGCTGTGATGGGTGCGGCTACTGCACTGAAATTGTGGATAAACCGTCTATAAAAGTTCGCAAATCCTAGGAATCGTTGGACCTGTTTTACAGACTGTGGAGTGGGCCAGTTCATCACAGCTGACACCTTTTCAGGATCCATTTGGACCTCTCCCTTTTTTATAATAAATCCCAAGAATGAAACCGTGTATGAATGGAAGGAACACTTCTCAGCTTTGACAAACAGCTGGGCTTTGAGAAGTGCCTCCAGAACCTGCCTGACTTGGCCGATGTGAGTAGCAAGATCAGAGAAAATTAAAATATCATCCAGGTAAACAAATACAAATTTCTCTAGCATTTCCTGGAGCACGTCATTCACTAGTGCCTGAAAGACAGAGGGGGCACTAGTGAGCCCGAACGGCATGACGAGATATTTGTAGTGTCCATTGTGCATATTAAACTATGTCTTCCACTCGTCTCCTTCACTTATGCGCACCAAGTTATAAGCATTACGGAGGTCGAGCTTAGTGAATATAGACACCCCCTGGAGACGCTTAAATGCGGAATTCATGAGAGGAAGTGGGTACCGGTTTTTAATAGTGATGTCATTCAACCCACGATAATCTATACACGGCCTCAATCCCCCATCTTTCTTTTTAACAAAAAAGAAGCCAGCCCTGGCTGGTGAGGTAGAAGGACTAATAAACCCATTGGCTAAGTATTCTTCGATGTATTCCTTCATTACTAGGCTCTCAGGAGCCCATAACGAGTACAGGGCCCCCCTGGGAGGTACGGTGCCAGTATAAAGGTTGATGGCGCAGTCATAGGTTCGATGAGGTGGCAAGGTGGTAGCTTGTTGTTTGAGCAAGAGCAAGATCCGAATATTCAAACGGGACATTGACTGGCAGGGGAAACTCGAGCGCCAACATTACTCCAATGTTATCCAACCTGGAAGATGCGTCGGACATGGACTCCCACGCAATATCAAAATCAGAGAGCTAGTCATGGGAGCAACTTTCCCTGAGGGAGTCCCCATCAGCCAGCGGATCCCAGGCCAAACTCTCCTCTCCGTCTACAGAGAGAAAGGCAGCGTTACTCGGATCAGGGGGAGAGTCAACCTCCTCTGAGTCACTATCGGGATCAAACTCCGAATGATAACTATGCCCACCAGAAGTGGAGGGAACCACTGGTTGGCAGTGCGATCTGCACTGGGCGCCCCATTGAAGATTAGTCATTTTTTCTCTTGGCTAGACCGTGCTGCACTAGCCAAGAATGGCCTAACACAAGAGGATAAGTGGGAGAGTCGATCAGAAAAAACTGGAGACGCTCGGAATGCCCCTCGTGAGAGATGCGTATATAAATAGATCCCGTTGTCTCTTTAATCGTCCCGGTACCTAAGGGGTAGCTGTCGAGGGCCATAACAACCCGGGGCCAAATGAGACGGTGAATGGGAATTTTGCACTCCCTGGTCCATAAAAGACTCTGCTCCGGAATCAATGAACGCATTGACTTTAGCTAAACGTTGATTCCAGAGCAAATGGACCGGCAAAAGTGTTCTAGGGACTGTATCGAAATGTCTCGCTTGTGTCCCTGATTCCACTAACGAGACCCCCCGTTTCCCTCCAATTTAGGGCACCGAGCTCTCGTGTGCCCCTTGCGCCTACAATATCGGCACCACTCCTCCTGCGGTTTGACCGGCAGGGGTTCAGACAGAGCGGAACTGTCCACCTGCATAGGCTTCTCTCTGCTAAGGAAGGATTGGGCAGCAGCAGAGGCCAAAGGCGGTACCGGAGCAAGATAAAGACAGCGAGATGAGCGATCCCTCTTTGCACCTCTCTCTCTCTCTCGTTCTCTGATACGGTTATCAATGCGGATAGCTGTGGTAACCAAGACGTCGAACATGGCAGGCGGTTCGAGCATGGCCAAGGCGTCTTTAATAGGATCAGACAGGGTATTAAGGAACAGAGAGATAAGTGGAGCTTCAGTCCACCCTGTCTCCCCTGCCAATGCTCCGAACACGATGGAGAACGCTGCCATGGTCTCGGTGCCCTGGTGGAGACAGGTTAGTTTCATAGCGGCTTCTTGGCCAGAGATGTCATGGTCAAAAATTAACGCCATCTCCTCCATCAATCTATCTGCGTTGTTCATGACGGGCGCATTAGCCCAAATTAGGGGGTCAGCCCAACGAGTGTGGTCCCGGTGAGTAGGGATTAAATAAATACTACCCGGGACCCCTGGGTAGCAAACCGGGAAGGCTGGGCCTTAAAAACAATCAAACATTGGAAAAGAAAGCCCCGACACTTCCCAGACTCTCCTGTCGTAACGGAGAGCCAGCTGGAGCTTAGGTTCCCTTATGGTTAGAGGAACGTACAATTAGCAGGGGATTCTGAGGTGATGGTGCTTGTGGGACCGGGGCCTGTGGAACTGGAGCTCACAGGCAGGCCTCCTGGCGGCGAATGTCCTCCTCATGAGAGAGCAGGGTCGCATGCTGAGCGCCCAGCTCTTTTCCCTGCGGGGTCACTGGAGCCTCCTCCATGGTTTGAGTATACTGTGAGGGGGGTCGGGACGGAGGACCAGACGCGACCAAAAGGTATTCAGAAAGTTATCCACAAACCGTGGACAACCAATAGAGGGAGAAGAAGAAAAGACAGGAAAGAAACTCCCATTTAAAACCCAAAATAAATAAAAACGGCCTGAATAAAATTGGGCGAGACTTGCAGACTACAGTCTGGGAAATAAACAGAGAAGGACATAGTCCTGGCGTAAGCCAAAAATAATTATTTGGTTCGAGCAGAGTAAAGAAACAGAACAGAATAGCCTCAAGCTCAGAAACGATCAGAGCTAAAAATAAAGGCAAACGGAAACAAGGCGAAGCCAAGGTTACGGTCTAGTAGCAAGACAGAGAAACAAAAAAGCAAGGCAGGAAAACATAAGAGTAAGAAGAACAAAACCCTAATAACTAAATACTCTAAGTTCTACAGGCCAGTCCCGCATGTTCTTTAGAAGCACATACGAACAAGTGGTCGCCTGAAATTCCTATACCGAGTTACCTGGCTAGAGTGGCAAGAATGATACTCAAGCACCGGAAACAGGAAGAGCTGAACTTAAGTAGGCAGGCCGACACCTGACACAGGTGCGACGGATAATAGCCGGGCGAGAGAGAAAACCCAGCCAGAATGCCCTCCCGTGGCAAAAGGAAAAACCTCCGCTGAGAAGAGACAGCAACCTGAAAAACCGTGACACTTAAAGCCACATTATTCTAGAAATAATGCACTAAAAAATAAATGTCACATACCAGGAATTTCAATCGGTCAGACCAACTTGTGCTTTCATTTACTGTGCTGTATGTACTATATGGCAAATAATTCCAGTTGAAAGAGGTTCCATTTTTAATTGATTCATTACAAACTGGCAGGTGAAATCAGTTGGGTCCCATTTGCTGTGAGTCTGGAAACCTGAATCCATCTGATTTACTGACAGCAAATGACCAAACCTGCATTGGGTAAAAATAAGCACTCTCCCAAAACAATAGTGGCGGTTTCAGCAATGGCTGATGGTCAATATGATCAGGCATTCCAAATTGCGATCAAAAGGGGGAAAGCATTAATTCATTAGAAAAATAGAATGCAGTCTGTCGACTTACACCAGCCTGCTTTCCAGAGGATGTGATTGGTTAAATTCCTTGAATGTAACATACAGTTTACTACCAATACAAGGGGCACAGCATCTGCCGTCCAGGATACTGCACACTGTACACTGTGCGTCCATCCAGAAATTGAAAAACTCGCAGTCACTAAAAACCACAATGGAACTGAGCAGATTACTGATTGATTCCAGAGCAAATGGACCGGCAAAAGTGATTTACGGAGTCTACAACAAAGCCTTTTTAATTATGCCGACATGTGATTGGAGCAAATGCAAAGGAGCTGCGGCGAGATTGAAGATGGGATTACGCTGAATATGATCAGCAAGATAGGATGAACTGGACGAACATCAGTGAGCGCCGCTGCTGCTTGCAAGCTGAATCCCGTTACATCCAAAGGTGGCCGCATGTGACCCGGGATCCCTGCTGCTGGCTCAATGCTCACAGAGAACAGTATGATTCTGACAGGCAAAAACATCTTCCGCTGCGCATTGATGCAGCGATTCTGCTGTGTTAATCATAATTCAGATGGAAAAATATTAAATAATGTTTAGATATTACGGGTGGATTCACTTGTTTATGCTTGCTATTATTGCTAACAAAGTAAATGTTTATACTGAGCCAAGTATAGTACACAATGATTTTCGGGCTTGGGTTGAACTCGGAATGTGAAAAGAAGTACTGAGCAATTTGTACTAAGTAGTAAAGATCTGAATAAGATGCAAAAATCAGGTACGACAAAGTTTTTATACCAGATACATTCAGGGGGATGACTTGGACGGCTGAACACACAAAACCTGAACAAAACAAAGACAGCCACAACACCAACCATCACCAAGATCAGCGCCTGAAGACTCTTTTAGTCTTTTAACACTCTTTTAATACTTCTAGATTTCCCCTGCTATTCAATTTTTCTTTCTTATTATTTATATTTTTTCTTATTTTTTTTTTAAAGGAGAGAGTCCACCCTCCTTATGTTTAAAAAAAACAACTTTATTCAGATAGAGGGAAAGCAGAGAGGGTTACAGATAGACGGGATCACAGCACCAAAACTGTCTTGGTGGAAATCAAACCCAAACCCTGGCAGGGATTTGCATACGGGTTAAGAGTCAGTCACCCTATGGACAGCACCACACAGTCGCCCACTCAGCAGTTTATATCCAATGCTGTATCTTGTGAACCAGACCTGCTACCTTCCTGTACCTGGTACAATAGACTGCAAAAGCTACTTCCTGTATCCTGTGAATTACTGCAGCAGTTCCTTCCTGTGGCTGATAAAGCTCTACCTTGTAATGGCGCACCAGTCAAGCAGTTTTGGCGGAGCCAGGCTGCTCACCTGCTGAAAGCACGCCTGCACCAGGTTTTCAGGGAACAGGTTCCGGATGAGGTCCATGAAGGCATCCAAACTGCTGACCTCCTGGTTCCTGGGGGCGAGGCTGGCCGGACCCGACTTCAACTTGGGGTTCCCGGGGTGGATCCCTATGACCAGGATGACCCCCAGCACTGCAGCGATGACTGTGGTTGACATGTAGTAGACCATGGCTCTGGTTCCCATTCGCCCGCTCGAGCGCGCGTCCAGACCAGCCAGACCTGAGAAAGAGAGGAGAGAGTGCGCTACACTGGAAGAGGAGGAGCGGAGAGGAGGAAGGGAGAGGAGAGGAGGAGCGGACGGGGTTGCTCGTCCTCTTTTGCCTCTGTCAGTTTTTCCTTTTACCTGCAGGACCTTGGACAATGGCACCCATGCGCAACCTGAGGCTCATGGGTAATATGCTCAGGTGTTGTTAGGCCAAATATTATGCTAATGAAAATAATGCTATTTGTACAGTGTTTTTCTTTCACCATAAAGTATACACTAAATAATGTAATACAATAATAATAAAATATATTAACAGAATAAAATAGTAATACAGTGAAAATAGATATGCAAGGTTATGTAATAACTAGATGACAATGATATTTTACTTAGACTCAGCTGCCCATGCTTTTTGTGTGTGTGTGTGTGTGTGTGTGTGTGTGTGTGAGTGTGAGTATGCATGTGTCTGTTTTCACCCTGAGACTGGCTAACCAAATTTTTGCTCCTAGTACCTGCAAGAGGAATTATTATTATCACTGAGTCTGTCTTGTGCTGTGAGGTTTTTTCCTGCTGAGAAATTTACTTGAATGATTTGTTTTTATTGGCCCAATTCACTATTCTTTGTGGCTTATTTTCTGCTCATTTCTATAGATTTCTTAAATGCTTATTTTTTGTCTTCTGCATTAGTGTGTCAGTAGAAAAGAGCAGATTTTAGATTTCCAAGCATTCATTTCCAAAAAATGTAATGTTAGTCAGATAATTTCTTGTATTTCTGCAACAGATGGTATGGCCTCCACAGAGCCCTGATCTCAACATCATCGAGGCTGTCTGGGATTACCTGGAGAGACAGAAGCAAGTGAGACAGCGAAAGTCTGTGACAAGTTCTCCAAGATGCTTGGAACAACTTACCAGGTGATTTTCTTATAAAACTGCATGACAGTGTACCTACGAGAATTGATACAGTTCCAAAGGTGAAGAGTGGTCACATAAAATACTGATTTGATTTAGTTTTTTTTACTGTTTATTGCTCTTATAGTCAATTGTATGATGTTTAGAAACTTTTCATTTCATTATTTTTGAAAGCATTGTCGTTTTACAGAATTTTTTTTACATATGCCAAAGACTTTTGCACAGTACTGTATACTGACAGTGTGCATGATTGTGGCACTATCGTGCACATGTATACTAACAGTGTATGTATTCTAACAGTGCATACAATAGTGGTACTATGGTGCACATCAAGGTTGCCTATAATAATAGAGAGAACAATAATATTGTAGGATATCTAATATTTAGATATAAGTACCCCCCCCCCCCCCCCCTTCTCTTCTCTATCTCTGTCGCTCTCTGTCTCTCTCTCACTCACTCACCCCCACAAACATCAAAGATAAGCCAGTCTTTGTCATAAATGACCCCCCCCCCCCCCTCTCCCACACCTTAACCTAATCAGGACAGGGATGCTCTCCCTGTAAATATATTTTATGGAGCTGCAGAAAAAGAAGTTAGTCAGTTTTGGAGTTTGTTTGGAGAAGAAGTCATCCTTTTTGTTTTTGTGGTGGTAGTTCCTTTCATTCCTGTTTCCGCTGGAGGGTAAATAATATTTGCAATTTCTGGCTTATCTCTCTCTTTACTGGTATCTTCTAATTAATGTCTGGTTTAATGTCTTCCCTTTTGTAAATTATAAGTAGTCAGCCTACATTCCTTGGTGAATGTATGATTTCCAGTCATTATTCTAATTGACTGTTTTTCATTTAATAAAATTATTTAATCTCAAGACCTGATTTAGACTTTGTTTTGGCTTGTTGGTTGATCCACCAGGTTACTGTTCGATTTACCTATTAACGAATTCTGCGATTTAATTCATGATTGTAATTTTTAATAATAATTAATAAATTAAATCACCTAAAACTTATTTTGGAAATATTAAACAAGCTTGTCAGGGAGGCAATACTTCAATTATGGGTGACTTCATTTACCCTGCCATTAATTGGGAATTGGTGACATGACAAGGAAAAAGTCAGGAAGAATTTCTAGATGTTGTAAATGGCCATTTTTTGGCACAGTATGTCAGTCGGCCTACAAGAGGGCCATCAATTCTGTATCTGGTGCTATAATGATCCTGACAGAATTTGCAGCACAGAGGTAGTGGAACCACTTGGGACAAGTGACCATTGTGCAGTTCGTTTTTTAAGTACTTTAAGAGGGCCTCGTCTAAGTCCAGGATTTTTTACTTTAGGCATGCCAACTTTAACAAGATGCGAGCGTATTTAAGTAATATAGACTGGGCACAACATCTTGACTGCAAGACTGAATGAAAAGTGGGGCAGGTTCAAAAGGGTCATTCTTGATGCACAAGATAAATTAATTCCAAAGGTAAAGAAAAGTAAGTTGAAAAAGCAGTCTCCACAGTGGATGAATAAAGCTATACGGAAGAGATTGAGGGAAAAGAATAAGACATATATAAGATATACTTTTAAGATATATAAAAAAGACAATACTGAGAGTAATAAGGTTAATTATTGTAATATTTGTGTTAAAGTTAAAAAATAATTAAGGGTAGCTAAAAGGCTGTTTGAATGGCAAATTGCTCAAGATGCAAAAGGTAATCCTAAACAGCCAGAAGGAATAGTCAGTAATCAGAATGTTTTAGCAGATAGCAGAATGTTTTGAGATAGGGGATAGAGAAGTACTAGATAAATTACATAAATTAAAGACAAATAAGTCAGCAGGTCCTGATGGCATATACCCAAGGGTACTCAAAGAGTTAAGTGAGATCATCTATAAACCACTGGCAGGTATTTTTAGACAGTCTTTAGAAACTGGAGAAATACCCGACGACTGGAAGCAAGGTGATGTAATACCAATATATAAGAGGACCGGACTGATCCAGGAAACTATAGGCCTGTCAGTTTAACTTGTATTCCATATAAAATACTGGAATCTATCATTAGAGACAAGTTGGAATTATTTCTTGAAAATAACATGATCTCAAGAGATAGCCAACATGGTTTTCACAGGGGAAGGTCATGCCAGACGAACCTTTTGGCATTCTTTGAGGAAGCTAACAAGTGTTTTGATTGTAACAAGGCTTATGATATTATATACTTATATTTCCAAAAAGCATTTGATAAGGTACCACATGAGAGACTCTATCAGAATGAAGACAGTGGGAACTAGAATGGCACTCAGATAGATGCTACACCTGCGCATGGGGCAAAAAATGTGATCTTGCACTGTGAAATCAGGCTTTGACTGATTGGAAAAAAAGGTGGTAGGTGGTAACAGTTTTAAACGTGTTTTTGTGCATGCAAACCTTTAGTAAATCGACCACTAAGTTTTAACTGTGTCGAGCTGGAAACTGTGTAGAACTGACTGACTCAAGGTAGAGCCAAAACGAACAAATTAAGTTACGTTTCCATTACATTGCCACCATTCTGAGCTGCAGAGACTTCACATGCATTTGGAAAATTCTGCATCGTAATGGGTTGCAGGCCAGCCAATCTCCCTAAAACAGAACAGCAGTTTTGAATCTGAAAGATTTTATCCTTTTTTTCTACCTACAGCTTGTCTTTAAAGTTATTTGCTGTGCTGCACTTCCAAACCAGTACTTTCTGACTTTCCGGTGATTTTCTTTTGTGGGGTGGAGACACTTGCAGGCTGAATGGATTCCTGTCCTGCAGGGTAGGAATTGTAAAACAGAAGTTGAATCGTGCGGAAGGGAAACGGAGCACGGCAACAGCAGGGGATGCTTTATAAGCCCTCATCGCCTGCAATGAGATGCTTCATCCCAGCGAAAATCACCCGCTGGTGTGGAAGGGGAGTAATGATCGAGGGTTGACCTGATGCAGCTGCTTCTTGTTTGAGTCCAGAAAACAATCCTGGAAAACCACCCATAACTGAGTCAGCCATGTTTCATCAAAGCAATGTGCTCCCGAGGGTCCACTACTTTACAACGGTACGCAGCTGCCTTATTATATATCACAGATCTCTCTCTTTCTCTCTATCCACTAGTATTTCATTCATCTTACAGGTTCAGACAGGAATCCAGTGACACGTGAGGAGTCTTGGTGAACCTGCTATCTTAACATTCAGAGAGAAAGAAAGAGAGAGAGGGGAATACACTCAATCAACATAGATGCATGAGGGATATGTGAGTCTCTCACTGCCAAAGTTCAGCCTGACCGCCTGCACAGTAAATTCACAGCAAAATATCCAGGGTTAATTCAACTCTAACAGTGTAGATTCAACTCTAGCAGTGTACATATGAGCCTGTTCTGGACATATTAGTCTCATATGTACACTGTTAGAGTTGAATTAACAAATTTTACTGTGTGGGATTTTTGGAAATAATATGCGTGCCATTGATTTAAAGTTGTACAGTACATTGATGTTGATCTTTCTAATTACCCTTGGTTCCTCTACTTACATACATCATTAATTAGATTGAATGCGTCGCATACATTTCATATTAAATGTATTCCTGTTTTAACAGGTGTTTTATAATGGTTTTTTTCAAAAGCATTTTTTCTTCTTGATTACACTTGATAATTGTGTTGTAATTTCCCAGGCTATGTAAATAGTCCTGAATGAAACCACTTGCCTAATACAAAAATCTTTTAAATAAAATAAATAGAATGTGTGTAGTTAATTGGAATGTTGGTACATTGGGAAATAGCATGGGAAACCTATGATGAATTTGATGACAGCACACTTATTTCATAGATATTAATAAACACAATTTATAATGCAAAAATGAATACCTGTGATAAGGCTGGAAATGATGAGGGGCAGGATGAGCATCTTCAGCATTCTCATTAAAATATCTCCAGGGAAAGAGATGAGCATCAGCGAGGTGGAGTCTAATTCAGGGACATATCGCAACAACATCCCAAACACTGATCCCAACACCACTCCTGCAGAGAGAGGAACAGAAAGAGAGAGAGAGAGAAGTGGAAGATGAAAATGTAATTATAAATATCTCTAATGTAGTGAATATTTTATGCGCTTTATTCCTCTGTGTTGGCATGCCAGTAAGGCATATCAGAACTTGAATGTGAATTTGAATGAGAGGGAGAGATGGGTTCATAAATATCCCAAACATTGACCCCTAAATGTTGACATTGACCCCCCTTCTGAACAAGGCAGACAGACAGAAGGAGGGGGGGGGGGGGGGGTGTCAGACTTCCAGTCTCCACACGTCCATAACTCCTCTCCCTTAAAATGTAAAAAACATGAATAAATCTCATTCCATTGCCTAACACCATTTTCTGTTTTCAGTTGTTCATGATTCTGCTAGACAAATCAGAATTATTATTATTAGAAATTGTCACTTTATTTTAACCCAAATTAGGTTCAGATTTGAAGTGGAACTGAGGTATCAGACTAGCCTCAAACCATCACTCTGCTGCTAGATATGCAGTAGATATGGATAGATCACATTAAGCATTGTTTCTCCTGACATTCCTATTGAACTCTATGGAAAAATTTGTCAGGAGAAACAACCCTTAAAGTGAACCATCCATATCTACTGCATATCTGGCAGCAGAGCGATGGTTTGAGGTTTGTTTCATACCTCAGACCCTTGATGACTTACAGCCATTTAACCAACCATGTGTTCCATACTACTCCCATGTAATTTACATCTTAATCTAGTCCCACACCCCAATTCCCATAGAGATCCATTCAAATGCAAAGAGATTATAGTATCGCTTGTAAGAGTACGTGAAAATAAGGTTGGGTCACAGACATCAGGAAGTCATGATGTGCAAAGGATATGCAACCAAATATTAAATATGATAACTTTATTAAAGTTTATGTTCATTTGTCCAATTACTTTTGGTCCCCTAAAATGGGGGGGGGGGGGGGGGGGCTATGTATAAAAATGGCAAAAATTGCTACACCTTTCATCCGATATGGATCTTCAAATTAAAGCTGAAAGTCTGCACTTTAACCTCATAGTGACTGTTCCATTGCAAATGCAATGTGCTGGAGTACAGAGCCAAAACAACAAAAATTGTGTCACTGTCCAACTACTTATGGACCTGATTGTATATACATAGAATGTCCACCATGCATTGTAAAATCTTCATTATCATTATCAAACATGAAGATGAATATCACGTGAAATGATTAAAACTCTGACATAATTGACACAAACACATACTTAGTAACTTTTATGAGGTTGCAAAAATACTGAGAACTACCAAGGCGCTCACAAGACAGGCACACAGACATGTACAGGCAAAGGGAACTTCAGTAACGAACATACAAGATTAAAATCAAAGTAGCAGATGAAGCCAGATGGCTACATACAGAAAATATGTTGACTCTATGCACTGTTCTCAGGGTAGACATATTCAGAACATTAAACCACTGGACACACACTCAAAAACCACAAGATAAATAAACACAGCTTATATTTTACAATACTGTTTAAACAAAGACGCAGACAAATTAATTACATGGGAAAGTCAGACACTAAATTACGTTCCCTAGTTACCATGCCCTTGGGCCCAAACCAAGTGGTGAATGAAGTAGACAAGACAGATTTTAGAACTGGGTTTTATCAGACATTTTTCTCAAAATTAATTATTAACATTTCAGTGCTTTGTTCTTTCTTTCTGCTATATAACAGCTTAACATCTCAAAACGAAACTATCTGCAGATAGATTCTGTAATTCCGGGCTCTGCTGAGTTTTTACCATATTACACTAACACTGATGTTACAGTTATAAATCTGATGTTATACTTTTTCATGTTTAGAACAGAATAAAGTAGAATAACTTTATTTGATCCCAGGGGGAACTTCAGGTGAAGTAGCCAGCAATTAAATAAACAATTTTATAAAATTACATTAAGAAATAAAATTACAGAAATTGCATTTAGAGATTCCTGAATTACATTACTATTATTACAAATTAGAAATTAAGAATTCTATTAAGGAACTTTTAGGAAGAACTTCCATAAATAAATTATATACAGAACTAAAACACTAAGGGAGATTCAGAGACAGTCAAATTAAGTCATGCGCTTAAGTGCCTCTCCTGCATGGCTTTTACGTGGGGTGATCTACACTGTATTCTAACTTTCTGCTCCGTGTGTGCTAATCTCAAAATGTGGGTGGTACAGGGCATGATATTCTAATGAGCTGTTTCTTGTATCTTCCCCCTGGGTTGCCAGGTTAGTACTAAAAAAATGTTTGTCAGGTATGCATTTTCAATGTGTCAGTGACAGTGCCAGTGACAGACACTTAAATACATTTTGGACTATGCTAAATCCATCCATCCATTATTTAACCCACATTATGCTAAATCCATCCATTATCTAACCAACATGATGCTAAATTCATCCATTATCTAACCTGCATTTGGTCAGAGACAGGAATACACCCTGGACAGGTCGCCAATCCATCACACACCATTCACTCACACCTATGGGCAATTTAGAGTCTCCAATTAGCCTAACCTGTATGTCTTTGGAGAGGAAACCCACGCAGACACGGGGAAAACATGTAAACTCCACACAGAGGTGCCCTCGGCCGGGATTCAAACTCGGTACCTTCTTACTGTGAGGCGACAGTGCTAACCACTGCACCACCGTGCCACCACAATGCTAAATCAGAAAATTAAATGAAACATTAAAATGAAGGTGTGCTGTCATTGATGATACGAACAGGTGTTGGCACAAAGCAGTTGAGTGCTCTCCTTGTTTTAAAGGATAGGGACCCCAGTATTTAGAGAGCCAAACCAAGCTGTTAGGCTGAAGGTCAGTGCTGATTCAATGAAGCAGGTGTAAAATTGCAGTACTGACTGACATAATTTAGCCAACCATGGGTTCCATACTATTCCTGTGTAATTTACAGCTTACCCTAGCTGTAATCCCACCCCCCAATTCCCATAGAGATCAATTCAAATGCAGAGAGGTTATAGTATCGCTTGTAAGAGTACCTGAAAATAAGATATCAAGACTCTTGATATCCTTTTATACCCAGTGATGATAGCATCACCTATTTACCTGTGGAATGTTCCAAACAGGTGTTTTGTGAACATCACAGTCTTTTTTTTTTGCCCCTGTCCCAACTTTTTTGGAACGTGTTGCAGGCATCAAATTCTATAATAAGAATAATAATAATACCTTGCATTGATATAGCACTTTTCCCACACTCAAAGCACTTTACAATGATAAGGGCAGAACTCTCCTCAACCAACACCAATGTGTAGTACGCACCTGGCTGATGCACGGCAGCCATTTTGTGCCAGAACACTCACCACACATCAGCTGAGGTGGAGAGGGAGAGAATGATTTTAGCCAATTCAACTGGCAGATGATTAGATGGCAGACTGAGAGAGCCAGGTTGGGATTTTAGCCAGGACACCAGGCAACCCCCTACTCTTTGCAACAAGTGTTGTGGGATTTTTAATGAATCAGGACCATGATTTACATCTCATCCTAAACATGGCATCTCCTACGGCACAGTGTCCCCATCACTGTACTGGGGCATTAGGCTTTATTTGACCGGATGGAAGATCACCCCCTACTGGCCCACCAACACTGCTTCCAGCAGAAACCTAACTTACCCACAAGGTCTCCCATTCAAGTACTAAGCAAGCCTATACCTGCTTAGCTTCAGCCATTCAGCAGGAGCAAGGTACATGATGCCTGGATTGGTCACTCTGATTATCCCCCCCCCCCCCTCATCTTGATAATCCCCTCCCTCTCCACATCAGCTGATGTGTGGTGAGTTTTCTGGAACAAAATGGCTGTAGTGGATGAGGTGAGTTTCTGTCCTTCACTGTCAAGTGCTTTGGGAACCTGAGGTAAAATACACTATATAAATGCAATTCATTATTGTAATAATACAGGCACAGACAGACAGACACACACACACTGGCCAGTGTACCTACCAAGCACAGTAAGAGCTAACAGCAGGTTGCGAGTGATCCATCCACGGTACTGCATTAGACTGGACTTGGGCAGGGGCTCCCCTCCTCCCTCACAATGCCCCCTGCTGGCGTTGCTGACTAACTGCTGATTGGTCATCCTGCCTAAAAAGAAAAAAGGGGTCATTGACCTCTGATGCTGGACGGTCAGAAAGAGAGAACGGAAGAACTCATGTAAGAGGCTGATGTAAAGACGGACACGTGTTTTACATTTCTTTTAAATCAATTTTGTTTTTTACACAATGCCTTGAAGGAGTAAGATACTTCATGCGTAGCTAGAACAGGAACTTCGCAGGCGCCTGATTGACCGCAGGAGTAACTGTTGCATGGAGACAAGTACAATGACATCGACTGGAACTTGTCACACGTGTGTGTGTGTGTGTGTGTCTTTGTGTGTGTGTGTGTGTGTGTGTGTGTGTGTGTGTGCCATGTCACACACAGAGACAGTATTTTAGTATCCAGAAGCCCCTGAAAATAAAGGGTTCTGAAGATCTAGCTGCTCTGCATTGGCTACTTGTGTTTTTAGGATTGATTTGAAGGTTATTTTACTTGCATTTATAATGGTTAATGGTCTAGCGCATGAATAAATTAATGACTTTTTGATCATATGAATCAGATTCTGTGAGCGGTCCACTCTGCAAACACTACCCTGTCAGTTATTCCTACTGTTACACTTAAACCAGAGGGGAGGCTGCTCGTGGAACTGCATACCACAGTACATAACAAACTGCCAATCCTTGAGTAGTTTTAATTTAATCTTCAGACTTTCCTTTTTATTACGACTTTTACCTACCTACTGATGATTGCATTTATTGTTTATAATTTACTGTCTTTTATCAGTAACGCTTTATTTTGAATATTTTTGTCTCACATTTCATGTTCCATATATTTTTACCTTAATACTTTTATAATTCTTTTATTTTTATTACACTTAGTTAGATTGCACTGTTTTACTCTTATGTTCTGTGAAGCACTTTGTGATGCACCCTGTGTGCAAAAGGTGATATGCAAATAAAGTTATTATTATTATTAATATTATCATCATCATCATAAGAATGGGCTGTGACAGGCAGTGTCACACACAGTGGACTCCTCCAGTCCCTCAGACCGAGCCTCCTGGGTGTGGATGTGAGCACGTCCCTCGACTGGTTCAGCCCAATTATTGGGCCCTGAGCCCCATTTGGGTGTCCACATATCTGCCTGCCAAACTGACGTCAAGTATAGAGACAGAAAGACACTGGGGACTGCCTGTCAGATCCTTCACAGGGGCAAAAAACTTTACACAGAACATAAGGAGGACTCTGACTGGACAGCATCACAAGGGACCTCTTACTTTTTAAGACTGCTCTCTCTGTTTTGAATTAGGAGATTGATGATTGGCTCTTTCTGGAATGGGGGAAAAATGCCTTTATTTCATTTCTTGTTGCCAGTGAAAAAGTAGTAAAATCTTTAGAACTGAAGTACATTACTCTGGCTAAAGAACTTATGGGTGAAAGACAAACAAACCAACCGCACAAAATTAAGTAGTCCAAGCACATGTTGGTAAACTACTGGGAAAACATCATTAAATAATAATGTTGTAAGATAACCATTTCATCCATATTAATCAAGAAAATACATAAAAGAAGTAATTCATTGAACACACCACACTGATGGAATAATCCCAGTAGCCGACCCCACTGATAATAGGCCATGAAGTTAAGTAGTTTTAAAAAGTATTGATACTTCTAAGATTTAGAATAGCATAATATTTTAGGCTATATCTGGAGGGGAGACTAGCTGGTATGACTCTTTGAAAACCTTACTGTACAAACTCATTCCGTGTGTGTCTTATTACACGTACTAATGCAATTCTCTTTGTCTAGTCATATTTAAGCCATCTGGCTCTGTCTCTCCCTCTCTATTTTCTCTGTTTATCTGCTTGTTCTCGTCTCAGAATTAGGGCCAAACTACTTTAATTTAGCCTTACCATCCATATTAACTGCGTTTCTCTTATATGAGAGACGCCATAAAATGCATTTCTGCTTCGTGAGTGCTCTAACCAGGATTCCGAGGTCCAGTATCAACCCGTGTGAACAGCTGACTCCAATTATAACTAAAACCAATTATAATTAAAACCGGATAATTAATTTTTTTTTTATAATTAAAAAAAAAAGTCAAACAAAATGAAGATTAGAGCCAGCGCATGAGTTTTTTTTCCTCCATATTCTTGTCATACTTCGGGCACACGGCCCAGTGCAGAGTGACCTCTCTATACAACTGGAAGCACTAAG
This sequence comes from Synaphobranchus kaupii, assembly GCA_029718625.1. Lineage (NCBI taxonomy): Eukaryota > Metazoa > Chordata > Actinopteri > Anguilliformes > Synaphobranchidae > Synaphobranchus > Synaphobranchus kaupii. The sequence continues at coordinate 43,460,702 of CM056386.1, read as the reverse complement.
AGCAATCCACAGCGGCTCATACCACATGCATCGCGGTGGGCCTCAGTCATTAAGAAATACTCTGCGAGTGAGTCTATGAATGCCACAGACCGCCATTAATACACTAAATTATGGCTCCAACATTCAATTCCAGTGGTAGCTGTCTTTATGATTTGCTGAACATGTGATTTGTGAGCGAGCAGCAGATAAGATCTCACATAAGGCTGCCGAAAATTAAAAAAAATGATCTACTGCTGCGGTACCTTGGAAAAAATAAATACCCAACAGATTTCAAAGAGATCATCTGTCTCTGCGGGCTCAAGATCTGTGAAGCTGCTGACTGCAACTACCCTTATTGCGGAGATTACTATCACTACTGCTAGTGGGGAAGAATTGCTGCAGAGATTAGAAGCCGCGCCCTGAAATTGACGGGCAGGGACGCTGGTCGCCCGACCGGGCGGTTGGAAAACACTGATGACATCATAAGCTGACACACGTGGATGCATCACGTGCCGCCTTAGACCGCCAATATTGACGACATTTGGCCAAATACTGCACGTTTCACACATCGAAGGCAGATCTGTGCATGCTGTCTAAGGCGGTACACTTTCACCTCCCCTCCCTCTGTCCCTCTTTCCTTTCTCTCTCTGTTCATTTTCAATTTGCCTTGCTTTATTAGCAAAAATAAAACAAAGCAAATTTCTCTCTCCCTTTCACTGCCACTCGCTCACTTTAATCAACTCCTTTATCTTGATATACAGTATAATCTATTTCAGTATATCAATTCAGGGATCACGTAAAACATCAGTACGATACACTATAATCATCCACACTATCATCATCATCATCATCATCATCATCATCATCATCAATGATTTCAACAAGAGTGAGAACAAGTTCCCTGCTTAATTAAATATTTAATACACGTACCCGGGAATAAAACTGTCATCAGTAAATGCACGCACAAACTCTTACAATGAGAGTGCCCATTTCAGGAGTTAATACCACTAGACATGATCCTATGACAGATGATCATCGTTATTACAGCACTACTTATGTCTCAATGATATAAATAATGTTCATTCACAGTTTTTTAAACAATAACTGTACTGGTTTTCCTCTCTTTGCATCTATTTTTACAGCACTTATCACACTGTAATATCCACAAATATTGTGAATACATCTATTTGCATTGCATTGTATTTTGTATGTACTTTTTGTACGTGTGTCTGTCTGTGAGTTTCTGGTGTGTGATTCTGTACGTGTGTGTGTGTGTGTGTGTGTGTGTGTGTGTGTGTGTGTGTGCATGTGCGTGTTTGTGTGAATCCACAGTACGTGACCATGGGTGTGTGTGTGTGTGTGTGTGTGTGTGTGTGTGTGTGAATGCGTGTGCGTGTGTGTGTGGTGTGTGTCTGTGTGTGGAGGGATTAGTGCCTATGGTTGATTGTTTGGTGTGGGCTTTGCACAGGGATATAGATATAATCCTGTCACCCCCTCCCGCACAGCGAGAAGAGCCGGTCTATGACTGAACGTTATTACAGAGAGGCTGGACAGAGCGGGGATGGTACACAGTTGGGCAAAGGTTAACAAAGATTTACATCATAGTAACCTGACATCAGTGAGGTCAGTAAAAACTACAGATCCCACAATGCCATGGAAACACACCGTGAACTGTGAGTCAGGGAGCATTCTCTGTATTAACCCCTCTCCCAGGATCAGTTATAATCAGCACTAATGCACTCCAATGTCCAATCAGTCTGTTGTTTTAAACATTAACCCTCATTCCAGTTTGTTCTTCCATGCCCAGCTCACTACTATAATCTACAATATCTCAGTATCGTCCAGACAGTATAATTACAGCATCACCTTGACTTGCCCATGCAGTGCCCAGCCAGTGTGTGTGTGTGTGTGTGTGTGTGTGTGTGTGTGTGCACGCGTGAGTGTGCATGTATATGCATCTGTGTGTATGCTTGCATGTGTGTGTGTCTGTGCTTGTGTGTGTGTATGTTTGTGTATATGTGTGTCTATGTGTGTGTACCCCATCTCCCCCTCCCTCTGCAGCTATAATCTGAGTGTATTAATCTGTTGTTTGAACTCTTTAAGCACAGACTGTCTGCCACATCTGCTCTCTTCACCCTCTTAATATTTCTCCTCGGTTTCTCTTCCTCCATCCCCCTCCACCTCCGTGACTTCCCACCCCTCCACCTCCGTGACTTCCCACCTTGTGTTTCGACACCCTCATTCATCACCATGCAAGTTATCCGTTTGTCTGTCCTCTACCACTCTCTCAAAGGGCTTTCTAGGCATTCCAATGGTGTCTCCAAAGAAAATAAAAATGACAAATACATGTCTCCCTCTCTTAAATTCAAACCTAACCTCTTCTCCTCCGGTCACCCTTTGTTCAGCATAACACAGACGTTAAAAGAGTGTCCTGTGTGTCTTATTACAGTGGTCATCTGTGATGTCTCACAATGCCTCAGTTTAAAAAGTGATATGACACCTGCTTATATTTCAGGAGAATAATTACAGCGTTCCTACAACACTGCAGAAAGAATTATTTAATTCAATTCAATTTTGACAGTATAGCGTATATTTTCACAGAGATGCTGTCACATCAAAATCTACAAAAATTTGAAAATAGAAAAAGAGAACAAGGAGTCAAGCAAAAAGTGTGAGAATGTTGTGCGTGAGCTGGGAGGGTGTTAAGACCAATAACAACAACACAGAACAATGCAGAGAAATATGCAAATATGCATGAAGTGCAGCTCACTGAAAACCCAGACTGCAAAAAAATATTGCACTTGTCCATTTCATAAGAACAGGAAAACAGACACAGACTGATACATATCCTTATTGTAAATCATGTCATTAGAATTATACCTATGAAGAGTATCACCATCAACACAGCAAACATACAGAAATAAAGTAACAGCATGAAGGCTGATGGACGGATGTGAGCTACACAAAATGCAGAAAGAGGACTGGAATAAAGGGGTATGCACACTTGAGCAGGAATTTACATCTCTGCAGCAGGGCAGATTAAAGAGAAGAATGCTTGTTCTGTCCTACCTGTCTTTTGCCACTGTCTTCCATCCAACAGGAGAGAGGCATGAGGAGAAGAACAATGAGGACGGATGAGATGGAGAGAGACAGAAGGATGGAGACGGAGAAACAGAGGGGACGTAAAGTCACAGCCCTTGCGTCATCTGAGAAAATTTGCAGATTAATAGAAACGGCTTGTTTCTCTGAGCCTCCCTCCCTTACTCCCTTGTGCATTCTATCTCCCTCTCTTTCTCTCTCTTTATCTCTATCTCTCTCTTTCACTCTCTTTCTTGCTCGTATTTCATCTCACTCTCTCACCCAGTGAAATAATTGTAATCACATGTGGTATATGAGAGTAACAGAGGAGTGAGACAGGATATACTTCAGGAGTTGCAGTGAGAGAGATTGTTTAGGAGTGGGAGTGAGATGGTTTACACTCCTAAACCATCTTACTCACACTCACAAACCATTTCACTCTCACTCCTAAAACATGTTTAGTAGTGGGAGTGAGATGGTTTGTGAGTGAGAGTGAGATGGTTTAGGAGTGAGAGTGACATGGTTTAGGAGTGAGAGTGACATGGTTTAGGAGTGAGAGTGACATGGTTTAGGAGTGAGATGGTTTAGGAGTGGGAGTGAGATGGTTTAAGACTGGGAGTATGGAATGAGATGGATTAGGAGTGTGAGTGAGATGGTTTAGGAGTGAGAGTGACATGGTTTAGGAGTGGGAGTGAAATGGTTTAGGAGTGAGATGGTTTAGAACTGGGAGTATGGAATGAGATGGTTTGTGAGTGAGAGTGAGATGGTTTAGGAGTGAGAGTGAGATGGTTTTGGAGTGGGAGTGAGATGGTTTAGAACTGGAAGTATGGGATGAGATGGTTTAGGAGTGTGAGTGAGATGGTTTAGCACTGGGAGTATGGAATGAGATGGTTTGTGAGTGAGAGTGAGATGGTTTAGGAGTGAGAGTGAGATGGTTTAGGAGTGAGAGTGACATGGTTTAGGAGTGAGTGACATGGTTTAGGAGTGAGAGTGACAAGGTTTAGGAGTGAGAGTGACAAGGTTTAGGAGTGAGAGTGACATGGTTTCGGAGTGAGAGTTAGATGGTTTAGTAGTGGGAGTGAGATGGTTTAGGAGTGAGAGTGACATGGTTTAGGAGTGAGAGTGACATGGTTTAGGAGTGAGAGTGAGATGGTTTAGGAGTGAGAGTGACATGGTTTAGGAGTAAGAGTGACATGGTTTAGGAGTGAGAGTGACATTGTTTCGGAGTGAGAGTTAGATGGTTTAGTAGTGGGAGTGAGATGGTTTAGGAGTGAGAGTTAGATGGTTTAGTAGTGGGAGTGAGATGGTTTAGGAGTGAGAGTGACATGGTTTAGGATTGAGAGTGAGATGTTTTAGGATTGAGAGTGAGGTGTTTTAGGAGTGGGAGTGAGATGGTTTAGGAGTGGGAGTGAGGTGGTTTAGGAGTGAGAGTAATATTGTTTAGGAATGGGAGTGAGGTGGTTTAGGATTGAGAGTGAGATGTTTTAGGAGTGGGAGTGAGATGGTTTAGGAGTGAGAGTGACATGGCTTAGGAGTGGGAGTGAAATGGTTTAGGAGTGAGATGGTTTAGGAGTGGGAGTGAGATGGTTTAGGAGTGGGAGTGAAATGGTTTAGGAGTGAGATGGTTTAGGAGTGGGAGTGAGATGGTTTAGGACTGGAAGTATGGGATGAGATGGTTTAGGAGTGGGAGTGAGATGGTTTAGGACTGGGAGTATGGGATGAGATGGTTTGTGAGTGAGAGTGAGATGGTTTAGGAGTGAGAGTGAGATGGTTTAGGAGTGAGAGTGAGATGGTTTAGGAGTGGGAGTGAGATGGTTTAGGAGTGAGAGTAATATTGTTTAGGAATGGGAGTGAGGTGGTTTAGGATTGAGAGTGAGATGTTTTAGGAGTGGGAGTGAGATGGTTTAGGAGTGAGAGTGACATGGTTTAGGATTGAGAGTGAGATGTTTTAGGAGTGGGAGTGAGATGGTTTAGGAGTGAGAGTGACATGGTTTAGGATTGAGAGTGAGATGTTTTAGGAGTGAGAGTGACATGGTTTAGGAGTGGGAGTGAGATGGTTTAGGAGTGTGAGTGAGATGGTTTAGGAGTGGGAGTGAGATGGTTTAGGAGTGGGAGTGAGATGGTTTAGGAGTGTGAGTGAGATGGTTTAGGAGTGGGAGTGAGATGGTTTAGGAGTGGGAGTGACATGGTTTAGGAGTGGGAGTGAGATGGTTTAGAAGTGAGAGTGACATGGTTTAGGAGTGAGAGTGACATGGTTTCGGAGTGGGAGTGAGATGGTTTAGAAGTGAGAGTGACATGGTTTAGGAGTGGGAGTGACATGGCTTAGGAGTGGGAGTGAAATGGTTTAGGAGTGAGATGGTTTAGGAGTGGGAGTGAGATGGTTTGTGAGTGAGAGTGAGATGGTTTAGGAGTGAGAGTGAGATGGTTTTGGAGTCGGAGTGAGATGGTTTAGGAGTGAGAGTGACATGGTTTAGGAGTGAGAGTGACATGGTTTAGGAGTGAGAGTGACATGGTTTAGGAGTGAGAGTGACATGGTTTCGGAGTGAGAGTGACATGGTTTCGGAGTGAGAGTTAGATGGTTTAGTAGTGGGAGTGAGATGGTTTAGGAGTGAGAGTGACATGGTTTAGGATTGAGAGTGAGATGTTTTAGGAGTGGGAGTGAGATGGTTTAGGAGTGGGAGTGAGGTGGTTTAGGAGTGAGAGTAATATTGTTTAGGAATGGGAGTGAGGTGGTTTAGGATTGAGAGTGAGATGTTTTAGGAGTGGGAGTGAGATGGTTTAGGAGTGAGAATGACATGGTTTAGGAGTCAGAGTGAGATGGTTTTGGAGTGGGAGTGAGATGGTTTAGGAGTGAGAGTGAGATGGTTTAGGAGTGAGAGTGACATGGTTTAGGAGTGAGAGTGACATGGTTTAGGAGTGAGAGTGACATGGTTTCGGAGAGAGAGTAATATTGTTTAGGAATGGGAGTGAGGTGGTTTAGGATTGAGAGTGAGATGTTTTAGGAGTGGGAGTGAGATGGTTTAGGAGTGAGAATGACATGGTTTAGGAGTGAGAGTGAGATGGTTTTGGAGTGGGAGTGAGATGGTTTAGGAGTGAGAGTGACATGGTTTAGGATTGAGAGTGACATGGTTTAGGAGTGAGAGTGAGATGGTTTCGGAGTGAGAGTGACATGGTTTCGGAGTGAGAGTTAGATGGTTTAGTAGTGGGAGTGAGATGGTTTAGGAGTGAGAGTGACATGGTTTAGGATTGAGAGTGAGATGTTTTAGGAGTGGGAGTGAGATGTTTTAGGAGTGAGAGTGACATGGTTTCGGAGTGAGAGTTAGATGGTTTAGTAGTGGGAGTGAGATGGTTTAGGAGTGAGAGTGACATGGTTTAGGATTGAGAGTGAGATGTTTTAGGAGTGAGAGTGAGATGTTTTAGGAGTGGGAGTGAGATGGTTTAGGAGTGGGAGTGAGGTGGTTTAGGAGTGAGAGTAATATTGTTTAGGAATGGGAGTGAGGTGGTTTAGGATTGAGAGTGAGATGTTTTAGGAGTGGGAGTGAGATGGTTTAGGATTGAGAGTGACATGGTTTAGGAGTGAGAGTGAGATGGTTTCGGAGTGAGAGTGACATGTTTTAGGAGTGGGAGTGAGATGGTTTAGGAGTGGGAGTGAGGTGGTTTAGGAGTGAGAGTAATATTGTTTAGGAATGGGAGTGAGGTGGTTTAGGATTGAGAGTGAGATGTTTTAGGAGTGAGAGTGACATGGTTTAGGATTGAGAGTGACATGGTTTAGGAGTGAGAGTGAGATGGTTTCGGAGTGAGAGTGACATGGTTTCGGAGTGAGAGTTAGATGGTTTAGTAGTGGGAGTGAGATGGTTTAGGAGTGAGAGTGACATGGTTTAGGATTGAGAGTGAGATGTTTTAGGAGTGGGAGTGAGATGTTTTAGGAGTGAGAGTGACATGGTTTCGGAGTGAGAGTTAGATGGTTTAGTAGTGGGAGTGAGATGGTTTAGGAGTGAGAGTGACATGGTTTAGGATTGAGAGTGAGATGTTTTAGGAGTGAGAGTGAGATGTTTTAGGAGTGGGAGTGAGATGGTTTAGGAGTGGGAGTGAGGTGGTTTAGGAGTGAGAGTAATATTGTTTAGGAATGGGAGTGAGGTGGTTTAGGATTGAGAGTGAGATGTTTTAGGAGTGGGAGTGAGATGGTTTAGGAGTGAGAATGACATGGTTTAGGAGTGAGAGTGAGATGGTTTTGGAGTGGGAGTGACATGGTTTAGGAGTGAGAGTGAGATGTTTTAGGAGTGGGAGTGAGATGGTTTAGGAGTGAAAGTGAGATGGTTTAGGAGTGAGAGTGACATGGTTTAGGAGTGAGAGTGACATGGTTTCGGAGTGAGAGTGACATGGTTTCGGAGTGAGAGTTAGATGGTTTAGTACTGGGAGTGAGATGGTTTAGGAGTGAGAGTGACATGGTTTAGGATTGAGAGTGAGATGTTTTAGGAGTGGGAGTGAGATGTTTTAGGAGTGGGAGTGACATGGTTTAGGAGTGGGAGTGATATGGTTTAGGAGTGGGAGTGAGATGGTTTAGGAGTGAGAGTGAGATGGTTTAGGAGTGAGAGTGAGATGGTTTAGGAGTGGGAGTGAGATGGTTTAGGAGTGGGAGTGAGATGGTTTAGGAGTGAGAGTGAGATGATTTAGGAGTGAGAGTGAGATGGTTTAGGAGTGAGAGTGAGATGGTTTAGGAGTGGGAGTGAGATGGTTTAGGAGTGGGAGTGACATGGTTTAGGAGTGAGAGTGACATGGTTTAGGAGTGGGAGTGAGATGGTTTAGGAGTGGGAGTGAGATGATTTAGGAGTGAGAGTGAGATGGTTTAGGAGTGAGAGTGAGATGATTTAGGAGTGAGAGTGAGGTGGTTTAGGAGTGAGAGTGAGATGGTTTAGGAGTGGGAGTGAGATGGTTTAGGAGTGGGAGTGAGATGGTTTAGGAGTGGGAGTGAGATGATTTAGGAGTGAGAGTGAGATGGTTTAGGAGTGGGAGTGAGATGATTTAGGAGTGAGAGTGAGATGGTTTAGGAGTGAGAGTGAGATGATTTAGGAGTGAGAGTGAGGTGGTTTAGGAGTGAGAGTGAGATGGTTTAGGAGTGGGAGTGAGATTATTTAGGAGTGAGGGTGAGATGGTTTAGGAGTGGGAGTGAGATGGTTTAGGAGTGGGAGTGAGATGGTTTAGGAGTGAGAGTGAGATGGTTTAGGAGTGAGAGTGCGGTGGTTTAGGAGTGAGAGTGAGATGGTTTAGGAGTGAGAGTGAGATGGTTTAGGAGTGGGAGTGAGATGGTTTAGGAGTGGGAGTGAGATGGTTTAGGAGTGAGAGTGAGATGATTTAGGAGTGAGAGTGAGATGGTTTAGGAGTGAGAGTGAGATGGTTTAGGAGTGGGAGTGAGATGGTTTAGGAGTGGGAGTGACATGGTTTAGGAGTGAGAGTGACATGGTTTAGGAGTGGGAGTGAGATGGTTTAGGAGTGGGAGTGAGATGATTTAGGAGTGAGAGTGAGATGGTTTAGGAGTGAGAGTGAGATGATTTAGGAGTGAGAGTGAGGTGGTTTAGGAGTGAGAGTGAGATGATTTAGGAGTGAGAGTGAGATGGTTTAGGAGTGAGAGTGAGATGATTTAGGAGTGAGAGTGAGGTGGTTTAGGAGTGAGAGTGAGATGGTTTAGGAGTGGGAGTGAGATTATTTAGGAGTGAGGGTGAGATGGTTTAGGAGTGGGAGTGAGATGGTTTAGGAGTGGGAGTGAGATGGTTTAGGAGTGAGAGTGAGATGGTTTAGGAGTGAGAGTGAGGTGGTTTAGGAGTGAGAGTGAGATGGTTTAGGAGTGAGAGTGAGATGGTTTAGGAGTGGGAGTGAGATGGTTTAGGAGTGGGAGTGAGATGGTTTAGGAGTGAGAGTGAGATGATTTAGGAGTGAGAGTGAGATGGTTTAGGAGTGAGAGTGAGATGGTTTAGGAGTGGGAGTGAGATGGTTTAGGAGTGGGAGTGACATGGTTTAGGAGTGAGAGTGACATGGTTTAGGAGTGGGAGTGAGATGGTTTAGGAGTGGGAGTGAGATGATTTAGGAGTGAGAGTGAGATGGTTTAGGAGTGAGAGTGAGATGATTTAGGAGTGAGAGTGAGGTGGTTTAGGAGTGAGAGTGAGATGGTTTAGGAGTGGGAGTGAGATGGTTTAGGAGTGGGAGTGAGATGGTTTAGGAGTGGGAGTGAGATGATTTAGGAGTGAGAGTGAGATGGTTTAGGAGTGGGAGTGAGATGATTTAGGAGTGAGAGTGAGATGGTTTAGGAGTGAGAGTGAGATGATTTAGGAGTGAGAGTGAGGTGGTTTAGGAGTGAGAGTGAGATGGTTTAGGAGTGGGAGTGAGATTATTTAGGAGTGAGGGTGAGATGGTTTAGGAGTGGGAGTGAGATGGTTTAGGAGTGGGAGTGAGATGGTTTAGGAGTGGGAGTGAGATGGTTTAGGAGTGAGAGTGAGATGGTTTAGGAGTGAGAGTGAGGTGGTTTAGGAGTGAGAGTGAGATGGTTTAGGAGTGGGAGTGAGATTATTTAGGAGTGAGGGTGAGATGGTTTAGGAGTGGGAGTGAGATGGTTTAGGAGTGGGAGTGAGATGGTTTAGGAGTGGGAGTGACATGGTTTAGGAGTGGGAGTGAGATGGTTTAGGAGTGGGAGTGACATGGTTTAGGAGTGAGAGTGACATGGTTTAGGAGTGGGAGTGAGATGGTTTAGGAGTGGGAGTGAGATGATTTAGGAGTGAGAGTGAGTTGATTTAGGAGTGAGAGTGAGATGGTTTAGGAGTGGGAGTGAGATGATTTAGGAGTGAGAGTGGGATGGTTTAGGAGTGGGAGTGACATGGTTTAGGAGTAAGAGTGACATGGTTTAGGAGTGGGAGTGAGATGGTTTAGGAGTGGGAGTGAGATGATTTAGGAGTGAGAGTGAGATGGTTTAGGAGTGGGAGTGACATGGTTTAGGAGTGGGAGTGAGATGGTTTAGGAGTGAGAGTGAGATGATGTAGGTGTGAGAGTGAGATGGTTTAGGAGTGAGAGTGAGATGGTTTAGGAGTGGGAGTGAGGTGGTTTAGGAGTGGTAGTGAGATGGTTTAGGAGTGGGAGTGAGATGATTTAGGAGTGGGAGTGAGATGGTTTAGGAGTGGGAGTGACATGGTTTAGGAGTGAGAGTGAGATGGTTTAGGAGTGGGAGTGAGATGGTTTAGGAGTGAGAGTGAGATGATGTAGGTGTGAGAGTGAGATGGTTTAGGAGTGAGAGTGAGATGGTTTAGGAGTGGGAGTGAGGTGGTTTAGGAGTGGTAGTGAGATGGTTTAGGTGTGGGAGTGAGATGGTTTAGGAGTGGGAGTGACATGGCTTAGGAGTGAGAGTGAGATGATTTAGGAGTGAGAGTGAGATGATTTAGGAGTGAGAGTGACATGATTTAGGAGTGAGAGTGACATGGTTTAGGAGTGGGAGTGAGATGGTTTAGGAGTGGAAGTGAGGTGGTTTAGGAGTGGGAGTGAGGTGGTTTAGGAGTGGAAGTGACATGGCTTAGGAGTGAGAGTGAGATGATTTAGGAGTGAGAGTGACATGGCTTAGGAGTGAGAGTGAGATGATTTAGGAGTGAGAGTGACATGGTTTAGGAGTGGGAGTGAGATGGTTTAGGAGTGGAAGTGAGGTGGTTTAGGAGTGGGAGTGAGGTGGTTTAGGAGTGGTAGTGCGATGGTTTAGGAGTGGTAGTGAGATGGTTTAGGAGTGGAAGTGAGGTGGTTTAGGAGTGGAAGTGAGGTGGTTTAGGAGTGGTAGTGAGATGGTTGTGGGAGATGTGTGAGAGTGAGTGGGAGATGGTTTAGGTGTAATTTCGGTTGCTTTACGTGCATGACAACTAAGTACTTTGTTGGATCATGGTTCTCATAGTAATTTTATTTTACTGTAACCAGCCACAAAACAATACGACTAAACCAGTTCCAAGGCATGGTTTATCTGGCAAAATCTTAGCTAACTATTTCTTTCGAATATCTGACGAATGACCACCAAGTAAAAATGATGCGTGAGTGATGAGTTTGTTTCCATTATGATGACCTGCGCAAGGAGCAAAGCTAATGTTACTAGCCAGCACCATGGAGCGATGGATAAAAAGGTGGGGAAAGAGATTGGGAGAGGGATAAGGAGAACAGGAAAAAATTTGAATTTTAGCTAACTAACTATTCCAAATCTCAAATTCCAAATGCTGATAACGTGGACAACTATTCTCAAGGGCAAACAAAATGAGTGTTTGGCCCAGACTCAAAGAGGATTTCTCAGTGGGACAGGACAGTTTTATTCGCCTCAAACTATGGGAGGACTTATGTAATGAGATCAAAGTTTGTATTGGTTGATGTCTCAAGTCCATTTTTGACTCCACCCTTTTTTTTCAGCATACAGGAATAAATTGATTTGGATAGACTGAAATTGAACTAGATTGCAACAAAATTGATTCCTCGTGCTTTAAAGGGATAGTTTGGAATTTTGGACATAATGTCTCAATTATGACTTACCCATGATGTAGTTGATTGATGGAAACCATTTTCAGCTAATTCCATGCTGTCCCTTCTTTTGGACATACACACGTTGCATCCACTACCAAATGCACTTAAACACTCCACAGTAGACCCAAAGCAAATAAAATACGATGACAGTCTATCGGGGTTATTTTGAGTGTTTATACCATCATTTTTGAAGTCAAACTATCATTGAATCCTTTACTTTGTGCTGACCTAATATTCCCTGTGGAAGTACGGCGGCAGAGCGAACGTGGCCATTGCAACTTGTTACTCTTCTTTGTTGTTGTAGTCGACCAGTACCGGCACTACATTCGTAGGTAACATAAAGTATCGCTCCCCTGATAGACTGTCATCATATTTTATTTGCTTTGGGTGCACTGTGGAGTGTTTAAATGTGTTTGGTAGTGGATGCTACCGGTTGCCATAGAGCTGCACTAGCATTAGCAATGTGTGTATGTCCAAAAGAAGGGACAGCATGGAATTAGCTGAAAATGGTTTCCATCAATCAACTACATCATGGGTAAGTCGTAATTGAGACATTATGTCCAAAATTCCAAACTATCCCTTTAAAACCATAAATACAGTGGTCATAAGCTTATAACGGATTTTCCTTGTCCATCACTTTAATTAATATTGTAAAATATGAACATTGCATTTCTTCAGGTGAGCTACAGGGGTCCTTCTTCATCAGGCTTCTCGTGTCATTTTTTGTTAGCTAGCTGTAGCATTGAGTTAGCTATTTCACTGAAGTACCTGTAGTGGCTTTTTGATTCTCTTTATTACTTTGTTAGTTTATAGCATAGTTCTTTAGTGAGCTGTATTATTCAGATTTTGATGTGATTAGTGCAGTTTCAGTTCTGTTCTTTTGATAATTAGATAGGCTTGTTGTAGCAGTGGCCTTTATTAATTGGCTGATTGAGCAGTTGTGTAGAAGATTGCCTTCACAGCTGCAGTGTTCAGTTAGCTGTTAGCAGTAGCTTCATCTGGACAAAGACTCGTCAGACTAAGGGAGTCGATCTGCTGGAGTCAAGATTCAGTTCAACAAAGACAAGAGAGTCGATCTGCTGGAGTCAAGATTCAGTTCAACAAAGACAAGGGAGTCTATCTGCTGGAGTCAAGATTCAGTTCAACAAAGACAAGGGAGTCTATCTGCTGAAGTCAAGATTCAGTTCAACAAAGACAAGGGGGTCTATCTGCTGGAATCAAGATTCAGTTCAACAAAGACAAGGGAGTCTATCTGCTGGAGTCAAGATTCAGTTCAACAAAGACATGGGAGTCTATCTGCTTGACTCAAGACTCGGTTGGACTAAAACCAGGGTCTCTAGGAGGAGGAGAGATTTTTCCTGTTTCCCTCTCCTGGATCAGAGAATCACTGGCCATCTTCCAGTGCAGTCAGACCCATATCTACAGATTGCAACTTGGAATTCATCTTGCATCTCATATTCCCACATCTTATATTGCGTTATTGATGTTTGCTGTGTCATGTTCGCGTTTGATTGGAAAGTCAGTAAGTAAAAGTTACTACAGTTCGTAATATTTCTGTAGTTTTGGGGAGAAGGGACAGAGTGCTGGGGCAGCAGGAGACAATGCCCAGCCCAGATCACTGGCTCATCCACCCCTGCACCCTTACACTGGCTCATCCACCCCTTGCATCGATCTGCCATTACTTCCCCACATGTCCCCTCCATTGCTTGCAGTTGGGGCACACAGCCCTGGGGATTATATAGTAACTATATCACTAAATTATATTTATATTATATTTCATTTGAAACAACAGTATCACAAATAAATTGACAGCAGTCAATATAGTGAAGAACAAAAGCATTTAGAAATGACCACAAAGGCTATGTCTTTAACAGGGATCAAAAATGGCATATTGGACATATGACATATTTAAAGCCATGAAAAACCTGATGACAGCAATGGTGTAAAACCTGAAGGTTAGCAATTCTTAACTTTCTACAAGCAATCACAGACCTATGGCATATTTGTAACATAAAAGACTAAAAATGCAAGAAACGTTTCGTTGTAAGAAACCTACTACATTTACTGTAACGTCTTTTGCTTTTAGAAATATCGCCAGTTAAATTTTGTATGCTCACTTATGTTACTAATCAGTTCAGTCATCTGTAAAATGTGTCTAATTATCTTTAGAAATGATGAGATGACTAGCAGATGTCCACGGCTCTTAATCACATGAACATATTTTTATACAAATGCCTAGCACAGTGACACAGTATCCTAGATGCACTCAAATGTACTAAACGGAAAAAATAACCCACACAAACACATAATTACCTAGATACTTACAGTTGAGGCCAAAGGTTTACATACAACTAGGCTAAAGACATTCAAACTCAATTTTTCACAACTCCACACATTTCATGTTACCATACATTTCCTGTGTTAAGTCAATTAGGGTATCTACTTTATTTCCATACGCGGTCATTTCAAAATAATAAGAGACTGATTTATTTCAGCTTTTATTTACTATATCAGATTTTCAGTGGGTCAAAAGTTTACATACACTTTGTTAGTATTTGGTGGCATTGCCTTTTAATTGCTTAACTTGAATCAAACGCTTGGGGTAGCTTTCCACAAGCTTCTCACAATACTTTTATGGAATTTTTGCCCATTCCTCCTGACATAACTGGTGTAACTCAGTCAGGTTTGTGGGCCTCCTTGCCTTTTCAGTTCAGTCCACAAATTTTCTATGGGATTCAGGTCAGGGCATTGTGATGGCCAATCCAATACTTTCACTTTGTTGCCTTTAAGCCATATTGTTACAACTTTGGAGGTATGCTTAGGATCATTGTCCTGCTGGAAGATCCAGTTGTGACCAAGTTTTAACATTCTAGCTGATATCTTGAGGTGTTGCTTCAGCATTTCTAGATAATCTTCCTTCCTCATGATGCCATCTATTTTCACCAGTCCCTTTTCCAGCAAAACACCCCCATGACACGATGCTGCCACCCCCATGCTTCACAGTTGGGATGGTGTTCTTCAGATTAAATGCCTCACCCTTTTTCCTCCATACATAGCGCTGATCATTATGACCAAACAGTTAAATTTTTGTTTCATCTGACCAGAGAACACTCCTCCAAAAGGCTAAGTCTTCATCCTGGTGATTACCTGCAACCTTCCTTCTGGTTTTTTTATGCCGGTCTTGGAGTAGAGGCTTCTTCTTTGCGTGGCAGCCTTTCAGGCCATGGCGATGTAGGATTTGCTTAATGGTGGATGTAGATACTTTGGTACCTGATGCCTCCAACTCCTTCACCAGTTCCTTTGTTGTTGTCTTGGGGTTCAGTTGAACCTTTCGGACCAAAGTTCGTTCAGCCCTGGGAGTTAATTTGTGCCTCCTTCCTGAACGATGCAGTGTCTGTGTGGTCTGTGATTTTTATATTTGCATACAATTGTTTGTACAGATGTCCGTGGTACCTTCAGTTGTTTGGAAATTGCTCCTAAATAGGAACCAGATTTGCGGAGGTCCATAATTAATTTTCTAAGGTCTTGGCTGAGTTGCTTGGATTTTCCCATGGTATCAAGGGCAAAAAGGCACTGGCTCAAAAAGTAGGCCCTTAAATACAGCCACAGGTGCCAAGTAACTCCCAATTAACTCCTAATTATGACAATTGGCCATTCAGAAGCTTCTAAAAAGTCATTACATCAATTTCTGGAATGTTCCAGACTGTTTAAAGAGACAGACAACTTGGTGTATGTAAACTTTTGACCCACTGGAATTCTGATATAGTGAATTAAAGCTGAAATAAATCTGTCTCTAATCGATTGTTTTAAAATTACCTCCGATGTGAACAAAGTACATGTCCTAATTGACTTGCCAAAAGAAATATATGGTAACATGAAATGTGTGGAGTTGTGAAAAACTGAGTTTGAATATCTTTAGCCTAGGTGTATGTAAACTTTTGGCCTCAACTGTGTCAACAGATAAAACAGAGTAGCTAGATGAAACACGTTTCGACAGCATCAGGTCTCCTGCGACTGCAGTTTTTATTGAGGCAGGTGAGGAAAACCTGCAGTGGTCGACTCTGTTTATGTGTTTATACGCATCTGGGTTTTTTTTTTGCGCATTACGTCACTGTCTAATCCTTTTAGGCAGAGTATCGTAAAACCGGCTGCAACTAATAAACTCTGCACTGTTTTCTGAAAGACTTAAATAAAACCAACCGTTCTACAAAGAAAACCAAAGAGCCAGTCACTGAAAATGAGTATGTTCTGAAAGCATGATATTGAAAAAAACTATTCTGAATAGGCCTACATCTGGTTTGATTATTGATTGATTTAAATTGCAGGTCAATGGCTACAAAATGAGTTACCCCATTATGTTACACAGTGATGTAACACTGTATAACACTTCCAGTGATTCAAACGATTTAAATTCAAAAGATCATCAGACCCTACACACATACCTGACCTCTCCGTTATGCTACCTCTGTGCGTCTGGCATCTTCACCTGCGTACCTGCAATCCAGGTCATGTTTCCTCTCTGGTCTGCTTGTCTTTGTGTGGGACGAAATGAACAATTCCACTAGCATTATTGTTATAATGGCCACCAGTATGTACTTCATAACCTCATGTCAGTTGTCATTTTTTCATAATGTTTATGTTTGCTTAAGGTAAGGGTTATAACATTTGTATAGGTATTAAAGTCATAGCAGAACCCACCTCAGTTAAAGTGTCACTGAATATAACTTCAAAGACTCTTCAATGAGACAGTGGGCCTTCTATTGTAGCATGGCATGTAGGTGCTTAGATATCATTGTGCTCTTGTTTCTTTCTTTATATTTATGTACCATACGGACATTGATTTATTTAAGCTCACAAAGAAGTGCAAAAACAAAAGAGAAAGATAAATCGGTTCACGCTGATATCTGTATATATGTACGCACGGCACACGCCAGCACCCTTGATCCTCCCTTGAACCTTGATCAACTTCCCATTCATGGTCCATCTGTCCCCACTATAGAATTAACTCATCCATTCACATCGAAGAAGTACGAGATCCAACAACTGATTACGTGCAAATCTTGTTATTTATGTTGGTTGTCCTTCCCCATTGTTTTATGTTGGCAAATGCTCTTTCCCTCTATTTACAAGGACTACACAGCATTGCAGTGCCCTCGTTTGCCGAGATGACAAATCCCCTCTGTTCCACAGTAAGTGTGCCTTTATTTCTTTACCATCAAGAGGATTCTGCCCAACACAGAGGTGGGGGCAGAGAGGTGCTCCACAGGAAACTTAATGTATAACTTTTATAGTTTGATTAACCAATGGCCACATTTTTCGAGATATTGGGTGGGGCCGTAAGCACTGCTTGAGCCATTCATCAATGCAGAAATCATTGCATTTTTTTTTTAATGCTTAGAAATAATATGAAGAGTGTTTTTCCAAAACTCAAGTTTTGATAAAACATATTTTTTAAGGTGGGTATCATTTTTCTGAGAAATGGTTAGATTTAGATAGTTACAGTTTTACTTTTACACTATTATTCTTAGGGTTTTAAGTACAAAAATGTGATTTTTATGCAAAAGACTCCCACCAATTTGAAATTAAAAAAAAAATTTTTCTCAAAATTGGCAAAAGTGGGCTGAGTGAGTTTTAGAAAAACACTCTTCATATGTCAGACACTATGCTTATTTTAATCTTGTAATTTGAAACACTTGTAGACCAGTGCCAAAACCCTTGAAATGTTGGCTATCACAGAATGTTATTACTAGTGACAATTTTTTAAACAATGACATAGTAAATTTTAGTGTAGCTAAAATAAAGGGAACAGTGTTACGTTCCGAGTATGAACTGGACCCAAATGCACGACTCAACACACAGGAAGTTCAGAGATACTTCAATAATTTATTGCTTCGACCAGAATTCCTCCTGAAGCATAGGAAGACATAAACTCAGACAGACAACGGGGAATGGATTAGGCAGGGGATCAGCGGGAACGGGAGAGGCCAGGGACTGGATGGTGGCAGGAATCCGGGCTGGTTGAGCAGAGGAGGAGCGGGGAGCGGGAGACAGGGCAGAGTGGAGTGGCACGAACAGCTGCAGGTTAGCAGAGCTGGAGCACCGGCTGGATGCACACACAGCAGCAGGTTGGCAGAAGCAGCAGCACAAGCAAGATTCACGCACAGCTGCAGGCTGGTAGACTTAGAGCAGACAAAAGTTAGTACAGCGAGGCAGGACAGAATGAACAGCGTGATTACGCCGTTCCTGGCGAGAGCTGATCAAAGCTGGACAGGGCTGGAAATAGTGAGTTAACGCTGAATACAAGACAAGGCTTTTTAAAGTAGGCAAGACAGGACTAGATACAATATATCCATGAGACAAGACCAGAGTGTTACCACAAAGAGACTTAACGAACTGGCACAGGACAAAGAACACCAGGTGACTAAATACAAACGTTAACAAGTAGCAATTAGGTTCCGCGTGCAAATGTATGCGTGAGTGATTAACGGAGCAGAGAGTGTGCGGAATGCATGCGGAAATGAGGAAAGGGATAGGCGGTTAACGAGTAGTGGAACAGAGTGACACGAAAGGGAAAACCATGCCCAGCCTGCAGCACGAGGGAAACAAACAGGAATAAAAACACGATACGAGAGGGAACAGGTAAAACACGGGACACAAAAGGACGGGAGTGAGAGCATCACAAGTGTGTCAGTATTCAGGTCTGGGGACATAGTGAAAGGACTATCATTTGGATGGATAACTTCAAGGGTTTCTTCTCCTGGCTTATTCAATAGGAGTTCAATAGGAAAATTTGTCAGGAGAAACAACCCTTAAAGTGATCCATCCATATCTACTGCATATCTGGCAGCAGAGTGATGGATTGAGGCTCGTTTGATACCTCAGACCCTTGATGACTTACAGCCATTTTACCAATCATGTATTCCATACTGTTCCAGCATAGTTTACAGCTAAATCTAGTCCCACCCCCCAATTCCCATAGAGACCCATTCAAATGCACAGACGTTATAGTATCGCTTGTAAGAGTACCAGAAAATAAGATATAAAGAGTCTTTTGATGTTGTTGGGTCACAGACATCAGGAAGTCATGGCATGCAAAGGATATGCGAGTCTGCGACCAAATATTAAACATTTAAAGGCACAGTCAACTTAGTGTATGTAAACTTCTGACCCACTGGAATTGTGATATAGTGAATTAAAAGTGAAATAATCTGTCTGTAATTGTTGGAAAAATTACTTGTGTCATGCACAAAGTAGATGTCCTAACTGACTTGCCAACGCTATAGTTTGCTGACATGAAATCTGTGGAGTGGTTAAAAATTTTTTTTAATGACTTCAACCTAAGTGTATGTAAACTTCCGACTTCAACTGTAACTACTTTAACGACATGTTGTATTCAGTGTTTTTTTATTGTTATTTTATTTGTATTAATTGTGTAAAGCACTTGTGCACTATGTAAGAAAAGCTCTCTATAAAGAGTTTATATTACTACTTTGGTGGATTGCTTTGTGTTCAACTGGACTTTGTTCTAAACACGTTTTTCATGGTTATCATGAACCTGACATTTACAGTTATTTGGTAGTGTACACAGGAAATGTCAGGTACATTTTCAAAGATCAATACGGAAAGAAAGGTTTCATAACTTGTTTTTATTTTTTGTAGCTAAGCTGATCCCACAGTGCAGTCTTAACCTCCCCGTACTGCATGTACAGTACTTTTACGCTAAAGTAGATTAGCCAATAAATTATGTCATCACCCACAGTTCAGATCAACAGCAATCACTGTAACAAAAAACATTTTCAATGAAGAAAAATGCTAAGTTACTCATGCATTCAAAGCACTGTAATACAATTAGCAAAACCTGTCATTAAAAGTATTGATATCAAAATGAGGCAAAGTTACAACAAATAATATTGGCTATCTTAGCTCACACAAATTAAACAAACTTTATTCCACAGCAAATGCTACCCAATGTTCCCTAAATTATTTCATGTAACTTGCCCCGTGTTTTTTTCCATCTTACCATCTGAAGAGAATGTGGTCATTCAAATTTTATGTGTCACATCAAAGTGTCAAAAAACTAAAATTGTTATCAGTCTGTGGGATTGCATCTTTCCAATTGGGCAATCTACCTCCAAGTGACGTAACGACTGTATCTGTATCTCCCACAAACGGAACGCAACAGAGTTCATAAGTCGGCGCTATATAGCTGTGCTCAGTGTACTGTCTGAGGTTAACAGTTACAAATTCAGTCCGAGATTTTACGGCCTACCTTGTAGTCATGTAGCTATTGGAGTCATGAAACAATATTACATGGGGTTTGCATGTGAAATTATAGAAAATGCATTTTTAGAAATAGAAATGAGCTTCCCACAAATATTCTACAGCTGTCAAAGCAATAGTTAGAATTTTTGTGCAAGCATTAGTTAGCAAGCAAGCTAGCTTCCACACAAACAAAGATGGCAACGACCAAGTTTTACAACATGTTCTATTGGCTGAAAAAGCATCACATGTGCACCTATTATTTATGTCCAAAAGCATTACATATTCACATCCGTGCACATCATCAATTTTGCACATGTATCCTGCAATTGGTTACTTTGATCAGATAGTTATTGGTGTATAGCTAAATCTCCAATGGGTAGAATTGTTGATTGTGGGACTGAAGCATTTGTGATGACAAAATCTGCAGGAAAGAGAAATAGAAGAAGGTTTGGGGCTTTCTTGTGTGGATGTGAGAAGTTGTAATTGAATTATGTGTGTTCACATGAGGTCATAAGGTACAGAACTTAATGTTCTTAAGGGCTGAGAGTCTGTGATCATTGTGGTTATTTCCCGAAAAGTGCCTGAAAAGTGGCAAACACCAGGAGCTGTACATGTATGGGGCATGCCCTGCCACGCCGTAACTTAGCGGATGGCATATCCATATTCTCACGTTCTCAGTCCTGCTCTTTAAAACGGACACAGAAAACAGTAACCAGTTCAATGCAGTGTGTTCAAACACAGTCAGCCTGCCTTAGGTTCACAATTAATTTACATTACATTAAATTACAGGAATTTCACAGATGCTCTTATCCAAATTTGTTGAGCATTTAAAATTGTTAACATAGTACCCATTTATACAGCTGGATATTTACTGAAACAAATCAGGTTACAGACCTTGCTCAAGGGTACAATGGCAGTGTCCTACCCGGGAATCAGCCTTCATGTTCCAGGCCCATTTCCCTGCCCATTATATTACACTGTACCCCTGAGTTACAGACCCATTTCCCTGCCCATTATACTACACTGTACCCCTGAGTTACAGACCCATTTCCCTGCCCATTATACTACACTGTACCCCTGAGTTACAGACCCATTTCCCTGCCCATTATACTACACTGTACCCCTGAGTTACAGACCCATTTCCCTGCCCATTATACTACACTGTACCCCTGAGTTACAGACCCATTTCCCTGCCCATTATACTACACTGTACCCCTGAGTTACAGACCCATTTCCCTGCCCATTATACTACACTGTACCCCTGAGTTACAGACCCATTTCCCTGCCCATTATACTACACTGTACCCGAGTTACAAATCCAGTTCCCTAACCATTATACTACACTGCAGTTCCCTAACCATAATCTGACAGGTCTAGAAACTTGGGGGTTTGAACCATATTTATTAACTGCTGAATTATGAAATGCTAACAGTACCCAGAGCCAGATGAGGCCTTTGAATGTGCTAAAAAAATGGGGATATTACATTATTTATGCAAAGCTGCTGTATGTAAAAACTACCAGTCCAAAGCACCTTTCTCACTCTTATGGGATCTAGTCACATGAAGCCCAGGCCTGCATTAATTAATATTTCACTAGTACTGTTCTGTTGTTTACATTGCCTGCTTGTATAGCAGATGCCATTTAATCCAGAGCGATTTACATAGCTTAGATCAGGCCTCTTGTCTCCTGTTCTTGACACGCTATCCATGCATTCAGCCAGATAACACTTGAAGCCCCCCCCCGCCACTCAAACAAAAAACAGCGGTACCCAGTGCGATTCAACCATGCAACCCTCCGGTTCAGGAATCCTGGTGAGGTGAGTTAAGTGTGTAATGAACTGCTTTAATTTAATTAAGCAGCTGCACTGATGAAAGAACTGTCTTAGCATATCCTGTCTCATAATTTCCCTGTGACCACACAATTCTGCTACATTCTCTGTTATCCTCAAAGCCCCAGTCTGCAGTACCACGCCGCCCCACTGGATGGCGATCAGGGCCTGTTTGTCACAGATTTCCATTTCATTCATAAAGTGGCAGTCAACCAATTTTACTCATGGCTGTCACCTTTGAAATAATCAGGACAAAACTCAGAAACAGTAAGTCAATAGGTCAATCAGGTTAAGAATGAATCTGCGGGTATGATGATAGTTTATATAATATTAATAATAATAGGTGCAATAAAAGTATTAATAGAAGCATAATTCCACCTACAATATGATTAAGCATTACACTCACAGACATGCTAGTCCTCTTCCAAGGGAATGAATGGATAACGGAGAAGGGTCAAGATATATATATATATATCTCCTCTTAAAACAGGGCAGAGTTCTGAGAAACTCAACCCTCCCCTCCTGTGGCCTGTTAAAG
The DNA here is from genome assembly GCA_029718625.1 of Synaphobranchus kaupii. Lineage (NCBI taxonomy): Eukaryota > Metazoa > Chordata > Actinopteri > Anguilliformes > Synaphobranchidae > Synaphobranchus > Synaphobranchus kaupii. The sequence goes on along the minus strand of CM056386.1, from coordinate 43,438,487 downwards.
GGAGTGTAAGTCTATCTCCTGTTCATTTTTTAGATCAGGTCAAAAAGTCTCTGTTGCTTACAATACCCTGTGAGTGAAATTAGACGCCACATAGTACGGTTCTATGAATAAAGTTTATACTGTGATAAATTCCTCCTATGACAAAGGCAGGAATTTAACACAGCATTAACTGTATTACAGAAGAGAAATAGAGAGAGAGAGAGAGTGAGTGAGACCTGGTGTTGTACACATGCTTATGGATGGTATAATTCAGTACAGATCTCTCTCTCAGCCATTGAAATCTGTTTCTCATTAAGGATTAAACCACAGTATACACTGTGTTCACATAATTAAGACATTCCTGAAATCAAACTAACCCCCATGTCCCCCCCTCTCCCCTCCTGAAAGGTGAACATTCCACATTACAGACACTGTATAGACATCTGTCTTACGTTGGGGGCTACTCCATGCCCCGACTAACCCCCACCGCTCTGTGAAAATCGATTTCAAGCTTCAAACAGCTTAGTCACATAACTCCACTGGTGCCAAAACAGAATAATACAGAGAGGACAGAGTGCACTCTGCAGAAGGACAGAAAGCCCCACAGTCTCCTTCCATCTTTCTCTTTACATTCTTTCCCACTCCCTCCATCTCATGCCCTTCCCTCTCTCCTTCCATCACCATTCCCGCCACCGTTCTGTTTGTTTTTTTTTTGTTTTTTTTGGGGGGGGGGTGTGGTGACTGATCGCAGCAAATTAGGCGTGATTGTGGTGACTGGAACATTAGAGCCCAAATTGGAAACACATGCGCTCCCCAGACTCTGAGAGGGACAGGGCAGAGGGGAGGGAGGAGGGGGTCCCGACATTAAGGGTGGAAAAAAAGGAGGAATAGTGGAGGAGAGAGAGAGAACACAACCCCTTATCTCTGCCTTGGCACCACAGAAAAACTGTGTGAAGTTGGGCGACAAACCAAATGTGGCTCTCATTGCCTGAGCCGGGGAGAGGAGACAGAGGAAATAAGGAGAGGTTTATCTGGGTGATGGGAAGAGTGAAGCTTTATGAACCCCGTAATGGGCGGAGCTACAAAGACCTGTCAATCTTCGGTTTCTTCGAACCAATCAAAATAACTTGCTCTCCACAACAATGTGCAACAGTTGGTTGACACCGTTGAGCCTGTGATAGTCCTTCCCATGTTGGGGTTTGTGAAGCGTCACTCTCCTATCACAGACTGATGCCTCAGAAGCACCGTGTGCAAAAAGGGCAGGTTCACATGTGAACTGACTGGAAAATCAGCCAGCAATCACTGGAGGAGACACCGAGAGTGAACATTAAAGAGAAAGACAGAAACTGAGCAAAAGAGAGGCAAAGAAAGAGTGTGAGAAAGAGGGGGTGAATACTTACAGAGAGAGAAAGAGAGAGAGAGAGAGAGAAAGAGACTGACAGAGAAAGCAAAGAGATATATTCTTAGTGGATTGATACTGCCTAAGCATTAGGCAATACTGAACACAGCAACTGACTTACAGCTGGATAAAGTTTAACTAACAGTTTTCTTACTCTAATAATGCCAAGCAGTATTACAAATCACTGTAACACCAATAGCCTGTGCATTTCTGAGCTACTGTCATAAATCTAAGATCCGATAACATCAAGTGAGGCTTTGATTAAGTTTAGATTAAAATAACATTCATATAGGAAATCTGTCAGGTCATCGACCCTGGTGGTCAAGAAGCGCCGTGGGGGAATTGGAGTGTGGAAAAAACTGGACCGTCCTGCCGCTCTGGACTTCTCTCTGTGACAACCTCTCCTTCTCATCCCTCATTCCCTGACAGAGTGAGGGATGAGGGCCGACTCTGAGGATGGGTAAGTTTGAGAATATTAGCCACATGGCTTGTTGCATACCGTGCAGGCGCTGTATGGGCTTTTACTGGGGGGGAGAAGCAGATGTTTGGCTCCAGCCCGCGCCTCTCCGGCTTCGCACGCTGAACGGGTCAGAATAGCCGCGGCGCCTTGAGCGGTCTGACCGTCCGGCTCGGCTGCATTTCTGCGCACATTAGTGTGCAGGTTTCGGTGCCCTTCCAGAACCTTCTAAACGCCTGTGCGTATCGTGTTTGTTTGCAGATGTGTGGCGTGACATGAGAATCTGCATCTGTCCCACGCAAACGAGAAAGTCAGGTTGGGAAGGGGCTCTGATAAGACCTTTAGTGCTTGTGAAAAGGGTGTTTTGGAAAGAAACTCATACCACAACGGACACAGCTCAGGATCTGTACACATGAAAAGAACCCTGGTGTGTGTTTGAGTTATTTCCCAGCCCATGGCTTTGTTTGACCCTTTCACTGTCAATACACTCATCTCTCTCTCTCTCTCTCTCTCCCATATGCCTTAAGGCTGAAATATCTAAGTATGTATAGGGCAAGTTCAGGCAAAGTGAGAAGGAGATAATGGAGGGAGGGAAATAACGGCAAGCGACTGACGCTAAATGCCAAAGAGAGGGAGGGAATGAGCCAATCGCTGAATGAAAAGAGGAGAGGACATGGTAAAGCACTAATGTAAAATGTCTGCATCTAATTTTAGTAGACTGGCGGACAGCGTGCACATGTGCGACAGAATGCAGTTGAGTGTGTCCTTGGATTCGATTGTATTTCATTGTTTGAGGGACTGTTGGGGTTAGCACGGAGTAGCACCTGCCCAATCGTCTCATGTTGTCTCCCAGTCTAGTGTGTCTAGTGTATGCCTAATCTGGATTAACCTCCCCCCAAGCAAAACTCCCCCCTGCTCTCCGCTCAGTGCTGCTGGAACAAAAAGCTTCCTTGATGTGGAAGTGTTTTGGTGAACTGGGAAACGCTAATTCAGACATGCTGATCCAGAGAAAATACAAAGAGAGGGTGATGCTCACCCTTCTCCTGTCTATCTACCAATAGCCTATATGATTAGCTGCTCACTAAGAGCTTTGAAGCTGGACCAGCAGCTGGTGGGATATTAATGTTCACACACATCAACACAAGCATCAGTGTCTTCTTTAGACTGTGTGTCCACAACCCAAACTTTTCCCATCTTCCTTCCTACTCATTTTCTCCAGTACAGGCTTCGTTTTCCTACTTTTTAACGCTGTTCTTTGCCCACCCCTCCTTCCCTTCCCTTTAAGCATTCGAGTCATTACCTCAAATATGGAAATCCATCTCGTTACATTACCTGATCGTTCCTGATGAGCCATAAAGCCGTGCACAACTACTCGGAAACTGTTTCCCTCACAATAAAATCTCAGAATGATGCTCGAACTGTCACATATACGTCCCTCAAAAAATTATCTCTCCAAAGCCCCTACCAGTGTACAGTAGGCTCCCTCTCTGCTTGTCAGCGTTACTTAATTAGTTAGCTAACGTTTAAGTTGTTTCCTTCTCGTTAAACATAAAGAGAAAAGGTCGATATTATCTTTCATATTTCAGATGTTCTTTACCGTACGTTATTCCTCACTCTCTGCTCTTACCTTCTCTCTATTGCTTTTCCTCTTAGAAAACCTCCCCTTTCGTCCTTCCCCTGCCGTCTGGAGACTGAAGCTTACCGCGCCACCGTCGAAATGTTTGAAAACCTTTAGGCTACTGCGTTGATTATTTTAGTTGAATTTTGCTAACAGAAGCTGGATTTCGTATTTGGATCGACTTTCTAAGTGTAGGCTACGATTGGATTACAATTTAGTTGGTCGTTTCGGTGGCGAAACGTATTTTCCCAGGGTAACGTTGGAGTGCTTGCCAAAGTTTAAGAAGTGTGTAATGCATTCTCCAGTGCATCTCATTTCTGTGGGAGAGAAAGTTGGTTTTACGTCAGTTAGTTTCCTAGATGTCTGCATTGCTGGCGTAGCCTACTACTGTTTAGTTCTATAAATATGTTTCGTGAGGTGTTCCAGAGACGGATGAGAGTTGTATAAGTTGTACACTCGGTGTGTTGTGACGCTGAACATTATCACATTATTATCACATTATCATTATTACATGATTATATTATATTATACTGGCATCGCTAATTCTGGGAGGGTTTCTCTGTCCGCGGAATCAATGTGGTGTCCGTTGAAAGGACGACCTGTCCGAACCTCACCAAAACGGTAAGAGCATACATTTATTAGTTATTGTACTTATTCCTTTTTACGCTCCCTTAACGTTTATTAACCATGGGGTGTTGACTGGTAACTTTTTTATATTATTAAATGTCATTCTCATCTAGCCTATATGTTTATGTTTGTACATGGATATGTTGTTAAAATGTGAAGTTGTTAGGATGTTATATTAATTTTATTATTTTAAGCCAATTTGTATTTCTTAAATAGTCTGTTGTGATGCGACAAGAACGGGAACACACACGTTGACAGAATCTGTGTAAGCTACTGTGTGTATACGCATAGACTTGCAAGCATCAGCGGCTGGCATGCCGATCAAGGAATAACCTACTTCTATACTCCTAAGTTGAAATATCTATTTTGAGATAAATAGAACTATAAGGTCAGTTTATAAATGTAGTGTTTACTGTAGATGGTTAATGATTTATGTGGGTATGTGTGAGTGCACGTGTGCGCGCGCGTGCGTGTATGGTATATACACCTGCATGTGTGCCAGCATTGATGGACAGTTTAAATTAATGTTCCTTTTAGATTTTACTTTTAATTTAACTTTTTAAATCACAGTAGGTTCAGAGTAAAAGAGTTGCTCGATTTGAGTGTTTCGTACCGACTGGACTTATGTGAACACCAGGAGAGTTGAATTAACACTGTTAGAGCTGATTTTACTCTGTAGTACAGCTGTGGAATAAGTGGAATCAACCGCTGAAAATGTTGCATGCTTTTGATATAAATGCAGTTACGATACTTGGCATCATATCAAAGGTACAGCTCAAGCCACCCCAGCGCCCCCAGGCCTGCATGCATATAGGGAGAATGTCATGGTTCAGTTTGTTTATTTTCTTACATATATGAAGCAAAATGTTCAGTGTTAAATCAACACTGATAGAGTAATGGCTGTTCCCATTTGGACACTGATATGGTCCTGCATTTATGTGTAAAATGCACAATGATATTTAAAGCATTCTGGGACTTGATTGTGTTTAAGCCTTACATGTAAATTGCACATATCAAAGCACTCCTGAATGCTTACCATATGATAATCATGTATCTGGACTTCGAAATTAAATTTGTCTTCAGAGAATTATTAGGACTTATCCTGAAATATAATAGGTTTGGTATTTACTTTTTGAAATGTCCCAATTCCTTTAGATTGCACACTGACAGCACAATCACGTTCCTCCTGTTCTCCAAGTTCAATCATTCTTTCAATTTACATGTGAAAAACAGACTGATGTGCTGCATAAACTGTCTCCACACTTTAACGGGAGTTTAGACGGAGAATGCATTTGCACTCTTTTACCAAGTTATAAGAAACTTTGTTGACAGATGAAGCTGTCAGTACGGCTTTTGGCAAAACGCATGAGGGGATGTTCATGCAAACACTTCTGTCAACGTTAGCACTGATGGGTTGAAGTGCAGGAAGATGTGCTAGTTCAGAGGGACAGCGAGAGATAGTGGGTGTGGAGTGTAAAAGCCCGAGCCAGACAGCCGGGACTAATGGACTGTTTGCACAGACGACCTCCAAGTTTGGTCACGTGAAAAAAATGTACAAAACTGAAAGCTGACTGGAATAAATACACCTTAGAAATGAGTGGGTAAAACCATAATTTATTCCTTTCCCTTAAAACAGAGAAGATGAACTCTCAATCTGTTCCCTCTCTCGTCTGGTCACGCGTTGGGCCGCACAAAAGCTGTTTAAAACTACGCAGAGGTGTGTAATCATAGTTCATTTAGCACCGTGAAATGTTTATCTATAAGCTTGCAAATTAAATTATTTCACAATATGCTGAAATAGTGCAACATTACATACAGTGAGCACCATAATTCATTGGACAGTGACACGTTTTTTGTTATTTTGGTTCTGTACTCTAGCACTGAGTAACAACCCATAAAGTGATCCATCCATATCTACTGCATATCTGGTAGCAGAGTGATGGTTTGAGACTCGTTTGATACCTCAGACCCTCGATGACTCACAGCCATTTCGCCAACCATGTATTCCATACTGTTCCAGCATAATTTACAGCAAAATCTAGTCCCACCCCCCAATTCCCATAGAGATCCATTCAAATGCAGAGAGGTTATAGTATCGCTTGTAAGAGTACCAGAAAGAGTCTTTTGATGTTGTTGGGTCACAGACATCAGAAAGTCATGGCATGCAAAATATATGCGACCAAATATTAAAAATGATTACTTTATTCTACATTATGTTAAACTGTCCAATATTTTTGATGCCCAAAAATGGGGGGGGGGGGACTATGTACAACAGGTTCTATAATTTCTAAAATGGTTCATCTGATATGGATGAAAATACCCTCATATTAAAGCTGACAGTCTTCACCTCAACCTCATTGTCATTGTATCCTTTCAAACTCAAAGTGCTAGAGTACAGAACCAAAATAACAAAAAACATGTCACTGTCCAATGAATTATGGTGCTCACTGTAACTCCCTGTTACCATAGTGTAGGCCTATGCTGAATCCGTAACATGGCTGTTTTATGTTTCTCGTCATTTGGAGCAGCACGTTTTGTCCTCTGAAGCATACTTTGTGGTAGCCTGCTGCCTGCTGAAGGGCAGACTAAAAGAGATTTAATTTAGGTGTCAACAAGGTGTCGTAATTGCACCCCTACCTAGCGCCAGGTGTGCAGATGCATTTCTTCCGCCAGGTCGTCTGTTATGGCTGTGGCATCTGTAGCCTACTACAGAGGGGATTGCTTCAGTTCATAAGAAAATAGATCTCTGAAAAATAGATGAAATAGATTAAATGAAAAAAAAAATGAAAAAACATTATCTCTGCCAGCTTGCAATTACGGGCAACCTTGGCTTTAATTGTGACATATTAATATGCCATCATGGCTTTTTGTATTTCTTATGTGTTAACCCAATTCCTTAGGCCCGCTCCCAAGACGTGAGGATGGCGTTTACGTCAAAAGCTGATGACCTAACCGATCGTTAAAATGCCACGGCATGGATAATGGATAATTACGGGCTGTTTACAGTTAAATATGCATGTCTATGGTGTGAACTTGAGCCAAGTGCATTGTGCGCCTCTTTAAACATTACAGAAGGGATGACATTCTTCACCTGTAGGGCTGTTTCCCAAAACGACAGTGGCTTCGGTTTGCAGCACAAAAGCCATTCGTTTCTGGTTTCAGTGAGACTGTTGATATCATGAGCAACGGCCCAGTATCTCCCAGAGATTGAGAGATTCTTTTGGGTGTTTATTGTTTTTTCTCAGTGCAAGGCCGAACTTAAGTGAGGCGATAATGAGTTTCCCTCAGACTTTACGACCCCTCATAAATGCACATAAGAACATATAAACACCGTGGTTGCTGGTGTTTATTTCTTGCATGTAAATTCTCATTTCTGAAACTCTGTTGAATGTTGGGGTTGTTTGATGTTTTTTTTGTTTTTTTTTGCCAGTTCCCATGCAGCTAGTGTTCCAACCTGATCAAAAACAGTCACATTTGAAGCACATTAAACCTGGTCTTGGATAATTGGAATACTTTTTAATGAAAATATTACAGTTTTTCTCAATTGGTTAGACACATTTTCTGAAACTATTATACCTCATTTCTCAAAACTATAAACACAAAACCAAAACGGTCAACTCTTTCTGCAAAACTTCAAATATCTTGGTCAAAATCAAACACTATGTTCAAAACCATACACTCTCACCCCAAAATGACATTTTTTTCCTCCAAACACAAGTCAACAAATGAATACCGATTATAAATGGCAATTACACACTGGTGTGATAAAGGCACTATTACCATTATATTATTTAGGCATCAGTATTGTTTGAGTGTACTGGCCAATTCAAATATAAAACAAACTGTGAGATTGTTTTTGTTATTTTTTAATTTTCCAAATTACAAAAATGTTGGGAGTAGAGAGTATAAAATAAAAACAAACAGGAAAAAATAAAAAAAGTAAAAACTACTGTACTGCAAGTAAACGTGTAAAAGTAAAACCAAAAATAAATGATTCTGGTCTCTGCTCTTGATCAGGCGACAAATTCTCATGTACATCACATTTTTCTCTGGCCAAGCAGTGGGGGAAGTGTCTTTTGGAATGACGTAGCCACCCTTGGCATGACTGAGAAATTAAAAAACAATGGTTTCATTGAACCAGCTTTGAAACAGAGCATCACGCTGGAAACTCACATTGTCCCATATGACAACACATGTGAGCTGCTCTGGTCTATCTTGTGTGTATGTATGTGTGTGTGTGTGTGTGTGTGTGTGTGTGTGTGTAAGTGTGTGCACGTGAGTTCTTTATGTGTGTGTGTTTGCGTGTGTATGTACGTGTGTGTGTCTGTGTGAGTGTGTGTGGAGCTAATTTCTGCAGCACTGCGATATTTCCCCCATGTTTCAGGTCCCCTTTATGTAAGGGGGAGTGTAAGGTTCGGAGAACCAAACGCGACCGATAAGGATTTCTGAAAGCATATCTAGAAAGATACGCCGCAAACACGGAAGTAGCCACACCAGGATGGAGATAACACAGGATCGGGAGCAAAACTTCCCTAGCAGGCAAAGCAAAAGGCAAAACAAAGCAACCTCCAAAAACTGAGGTGATCTCGATAAACTGCAAGAATAATTAACAAAAGAACCTCACACACTAAATAATTAGGCGTAACAAGAGGTGGTGAAACAAAGCAAAACTCGATAAAATGAGTGAAGGAAAAGAACAGAAAATAAAACCTGTTATCCAGAGCTCTTGTGGTGAAAGAGCTGAACACAAAAGATAACAGGTTACAAGAATAAAGGATAAAGAGAAAGATTGGAAATAAAAGAGAAAAACCAATCTAATCCTAATTCTCTAACCGGACTTGCTGCGTATTCATACGAACCTATACCTTACCAACTTCATTGTCAACATAGCAGAGACAATATCGAAGTGAAGAAATGCGGAAGTACCGAGGCATTTATAGCTGGCAGGAAACGCAACACAGGTGCAGGGAATAATTGCTGACGAGATGCAAAGACCGAAACGGAGGTGGACAAAATCAGATAGAGTGTCAGACGACGCCACAAAGGAAAACCGAATGCAGAAACAGCAGAGGCTGCCAATAACCATGACACTTTAAGGCTGATCAGATGGGCTCTCTCCTCCTCCTGTAACTACTGTGAGAAAACCGTGCTCAGCTACTCTGAGCTTCAGAGGGGACAGGTGCTCCTGCATTTGCTCCATGTAGGGGAGCTTCGGTACGCACACAAGGGATACTGGCAGCTTAACTTTTGCACACTGTGCTGTCCGTACTATGGTCCCCTTGTAGTAGTATACTTTAGGTAATCTGCAGTACAGCAATCACTGAGTATTGATACGTTACAGTAAATAACAATAGAGCAGACCTACCTATTCTCATTTCTAAATGTTTGTATGATAGAGGTAACCTTGAAGTGGCTGAGATTTGGCTGGACTCTCTGCCTAGCTATCCTTAAGGTCAAACAATGGTTGACCACAGGGTCAACCAAAGTCACCCAGATCTTGTCCGAGATATTTTCCCTCCTTGAATTTCCTCAGCCTCTTCCTCCTCTTGCTACTCCTCTCATTCCTACTCCTTGTTCTCCAATTGTCAGCCATTGTTCTCCAATGCAGGAGAGCTCATATTTTGCCCTTTTATTTGTGCTAAAGCTCTGATTGCTGATTGAATAAGTAAAGCAGTGTTTTACCTGTAAAGTATGGGTGTGTTCAATGATAATTGGAGTTTATAATTTTTAATGGCAGTGTTTTCCATGTGAACACAAGATATATACTTTTTGAAAATTGTGGCTAAAGAATTGTGTGAAGTGTATTGGAAAAGTGTTAATGAGTCTGTGTTAAAACAAGCTAAATGTGCTTATAGTTTTGGCAAAATTGTCTTTTTTTTCCCACATGAACATAAAGTTTTGTGAACTGGGTTCATAGCACCAATTTTTGTGTGCAAACAATTGAGAAAAACTGTAACTACTTCAATATATTTTTTATTTCAAATTATTATTTATTTATTTGGATATGTGAAAATATTAACTCTATTTGAACCGTTTATCAGAAAAGCGATACAATGTAAATAATGGATGCAAAATGCATTCTCAGAATATCCAAACCTGTTGACTGGGCTTCTTGTTTTCATGAAATGTAAAGCAGTGTGGTGTCATTTGGTTTTGTGTGTCATTTTGCATGTACACTTGACACTATCAGCTAACAAGCTGAGTACTGTCAGCCCATCCCAGCAAAGGAGCCATATCCTCGAGACCCGGCAGAAAGAAAGTTAAACTATTTTGTTATTTTTTATTTTGTTTCAGTAAAAACATTTTTATTGAATGTCCTTTGTAGTCTAGAATAGAATGTCCCCTCAGGATAGTAGAATATATGGTTCTTCAGAAGACCAGAGACGCATGTCCCCTACAGGGGACATAAATTAATGGCTGGGTCTTTGGAGGTGATTAAGTACTACCATCTACTGTGTGTCACACACACTTAGTACAGTCCCCTGTGCGCATGGTGAACTGCCTCCTGTGTGGGTGTGTGTGTTTGTGTGTGTGCACATGCACACCAAAAATGCTGGTGTAAATCTAAGACTACTGGTGTACATTTAACACCCAAGGTTGTTTATATGAGTCATATATGAGTCGTATAAACACACTAGGGTGTTAAATGTATGGCACCATTTTTGCTGTGTGTGTGTGTGTGCTCATGTGTGTGTTGTGAGCTTGTGTGTGTGTATGTGTGCGTGTGTGTGCTCGTGTGTGTGTGAGTGACTGTGTGTGTGAGAATGAATGTGTGCATGCGTGCATTTGTGCACATGCATGTGAACATGCGTGTGTGTGTGTGTGTGTGTGTGTGTGTGTGTATCCACCAAAACCCTATCCATCCCACAGTAGCCCCCCATCTGGTGTTAGTGTTCAACACTGACTTAATGAACAGTTGTGTTTTTTATTGTATAATTGATCATGTCAAGGTAAAAGGGCTACAGTAGTGCTTGCAGGCAAGCGCAAGGTTTTCAAACCAATAGCTAGTAACACCCAACAGTGTTAAAGAGTAAACCAAGAGACAGGCTTTGAAGAGAGCCTTGAATGGGCAAATGCAAATACTGTTTATGTCGGAATTTGTAATGTAATGTAATGTAATGTAATGTAATTTAATTTAGATTAATAAAATATGTCTACCGAATATAATTTCCCTTTTCATACTGGGTGTGACTAGGCAATGCCAGGGAACTGAAGCAATGACCAGCGGTTTGCACTCATTTACAGCCCATAACTGAAGAGTGTGCTAATTGCTAAATGTTAGATAAATAAATGAATGCTCTTAATAATTACTGACGTGTGAAAACTTGTTTGTAGGCTACAATATATGGCAGTCATAACCTTGGGGGATGAAAAGTATTTAATACAGATATAGACAATGCATGTGACTAATTTGAACCCACTCAAGGCATGGGGTAAAAAGTTACGCAAAAATCATGTTTTGAAACCAAACTTGGCATGACTTGGGACCAAGATCAATGTCAACAAGCATGTGCAGATATACAGAACGTGCCTGAGAGACAAAATGAGCGCTGAGAAACACTGTAACAATATATTAATTTATAATGCCCGTGTCTACAATTAGATAACTAGCTGAAAATTATCCAAATAAACATGATGAATTTGTTAAATTCGAGAGCTGAGCTTGGAAGAAAGGCAAGAAAAAAGGACTGAAACATTGCCTTGAAAGCCTAAAATCTTTTTTGAAAGACAAGGATGAGAGAAATTGACAGATAAAAAAATGCTTTCATATTTGTCTTTTTTGGTATTTTGAAGA